>ML663563.1:12401528-12512952 GCA_007570785.1 Antilocapra americana | reverse complement strand
GTTTTGATTTGCATTTCTCTGATAATGAGTGATGTTGAGCATCTTTTCATGTGTTTGTTAGCCATTTTTATATCTTCTTTGGAGAAATGTCTGTTAAGTTCTTTGGCCCACTTTTTAATTGGGTTGTTTATTTTTCTAGAATGGAGCTGCAGGAGTTGTTTGTATATTTTTGAGATTAATTGTTTGTCTGTTGTTTCATTGGCTATTATTTTCTCCTATTCTGAAGGCTGTCTTTTCACCTTGCTTATAGTTTCCTTTGTTGTGCAAAAGCTTTTAATTTTAATTATGTCCCATTTGTTTATTCGTGTTTTTATTTCCAGTATTCTGGGAGGTGGGTCATGGAGTATCCCGCTTTGGGTTATGGCAGAGAGTGTTTTGCCTATGTTATCCTCTAGGAGTTTTATAGTTTCTGGTCTTATGCTTAGATCTTTGATCCATTTTGAGTTTATCTTTGTGTATAGTGTTAGAAAGTGTTCTAGTTTCATTCTTTTACAAGTGGCTGTCCAGTTTTCCCAGCACCACTTGTTAAAGAGATTGTCTTTTCTCCATTGTATATTCATGACTCCTTTGTCAAAGATAAGGTGTCCATAGATGTGTGGATTTATCTCTGGGCTTCCTATTTTGTTCCATTGATCTATATTTCTGTCTTTGTGCCAGTACCATACTGTCTTAATGACTGTGGATTTGTAGGATAGCCTAAAGTCAGGTAGGTTGATTCCTCCAGTCCCATTCTTCTTTCTCAAGATTGCTTTGGCTATACGAGGTTTTTTGTATTTCCATACAAATTGTGAAGTTATTTGTTCTAATTCTCTGAGAAAGACCTCTGGTAGCTTGATAGGAATTGCATTGAATCTATAGATTGCTTTGGGTAGTATACTCATTTTCACTATATTGATTCTTCCAATCCACAAACACAGTAAGAAGAATTTCTATGAATTTTAAATCAGTGCAAGAAAATACAAAAGAAAACAGTAGCATCTTTTCCCCTTTAATTTGTTTTAATATTTAATTTATAAAATTTAATGTTTAACTAGATGTAAACATACTTTTAAAAAATCCTTTGTAGTTTATGGTAACAATAAGCTATGTATATGCAACAGATATGTTTAAGAAATAATTAATATCTTATATTGTATAAATCTATAAGTACATTAATGCCACACTATAAATTTAAAAAAAGCATGAACAGACAATTGTCCAAGGAAAGGACCAATAAATGAACAATAGTCATATGAAAATGTATCTATCATCATTTCCAACCAAATAAATAAAAATTAAAACAATGTCACTGCCCATGCTACTTATAAAATTGCAAAATTAAAACATCAGTTTAAATATTAGTGACATTTATGTGACTGAGTCACCTTAGTTTCTTCTTTTAAAACTAAGTTTTAAATTTTCTACAAGGAACATGTGTTACTTTTATAATAGAAAAATTAATACTTTAAAATAAATATGTATGCATATTTAATCTCTTCTCTCCAACCCAAGACATGACTAAAAAGGGTACACATTTTTAAGTTGATTCTACTGATTTTATTTCCTAATTCCTCTATATTTCAGTTGACCTAAATATTGTTTATTCCTCAAAAATAAGAATTAACAAAATTGGAGATTTTTCCAAGCTCATGACATTCTATGGCAGTATTTTATGGCCAGGGTGCAAGAGCCCGCATGATAAGGCCTGTGTTTTGTGGAAAGGGTTTTCTATAAGATCAACAGCCTGTGCCAGCTTGCCTCCATAATTAAACTTTGAGACATGTCTGCGGTGTTGAGGTGAAGTGTTCTGGAACTGCTTAGGGTTCAGGGGAAACTGATTTGCCATAATAAAAAGAAAAAGAGAAACAGGTTATCAAAAAGGATGTATTTTGCTTTAGTGATAAAGTTAAATTCTATCCATTGGTTTCAAAATGTTCAAGTTAACCTCAGTAAAACAGTTTTTAAGATTTTGTGGTGATCTCTTAAAATGAATCCCTTGGAGAAGTATTAGAAGGTGAAAATTAATAAAACTTTATTCATTACAATCCAAATTAAACACTGGCAAAGCATCTCTTTTTATAAGCAATTTACTTAAACAATCTGATTAACCCTTATAATAATCCTCTGAAGTTGGTACACTGAATTATTTCACAAAAGAGAAGGAAATTGAGATGTACGAAGTCTAGCCAGACCAAAAGTCCACCACAAGCTCATGGGAAAGACAGGATTTGAGCCCAGAGAGACATGACTATAAAGATTGAATTTGTGACTTGAAAATTATACTGTTTCCACAGCATTATACTTCAATAATCCTAACTTTGGGCTTCCCCCAGTGGCTCAGTAGTAAAGAATCCACCAGCAATGCAAGAGCCGTGGGAGATGTGGGTTTGATCCCCGGGTCAAGAAGATCCCCTGGAAGAGGGCAGGGCAACCCACTCCAGCATCTTTGCCTGGAGAATCACATGGACAGAGGAGTCTGGCTGGCTACAGTCCATAAGGTCACAGCCAGTCCAGAGGTCTGGCTGGCTAAGTTGGACACCACTAAAGCGACTTAGTAGGAGCAATCCTAACTTTACTATCAACAACTGACACCAACTCTACACAGGGCACTGCACAGACTAGCATAATCTGCCCACCTTACCTTGCTTTTGTGTGGCAAAGCAGAAAGAGCTTGGGTTCTATGTTCTAACATGGGGTGAATCTTTAGTCCACTATCTTGCTCCTATTAGTTATTTCTTCACCTGTGAAATGAGGGAAAAGAAGACCTCAGAGAGCTGCTCTGAAAGTTGAGATATCATATGTGAAACTGCTTAGAACAGTGCTTGGCAAGTAGTAGATGTTTAATAAATAGTATTTGTTTCCTTTCTTCCTTCCCTTGCCAAACAAAAGTCATTCTTCCTGACCAAGTCTGTTTGCATGAAAATGCTTTCTTGGCTCTCAGTTTATCACAGAATCCTTACGAAAATTTTTTTTTAATTTCTTTATTTTTAATAGAAGGATGATTGGTTTACAATATTGTGTTGGTTTCTGTCATACATCAACATGAATCAGCTGTAGCGTACAAATTTTACACATTAGATTAAAAGGACCTAAGACAAAGATCCCAAAGACTTTCAGTCCTCCAGGTTTGGGCAGAGTATGCCACAAGAAGCCAAAATAGAAGCTGATATAACTTGATGCTCTGAATTCTCTCTTTTCTGAATTTGGGCAGTCTTTTTATACTCTTGTTTCTATGACTCTAGCTTTTCTTTTCATCTTTCCTACATGACCTTTCCCCCCAGTTTCAAAACACATCTTACACAACAGAACTCTAGCTCAGACTGCTGATATGTGATTTCTCAAAGATGCCTTATCATTTCCTGCTACCACATTTTTGTTTTCCTGCCAGACTCTGTCTCTAAAATAACTGTCTACTCAAAATTTATCTTTTATCTTCAAGACCCAACTCACTTCATTCTCGTTCACCCATCTGCTCTGATCACTCTTGATGGAAGAGACCTTGCTCTCTACTAAACCATCATCTAGTAGCACTGAGTGTCCCTAAGTTGGCAGGTTGCAGATACTTCTGTGTTTTAGGACTGAAAATGGACTGAACAGAATAGTGGTTTTAAATGGCGTCTGATCAGAAGTCCCTTAAGCCACCTCTCCCAGCTCCTTACTTAACTATCTATGTAACCAGTAAAGTTAAATTCTTACAAATATAGTAAAATCTAAGGCTAATAGGCAAACTATTATCAGAATTAGGAATTTCTGCAATTTAAAGCCCAAAAGAACTGGACTGAGAAACTTTAAAAACCACTCTCCCACTAGAAATAGATTAAAATTCTTGGCCTGAATGTAGAACCACTCTTTGCTCCTCCTCAACTACTTATCTCCTACTCAGAAACACAGGCACCAGAAAGGAAAACCTGGTGGGAGCAACCATCCCTCTTATCAGGTAGGTGATTATTTTATGGGGTGGCCATTATGCTATCCCCTTATTCCTAATACAGTAATTCAGAAGAGTTAAAAATGATAACAGGAACTAGAAAAGATTTTTGGGAACATGCTCAAAAAAGGCAGGTAGTCAATATTAAATTTTGAAGTCGAATGTGGGGGTTGGGGGAGGTGTAAATTGAATCAGTTCAGTTCAGTCTCTCAGTTGTATCCAACTCTTTGCCACCCCTTGGACTGCACCACGTCGGGCTTCCCTGTCAATGACCAACTCCCAGCAATTGTTCAAACTCATGTCCATCGAGTCAGTGATGCCATCCAATCATCTCATCCTCTGTCATCTCCTTTTTCCTTTCAGTTATAACATGAACATATACTAGGGATGTGATGTGAAATATGATGACTGTTAACATTGGTCTATGGTATATTTGAAAGCTTTTAAGAGAGTAGATCCAAGAGTTTCCATCACCAGGAAAAAACTTTTTTGGTGTCTATTCGAGATAATGGATGTTAGTTTAGCTTATTGTTAATCATTTCATAGTATATGTAAGTCAAATAATTATGCAATATGCCTTAAACTTATATTAATACAATGCTATGTATCAACTGTGTCTCAATAAAACTGGGGGGAAAAGGCAGATGTGAGGCTAGACATAAAATTAATGAGAAATTATTTATTTAATGTTGATAAAGTTACAGTGAAACTATATTTATGAATCTCTTCAAACAACATAATAGCTGAAACATATAAAGTAAAAATTATTAGAAATATTACAAGAAATAACAAACACAATTCTGTGGAAAATTCACATATCTATTTCAGGCTATGAGAAATCCAGAAAGAAAAAAGAAAAAAAAATAGATTGGAATAGTATTTTTAATAATATATCAGAATGTAATATGTAAGGTTTAGATATGTTTATATGTACATATATATGATATGTAGACATATTTATCAATAGATCCATGGATAGTAGCCTATCCAGCTGCCAGCAAAAGCATGTATGAAATATTTAGAAAATTTTATTACAGTTTTTGTCTCAAAGAAAACATCAAGAAATTCCAATAATTATAAATCTAGTCTATCCTGATTTCTATGTACATTTCATGTACTAGATACTAACAAGGAAAATGAGTGGGCAAACAGCTAAATTACCCTCTAGTTAAAGCAAGAATTAAAACTACAACTATAAACCATTTAGAAATTAATGAAAATGACAGCATTATATATCAAAATATAGAATGACACCAAAGCTGCAACTGGAAGCAGATTCGTAAGAGAAAAGAACTGATATATTTTTGTTTAATGAATTTTGTGTGTTCTAATAATTTTCTATTTCTTAAAATTAAGCTCTAACCATTTCAGTGTTTCTTGATGTAGTACTTCATACATGTTAAACACTATTTAAAGGAAGTAATATGCTAGACTGAGCCAGACTTGCCTGTGAGTGTCCAAGAGTCTCTGGCAGAGGCGTGGGTCAACAGTGGCCTGCTGCGGGGTCAGGGGCACTGAATACAATGGTATGACTGAGCGACTGAACTGAGCTTGAAATGAGCTATCTGCTTGTATTCTCTTTACTTGAGTTTATTTAGGCTCATATATGCGAGCTCTCCATTTCCCTGGGACAATAACCACTTGGCACCAAATTTGATCACCTGACATATACCTCAGTCCCCTTTAAATTTAAAAATTCTCTAATACACTCTCTGACCTTGAGCCTCAGTCAGTTCAGTTGCTCATTCATATCTGACTCTTTGTGATCCTGTGGCTTGCAGCATGCAAACCTTCCCTGTCCATCACCAATCCCCAGAACTTGCTCATACTCATGTCCATCAAGTCAGAGATGCCATCCAATCATCTCATCCTCTGTCGTTCCCTTCTCCTCCTGCCTTCAATCTTTCCCAACATCAGGGTCTTTTCCAAAGAGTCAGTTCTTCACATCAGGAGGCCAAAGTATTGGAGCTTCAGCTCCAGCATCAATCCTTCCAATGAATATTCAGGATTAATTTCCTTTAGGATTGACTGGTTTGAACTCCTTGCAGTGCAAGGGACTCTCAAGAGTCATCTCCAACACCACAGTTAAAAAGGATCACTTCTTTGGTGCTCAGCTTTCTTTATTGTCCACCTCTCACATCCATACATGACTACTGGAAAAACCATAGATTGGACTAGACTGACCTTTGTCGGGAAAGTAACGTCTTTGCTTTTTAATATGCTGTCTAGATTGGTCATAGCTTTTATTCCAAAGAGCAGGTGTCTTTTCATTTCATGGCTGTAGTCACCAGCTGCAGTGGCTTTGGAGCTCAAGAAAATAAAGTCTGTCACTGTTTCCATTGTTTCCCTATTTGCCATGAAATGATGGGACCGGATGCCATGATTTTCATTTTTTGAATGTTGAGTTTTAAGTCAGCTTTTTCATCTTCATCAAGAGGTTCTTTTAGTTCCTCTTCACTTTCTGCCATAAGGGTGGTGTCATCTGCATATCTGAGGTTATTGATATTTCTCCCAGCAATCTTGATTCCAGCCTTTGATTAATCCAACCCAGCATTTCATATGATGTACTCTACATATAAGTTAAATAAGCAGGGGGACAATATACAGCCTTGACAATATACCTTCTTTTCCAATTTGGAACCAGTCAGTTGTTCCGTGTCTGGTTCTAACTGTTGCTTCTTGATCTGCATACAGATTTCTCAGGAGGCAGATAAGGTGGTCTAGTATTCACATTTCTTTAAGAATTTTCCATAGTTTGTTGTGATGCCACAGTCAAAGACTTTGGCATAGTCAATAAAGCAGAAGTAGATGCTTTTCTGGAATATTCTTGCTTTTTCTATGTTCTAACAGATGTTGGCAATTTGATGTCTGGTTCCTCTGCCTTTTCTACATCCAGCTTGAACATCTGGAAATTCTCAGTTCACATCCTACTGAAGCCTGGCTTGGAGAATTTTGAGCATTACTTTGCCAGCATCTTAGATGAGTGCAATTGTGCAGTAGTTTGAACATTCTTTGCTATTGCCTTTCTTTAGGACTGGAATGAAAACTGACCTTCTCCAGTCCTGTGGCCACTGCTGAGTTTTCCAAATTTGCTGGCATATTGAGCACAGCACATTAATGTGCTATTTGACCCTTGCCACATGCTATTTGATAGTTACTCCTTGATTCCATACAGCTAATGTTATTAGTTAGAGGCAGTCACACCTTCCGTTCAGGACACAGGGAGCCTTTATATGTTGGAAGAACCACACCTTGCCTCCCAACAAGAGGGAAATCACAGAGAGAGGTTCAACTGTAATTTAATATAAATGTCTGTGGTCTTCCTGTTGCAAGTTTATCACAGAATTAAATATATACATATGCAAATACATATATATATGCATACATACGTATACAGGTCAAAATATATACATATGTATACAGGATGAAAAAGTTATCTTTTAGGAATTTACCAGAAACTATAAAAAATATACATTCTGAATTTTTAAATTCTATTTCAATGACAGTCATTTGAACTAAAATAAAAAGATTATTTTTCTCCTCTGAGCTTCCTGTGTTTAGTAAAATATAAGTAAGTATAGTATGTTGATGTCAAAAATATTAGCTAGGGTGTGCATACAGAATTTTTATACTGGACTCTCAGATATAAAGTTGGTTTGTGTTACATCTTATTCCTCAATTCAAATGCTATGCTTACTTGTCCTAAATTTTTCATTTAATTTATTAGCCATCTTACTATTTCCATAGCAGCTAATTCCCTTAATAAACTATAGTTCATTTTCTCAGTTCAAAGTGGTTTCTCCAACAACAAAACTGTCAGTTTGCTGTAGAGAAACTACAAGTCATTGCTTTCATCAATTATGGTACCCTAAAAGTGAAGGTGAAGTCGCTCACTCATGCCTGACTCTTTGTGACCCCATGGACTGTAGCCCACAGGCTCCTCCGTCCATGGGATTTTCCAGGCAAGAATACTGGAGTGGGTTGCCATTTCCTTCTCCAATGGTACCCTAAAAGAAGGTCCTTATTTCTATAATAGTTCTCGCTGAATTATGTGTATATACAGGAAGACAAACTGATCTGCTGAAAACAATCTATACAGTGTTTAAACCTAATAGCATTTTCCTCCAATGTAGGCGAGGGTCCAACGTATCTCTTACGTTGGACATGAGTAGCTTGGGCAATGTTGAGCCCTTTGTGGCCATACCAACCCCACGGGAGAAGGTAGCCATGGAGTACCTGCAGTCAGCCAGCCGGATTCTCACAAGGTCGCAGCTGAGGGACGTCGTGGCAAGTTCACATTTACTCCAAAGTGAATTCATGGTAAGGCTGCTGTTTGTTATTCACTCTTCAGGAGGCATTTTGATATTTTAGCCACTAGAGGCACATTCTAAAATGACACTGTCAGCTCATAGTAAAATGGTTACAGTTCCAAAGGTTAAGTGCAGAGATTTCAAGCCCACCCTGCATCTCATCGACTACTGGTGAGTGTTCAAACTAGAATGTGGTACCTAAAATAAGTCAGAGGGTATAGAAGCTGGCCAGGCAAAGAAATGGCAAGAAGGAGCTGACCATTCCAGGATGACAGAGCAGGCTTGCTTGTCACTATCCGGGGAATTAAATTGTTCAATTTGACAGGAACATTAAAGTTAAGGTGGGAAGTAACAAAAATTGAGCCTCAGATATAAAACAAATCTGAGACTTAATATGTTACGAAGGGTTTGGATTTATCTTGTGTTTAAAAAAGATTACTCTCCAGTTAGGGAGTTTGGGATCAGGAGGTACACACTGCTGTATTTTAAATGGAGAACCAACAAGGACCTACTGTATAGCACAGGGAACTCTGCTCAATGTTATGTGGCAGCCTGGATGAGAGGGAGCTTCGGGGAGAATGGGTACATGTATATGTATGGCTGAGTCCCTTTGCTGTCCACCTGAAACTATCACAACATTGTTAATAGTCTATATTTCAATATAAAATAAAGAGTTTTTAAAAATTACTATTGGCAGTAGAGTTTGCATTAGAAAGAGGTATTTGGGAGACTCTAGAGATTATCCTGTGAAGCTGTGATTAGGCAAAGCTAAAGAAGTAGCAGTGAAAATTAAAAGGTCTATAGGAGTCTATAAGAAGTGGCCTTAATGAGGTAAGTCAGCCAAGAAAAAGGGAGGTTAGGAACGACACCCCCATTTTTAGACTTAGCAACAGGGTGCATATAGTGCCTTCTAATGAAATAAGAAACACAAAAGGAAGACTAAATGTAGGCTAAAAATAATGGTGAGTTTCATTCAGCTAAAAATGATGATGACCCATCATTGTTGCTGGTGATAATGCATAAAACACATTTTATCCAGAGAGCAAGGAGACACATTAGACCTTCTTAGGTCCAACTGTTTCCCAAGGGGAATATCCATTTTATAGAGCTGCTTGCATCTTAAAGCAGTTGTACATTTTAAGCCATATCCGTTGGGTATAATAAATTGAACACTCTAGGTTAGTCAGGTGTTTGCAACCACCCTTTTATCAGCCAGCCATTGGTTTGATCTATTACTTTCATCGACTATTAAGTGTCCAAAGTAAGATACCAAGCATGCAGTTTTAAAAATTAGACTTTGTAGCATGTCATCTCTTTATGTATAAAAAAATGAAACCTAGGGGGATAAACAAACCAATCAGTGATCATGTAAGTGGCCAAAGATATGTTTCTCCAACTGCAGATAGCTCTTTGTTCAATGAGGTAAGCCTTTAACATAGACTACTTCCCTGAAAGGGAAGATGAGGCCAACAGGGAATAGAGGGAGAGAATGCTGGAAGATGATAAATTGTCAGTGTGTGTCAGGAAACAAGAAAGAATGGAAAGAATAAAACTAATCATGGCTTTGCCAAAACAGACGAACCTGTTTGAAATTGCTAAGCATGAACATGTGGTTTCTATTGTACAGTCAGCAATTTTGCTTACTTTGATAACTTGAAACTGTGAACTTATAACATTTAGTTGGAGCAAAGAACAGGAATAAATTATAAATATCTAAAGTAATGCAAGTTTCAGAAATGATGTTTTTAAAGTAAACTACTCTCTGGAGTAGTGAATATCTTAAATTCATAGCATAGTCATGTTTTTGTTCAATTTTCAGATTGCCTGAAAACAAGGACAATTTAAATAAATTTTTAGATAAGTTCTTTCATTTCAGTGAATTCTAGACTGTCAAATTTTATTTTCATTTGGAGAAAGTGTAGGTAATAAAAATATTATTTTATGTGATCCATGGATAAAAGGCATTTTAATTCACATTTATCTAAGCAATCCTTTACAGAATTTTAAGTTAGAGAACATATCATTTTGTATAATCAACTCCTTAAATATTTGTTTAGAACCTTTTGAAAACTTTGGCTCATTGTTTCCTTTGTTCCAGTCAGCATCAGATGCTCACCTTTTAGGTCTAACATACAGAGTGACTCCTGCTCTAATTGTTCCCTCCTCCATCTGATTTAATAAATATATTTGTATTCTTGTTAATTTTTAGAAATGCCCTTCACTACAAATATTGCATTTGCAATCAGAAATGGAACAGTAAAATTAAAAACT
This sequence comes from Antilocapra americana, assembly GCA_007570785.1. Taxonomy (NCBI): domain Eukaryota; kingdom Metazoa; phylum Chordata; class Mammalia; order Artiodactyla; family Antilocapridae; genus Antilocapra; species Antilocapra americana. Next base: position 12,502,464 of record ML663563.1, on the reverse strand, counting down.
ATTTCTTCATACAAAAATGCATCATATCATTATTACTTAAGTCAACAAAAATGCCCTTTAAATTTACTATTTGAGAGGAAGTTTTTCATAATTCTAACAGTCACTATTAATGTTAAAACAGAATCTATCATAACAAAAAATTGTACTCTTAAATCTACACAAAGGTTGGAAGACATCTAAATACACTATTAAAAAAGTTTTCAGCCACCTGTTTATAAATTCCCAGCAATTATGTCAGAACAGGATCCTTAAAACCTAACCAAACTTTTCTGTCCCTTTAAAAACTACGTATCGAATAGTACTATCTAACCCACAAAGCCATTTCTTAGAGTCAGCTTGTCAGGGTGCAGCTGATGTGTTTAGGAAAGGAAGGGTGTTGGCAAACCAGAGGTGGTAGTCTGTTGTTTCATAAATGACTTTGAAGTCCAATAGAGCTCTGGATCAGATGGCCCCCCATGAAGATTTTCTTTGTGGCAGCATTAGATACAGTATTTGATACCACTTATTTTTGCAGGAAATACCAATGAACTTTGTGGACCCCAAAGAAATTGACATTCCACGTCATGGAACCAAGAATCGCTATAAGACCATTTTGCCAAGTAAGTTTCTTAAATTGAATAGTTTGCGTTGTGTCCCTCCCTCAACATTTCCCATCCTCACAACTTCCATATACACACCAAATTTGGAATTGCAAACACAGTTCAAGACTAATAATCACTAAAGTGGAATTCACTGGCAGCGGAATGGATAGGAGTCCGTGCTTTCACTGCTAAGGCCAGGTTCAACCCCTGCTCAGGGAACTAAGATCCTACAAGTGGTGAAGCCAAAAAGAGAAAAAAACTAATAATCATTAGAGTAGGCTAAGGTTAATAATTTTATCTTGTATTACTCTTATTATAATGGTCCACTCACAATTCCAGTAGACACATGGTTCTAAACTTTACTGTAGAACACATTATGGTCAATTAATTTTCACTAAGGGTGTCAAATAATTTGGGGAAAAAGAATAGTCTTTTCAATAAATGATGCTGAGACAACTGGATAGCCACATGCAAAAAATAAAATAAAATACCTCACACAACATACAAAAATTAATTCAAAATAAGATCAAAATGGATATTCTAAATGTAAGAACCAAAACTATAACACTTTTCACATAAAACAGATGTAAATCCTCGTGACCTTGAATTCATCAATGGTTTCTTAGATATGACATAAAAAGTATAAGCAACAAAAGAAAAAAAATAAATTGAACTTGATCAAAATTAAAAAAAGTTTTGTGCTTCTAAAATGAAGTCGCTCAGTCATGTCTGACTCTTTGCGACCCTATGGACTATAGCCCACCAGGCTCCTCCATCGATGGGATTTTCCAGGCAAGAATACTGGAGTGGGTTGCCATTTCCTTCTCCAGGGGAGCTTCCCGACCCAGAGTTGTGCTTCTAAGGGCACCATCAAAAAACTAAAAAGATGACACTGACACAAAATGGGAGGAAATTTTATAAATTATACACCTAATAAAGGATTTGGATCTGTGATGTATAAAGAACTCATAACTCAATTATAAAAAGACAAATAGCTCAATTTTAAAATGAGCAAAGGACTTGAATATACATTTCTCCATAAAAGATACATAAATAGCCAATAAACATATGAAAAGATGCTCGACACCATTAGGCATCAGGGAAATCAAAATCATGGTGAGATACCACTTTATATCCACATGGTTATAATAAAAAAACAAAGACAGTAGAAAGGGTTGGCAAGGATGTAGAGAAATTGGAAACTACATACTTTGATGGTAGGAATATAATATGGTACAGCTACTGAAGAACAGTCTAGTAACTTCTCAAAAGGTAAAAACTAAACTTACTATATGATTCAGATATTTTACTCTTATATGTAAGAAAAATAATAAAAACATGTGTCCACACAAAAGCTGCACACACATGTTTATAAACAGTTTTACTCATAATAGCTCAAAGGGTAGAAACAACCAAAATATTCATCACCTAATGAATGGATAAATAAAATGTTGTATATTCACATAATATACATAATTCAGCAATAAAAAGCAATGAGGTACTGATGCATTCTACGACATGGATGAACCCTGAACACATTATGCTAAGTGAAAGAAGCCATCACAACCTCTTATTGCACGAAACCATTCATGTGAAGTGTCCAGTTAGGCAAATCTGTAGAGATAGAAACTATAGTTGCTGTCAAGTGTTGGGAGGCATGAGAAAAGAAAAGAAAAGGGTATGGAGTTTGTTTGGGGGATAATGAAAATGTTGGCCTTGCTAGAAATATTTATCTCGCATCCTTACAGAAGAGATATAGGGCTGCCTACAGAGCCAGACTGCAAGGGTTCCTATCCAGCTGCAGCACTTGCTCTACGGCCTTGGGTAAATTCCTTCTATCTGCAAGATAGAAGTAGTAATATCCACCTCACAGGGCTGTTGTAAAGTCCTGTGCTTTGCACATGATAAAGTGCTCGGTGTTATTCTTATAACTCAGAAAGATATTGTTGTTCCTTTCTTACAGAGGAGGAAAACTGAGATTTATAGATATTAAAGAAGCAAGATTCAAACCCAAACACGTCTGCCCACATGCCTTTCATTACTGACGGTTGTACAACTCTGTGATTTAAACAAAAATAAACTCTGTGATGGTACACCTCACACAGTGAATTGTATGGTACATGAATTATGTCTCAAAAAAATGCTTCTATGGAAAGAGTTTATTATGTGTAGCAATCACCTGAGTCCTTGTTTAAAATGTGGCATCCTGTGCTCCACCTTGGGGAGTCTGTTTAAATGGGTTCTGTTGGGCCCAGGAATCTGTACTTCTAGCAAACAAGGTGATTCTGATGTAGGTGATACCAGGACCACACTTTGAGAAATACTGCTTATACTATTTTAAAATTAAATTTAACTCTGTGAAATTTATCAGTGTCAAGCAGTGAGCTAAATGCCAGGAACCAGGAAAGAACAAGGAAGATCATATAATATCAAAGAGGTCATGGACCAGAGAAGATACATGTAGATGAGTAATTATGTCCAATGTAAAAGTCCATGAGGTTGCAAAGGACATGACTTAGCAACTGAACAATAACAACAACAGCTAGAATAGAAATGTTGCCCAAGTGGTGTAGGAGGACGGAGTAATTAATTCTGCCTAGAAAGGCAAAAATACATTGGAGAGGAAGCAATATTGTCAATCACTAAACAAACAGATGTAGTTGGGATCTTGACAAAACCCATAAACATCTCAGGGCAATAACTCTGGAAAGATGGAGCCACAGAGGTTTGTTTCAAAGTATTAACAGTGAAATAGTAGAGTCTTCATAATTCAGTTCATTATTTCATTCATAAACCTCCAAATTCTCCATATTTATGCTAATAGAGCAAGAATTGCTAATCGTGTTCATGGGCTTCCCCTTCTATTGGAGTTGGAAACACATTGTAACAGTTACTTCACAGTGACATATTTTTAACTGGTCTTTATGGTTAAACCTGTTTACCTAAGATACAGTTATTGCTGAAAAATATTTTGTAACTATGATTGGCTGAAGGGAATGAAAGTGCTGTGTGTTACATCTGGTATCTCTCTCTCTCTCAGGCTTTTTCATCTCAGATTTACCAAACATAAGTAGGGCATAAACATGCATTGCAATTATTATACTTAACCACCTAATCTCAGAAGGATTTGGAAATTATTAGGACTATTTTAAAGTTCAGCCTTCTCTGTTTCCTGCCCAGATGCTATCAGACAACTGCTTCATAGTCCTGTGTCAGCTTTTCCATTCCCAGAACTGGGTGGGTCACTTGAACCAGGGCACCTGTGCTGACAAATGATGTTGCAAATGACGGATTTTCTGTTGAAAATGTCTGTAGCCTGAATACCCCACCCAATCCCCTGTCATGCAAGATATAATCTAGTAAATATAGCATGGACAAGTCACATCATTGGTTGGAAAATCATCAGAAAAGATGGGAATGAATATGAAAATCTGCTGTTTATGGTTATTTTAGACTGTATGATGGGAGAAGTTTGAAACATTATATAAAATAATTTTTAAATGAATAAGCTTTTAAATATTATAATTGTTTTTATTTTTTAACCTACCATAAACTCTTAAGTTTAAAAGCTTCCAGCTTGTGCATATTAGTGAGTGTGTAATTTGGAGGATGTTTTGCAGCAGAACTATGGACGGCCAAGAACTAATTAAACTGTAGCTTTTTTGTTTTTTCTATCTACAATGTCAGCCTGGCTCTGAACATTCTTAAGTGGCAGATTAAAGTGCTTATGTCAAATTTATATCAAATTATTTTACAATATAAACAAATATTAGTGATGAGAATATCTTTATGTCTTAAATACAAGAGCAATGGGGAAAAACTGATATCAGTGTGAAATTATTTGTACAACAAAGAATTTTTATGTATATTTCTTCCATGCAGTCTATTTATACAACTATAAAACAATATAAATCAAATTTTAAAATCCTAGTTACTCTGGTCATCACTTTTTATTAAAAAATATAAAGTCTTGTAATGTTTCCTACTTACATTATGTTTTCTGTTCTATTATATTATGTGCCTAGAAGAGAGTAGATATGCAAATCAATGAACCACTCATTAAGGCAACAAGTTGTATGACTCAAGCAGAATACTGGAGTTAGACTTGATTTCCTATCCGGGCGAAAATATTTACAAGTTATGGCAGGCTACTTCATCTTTCTGTGCCAGCCTTTCTTTGCCCTTAAAAATAGTAATAGTCATACTACCCTATAAGGCTGTTGAAAGAATTACATACTCATATGGCTTGGAAAGTTCCAACAAATAATAAACCCTCAGCGAATGTTAGTTTCTCCTTTCTTTATCTTCCTAGTGAATTTATCATTAACCCCAGAAATAATTCCAGAAGATAAGAACACTAACTAAGGGAACATTTACAGTTTCAGAAACAGAGAACTGAAGAGCCTTGTTTTCACATAATAACCATCACTACACTGGCAAAATCACCACTGTCCACAAAAACTCTCTACAATGAAGGAAATGTCCGGTAGCTCCCATGTGTGCTGAGTGCTCAGCACTTCAGTAGTCTAACTCTTTGTAGCCCCATGGACACATGCCAGGCTCCTCCGTCCATGGGATTCTCCAGGCAAGAATACTGGAGTGGGTCGCCATTTCCTTCTCCAGGGGATCTTCCTGACCGAGGGATTGAATCTGTGTCTCTTAGGTCTCCTGCATGGGCAGGTGGGTTCTTTACCACTAGTGCCACCTGGGAAGCCCGTATCTCCCATGAGATAGTCATTAGCTGCATGTGGCAATAAGCACTTGAAGTAAAGTGAGTGCACCCAAGGAACTGACTTTTTTTAAAAAAAGAAAGCAGCTTATTTTTATTTTTTTAATTTTTTTTTTTTTGACTGTGCTGCGTCTTACTTGTGGCACGTGGGATCTTGGGTTGCGACATGCGAGCTCTTTAGTTGCAGTATGTGGGATCTAGATCCCTGATGAAGGCTTCAGTTCTTTTCATTTTCTCATATGTCATCATATATTATATTCTTGGTTTGTTTTTTTTTAAGTATTTCAAAATCTCTAAATATTTGGAAATACTGTAAATTACCAATTTTCAACATAAATTTAGTTTAGCTTGACAAGGAACCTGCTTGTAAGCAATTTTGAGATTGAGTTCCCAGTAAATCGTATACATCATAGGCATTATAAAAACTAAAGGAAGTGGGCCTCTTTTCAAGTGTGAGTATTTTAGGCCATTTGTGGAAACTTTTAATAATCAGTGGATACTGAAAAGAAATGGAAGTTTTCTCATCCCTTTTGCTCTGAAAATAGAAAAATCTAGAAGAAAAACATTATTTTAACTCTTTCTAATTGAAATTAATTCTGATATTAAACCCACACTGAGCCACATATCAAGTAGAAATCACAAAGCATGTTAATTGTCATGTGTCTAATCAATCACCAGCCCAGGATTGATGCTTGGGGCTGGTACAGCGAGATTTCCCGGGGGGGAGGGAGGAGGGAGGGGGGTTCCGGAGGGGAAGCATATGTAAACCCATGGTGATATCATGACAATGTATGGCAAAAAAAATAAAATTAAATTAAATCTTTTCACTTCCAAAAAAAAAAAGTTAATTAAAGACAGCCTTTGTTCTCAAGGGGCTCATCGCAGTCCATTGAGGGCAAGCAAGAATTGAAGCACTTAAAATACAATATTTTAAATACTAAAATAAAATTAAAGCAGCCTGAGCAAAAAAGGGAATGCCTAATTCTGCCAGGAAGACAAGGGAAGGCTTCAGGAAGGAAGTATCTCTTGAACTGAGCTCTGAAGGACGACTTGCCCATACAGAAACAGCAGGGAAACAATATGTACGAAAGCATAGAATCTGCAAGAATGTGGAGTATTTGGGAGATTGCCCTCGGCCCTTGTGACTAGAGTATGTCCTCTATGTACACACAGAAAAGTGATGATAGATACAAGCTTGCTCGGTCATGTCTGACTCTGTAACCATGGACTGTACCCTGCCAGGCTCCTCAGTCCATGGGATCATCCAGGCAAGAATACTAGTGTGGGCTGCCCTTCCCTTCTCCAGGGGATCTTCCTGACCCAGGGATGGAACCTAGGTCTCCTGCATTGCAGGCAGATTCTTTACCATCTGAGCCACCAGGGAAGCCCCACTGACATTCTAAGAAACTTAAAAGAGTAAATCCGGTTAACCTATTCTTTCTTGTTTTCTTCATTAGATCCCCTCAGTAGAGTATGTTTAAGACCAAAAAATGTAACTGATTCTTTGAGCACATACATCAATGCTAATTATATTAGGGTAAGTAAATAAACCTAAATTTCTTTCTGATAAGCATGTTGATTTACTATCTGGAGTTGCTCCGTATTTTTCCCCCCTAAGAATAGATTAATTTTGATTTAACTTGGTTACTAGCAAGTTTTGTTTTGCTCGCTTGGTCATAACCAGTGTTGGTAGGTCTTCCTTTCCTGTGTGTCTGTGGCCACAATGCTCCCTCTGAGGTGCTCTGGGGAGGACTGCGCTTCACAATCCTCAGAATCATGTGCTATGTTCAACTTGTTGAGAGAACAACCACAAGAATGGTGGTGCTGGAATCAATGAAGCCTCAAAGATCTGTGTAGCTTTTGGACCTGCAGAGTTGTTTTGCTATGAAGATCTTTCACCTAAACTTTCAGTGCAAGGCATGGACTTCAAAGCCAATATTTTTTCTTTTTTTCTCAAACTAGGGCTACAGTGGCAAAGAGAAAGCATTCATCGCCACACAGGGCCCCATGATCAACACCGTGAACGATTTCTGGCAGATGGTTTGGCAGGAGGACAGTCCCGTGATTGTTATGATCACAAAACTCAAGGAAAAAAATGAGGTATGACCTTTACCCAAGTACAGAACATTATATTTTTTTTTCTGTTGCTCTAGAACAGAGATTGTTTAAGGAAAATTACCATATACTTCCTAACAAATTTAAGATGTTAAAACATTTAAAGGCTAGATCAGTTTATGCTCCCAAAAAATGGTAATTGGTGTCCTATGAATGATAGCTTTCTTTCAGTAAAATCAATGTACTTGGCATACATGATTCACATTTGTACCCATATATCTATGTAAGGAAATGAGGGGCCTTGAAACATCACTCTGATTTATAACAGGGAAATAAAAAATTGTTCATTTACATCATGAGCAACCTTTGAGCACCTACTAAGTGACACATACTATTTTATTTACTTACTTATTTATTTATGGCTATGCTGGGTCCTCATTGCTGTGCAGGCTTTTCTCTGGTTGTGGTCTGCGGGCTTCTCACTGTGTGACTTCTTTTGTAGTGGAGCACGGGCTCTAGGCTGCACAGGCTTCAGTAGTTGTAACTTGTGGGCTCTAGAGCCCAGACTCAATAGTTGTGATTCATGGGCTTAGTTGCATCACAGCATGTGGGGATCTCCCTGGACCAGGGACTGAACCCACATCTCCTACATTGGCAGGTGAGTTCTTTACCACTTAGCCACCAGGAAAGCCCCAGATACTATTTTAGTTGCTGGCAGTTTATTAGTAAACAAACACAAAGATTCCTGCCCTTGGTGGATTTTAACTTTCTAGTGAAAACTGCTGCTGCTAAGTCACTTCAGTCGTGTCTGACTCTGTGCGACCCCACAGACGGCAGCCCACCAGGATCCCCCGTCCCTGGGATTCTCCAGGCAAGAACACTGGAGTGGGTTGCCATTTCCTTCTCCAGTGCATGAAAGTGAAAAGTGGAAGGGAAGGCGTTCAGTCATGTCCGACTCCTAACGACGCCATGGATTGCAGCCTACCAGGCTCCTCCGTCCACGGGATTTTCCAGGCAAGAGTACTGGAGTGGGGTGCCATTGCCTTCTCCGTCTAGTGAGGGGGAGACAGACAAAAAGCAAGAAGCAGAATTTCATAAGAATAAAGCATATTAAAAGGGATAAATGCTGTAGGAAAAAACAGTAGAGTGGGATAAGGGGACTGGGTATCTGAGCTGTAGGGAGCAGTAGGAGAAGGGTAAGCTGCAGTATTTTACAGGGGGTGGGGGATACACCTCACTGAGAAAGTGAAATTTGGAGAAAGATCTGAAGTTAACCAAACCAAACAACTTTCTCAATATTTTCATAAAACAAAATCCAAGAGACAAAATTAGATCTCACATCCATACTAGTAAACTTTTCTAAGGATCTAGCTTATAGAATATGATTTCTATATTTTGCATCATAAAAATAAAACTGTATTTCCCAAAGAGTGCTATCCTAGGCACTGCCTACATTTCATGACATCTTATTGAGATAATTTACAGTCTGATTTTAGCCAGCATTTGTGTTTGTTTTCTGATCAAAATTACTATGCCCACGTCTCACCCTAACAATAAGAATTTAAGAAAATGGAAATTTCCCTTTTACTCCTTTGGTGAGTTGCAACCACTGACCATAGTATAACCATGCTGCTAATGCAGAAAACTCAGGTCCACAAACAGCAACTTAAAGTTCTTTTACAGTTTTATTCTTTTCTTCCATTTTTGCTACAATAGACAAAGAATCTTTTTCTGAAATTTATCCTGGGAAAAAAGTATACTTTTGGCCAGTAGATGAATTATACACTACATTAGCTATATGCTTGCTAAATAAATGCATTTCTATAAATCTTATATGAAAACCTAAAGTGGCATAATAAAATAATCCCTAATATTCTTAGCTATTTCACCCAATATCAACTTGTCAACATAATAAGCCACTGACAAGTCCTGCCCAGTTGTTTAATATCTGTGACAATTTACCATCATGGCAGGAAAAGGATTCTTCAATTTTTAAAGGTATATTCTCTGTGTATTTATATCCATGCATATATACATAGAACTTATGTAATATGGCAAGCTAGATAATCTGAAAAACCAGTCATACTAAGTGAAATATGATATGACATGCATAGCAAAGCTTGGGGGAGAAAATAAATTCTAGTAGTCAAGAACTGAATAAAATGCATAAAACCAGAGAATTACAGGTTACTGTGTTTTCATGACAATGTAAGAACTGGAGACAAAGCCTTGGGCTTGCAGGAACCAGGACTTAGAACTGAGACCTTCCATGAAGTGAGCACCTGCAAGGGCTATACCTTCAGTGAAAGGGTGAACCACAAAAATAAACCTGCCTACCAAAATAGGATTATAACAGGAAATTAATCTATCAAAGTCTGGCCTTCTCATGGGATCAATAGTAAGGTACTCTTGAGTATTCAGAATTCAAAAACCAGGAAGCCACCAAGTGGTAAGTAATTAATATAAAATAGTAATTTTTTAATGTATATAAATCATTTATAAACAGTTTATATTCATTTAATTAAAAAAATTAAAAGTAATACTGCATTGGTATGGCATTTTAAAAAACAAAGTCTTCTGCTATCTGCACAGCAAACACTACACAGAATTTCAAAGGAAAAAGCCCAGCAAATATAAACTCAGAAGTCAAACTTCTGAGACACACTTGTAAATAACCAACATAAGTAAAAAGCAGAAACAACAAATAGTAGAAACAGACCTATGGGAAATTGAAACAATAAAAACTATAAATATAGGCTTTTTTATAATTAAACACACAAAATATAAAATTAAAAAATTTGACAAAAGAACAATTTACTATCAAAAAAGACTAGGAAGATTTAAAAACAAATCAAATAAGCCTAGAAATAAATATTATACAGACATTAAAATGAAAAAAACCTCATGAGATAAGTTGATTGGCAAGGTGGACACAGTTGAATAAATAATTACTGGATTAAAAAGCAGAGCCAAGGAAATTACCAAGAAGATCAAAATGACCAGAAATGTGAAATAGAGTTTCAGAGGACAGTATTTAGATGTCCAATATATGTCTGATGGATATTTTAGAAGAAGAGTGAGAATATAAAAAAAGAAGTAATATTTGAGGAAATAATGGCTAGGTATTTTCCAAAATTGGTGAAAGACTTGGTCTCTCACAGTAAATCCTAGACTGGTTAAATAAAATAAATCCACAACTAGACACATCTGTGGAACTGAAAAACACTGCAGAGACTGTTTTAACAACCAGAGTGACTAACAATTGGCTACTCAATAGTAACAGCAGAAGCCAAAAATCACTAGAATAATACCCACAAACAAATGAGAGGAAATCACAGACACCTTAGAACTCACACAGGATTTAACAGTGCTTCCTAGATCTGAATAGACTGAACTACTCCTGCCCGCTTTGATTGGAAGGACCATTTTCTGAATAGTTTGTCATGATGTGTTTTCTCAAAGAACATTCATACCTTTATTAATTCTATTTCTTTTAATAAAAATAAAATCATACAAAATTAACATAGAAAAAGCACTGTAATTTATGCAATTACATAAATATAAGGATATAAATGTTTTGAAACAAGTTTTTTTCCCACTGAAAACATTATTTGTTGCATATTTATTAAGGATTAATATTTGGCAAAGCATATATCCCACAAGGATTAGAGAATAGGTTTAGTAACTGTGTAAAATAAATTATGATTTTTGTTGTCCTGAGCATTTCATTCCTCAAATGTTATGAACTATTTGTTTCCTTAGACAAAAAGACAGATATCCAAATGGTGCTTTAACTTGTTCTTAAGTCAGGTTTCATCAGGCCAGAAGAAGCAAAGATTGTTGGTTAATGAGTAAGAATTCCCTAAAAGTTAAGTAAGATGTGACATATTTTAAAGGCCAACAGAGATAATATGAATAATTGGCAAATACGCCAAAGCCCTAACAGACAATTATATTCTTCTCTTCTGTCCCCAAGACCAAAGTTTGTCATTCTAAGAGATCTGCTGTGTGAGATAAATATGTATTTCAAAGTGACAATGAGTTGGTTAACTGACAATGCTCAGATATCTCCATTCTGAATGTGAATGTGCAAAGAAATAGAGCCCATCTTGTTCTTTCCTTTTCAAGTGCATTAAACCTGAGGGTGGCACCATTGGTAAAGAACCCACCTGCCAATGCGGGAGATAGGCAGGGTTGGATTCCTGGGTCAGGAAGATTCCTTGGGTCAAGAAGATCCCTTGGAGAAGGAAATGGCAACCCACTCCAGTGTTCTTGCCTGGGGAATCCCATGGACAGAGGAACCTGGTGGGCTACAGTCCATAGGGTCACAAAGAGTCAGACATAGCTGCAGCAACTTAGCATGCAAACCCATTGGTACCATTCTCAGAATTCTTGTTCTCCATAGGAGAATCAAGTAGATCTCCTGAAAGCCATAGTTTTTGAAAAAATAATGGCCACATAAAGGATGACTGAGGTTTTTATTTTTCACTTTGGCTGCATAATTCAGAAATTGAAGAGGTATTATTTTTTCTTACTATTTTTGGCCTCTTGCCTTTTTAAATGTCTGAGATATATCTTCCTGGAAATATCAAAGTAAATATTGATACATTATGTTACACTTCTGTCTGTAATTTGCTACATGTATTTTCCCATGGCCAGTCATAATTCCAAATATTGCAATAAAGATTTTGACTTCTGTTATTATTGATTACTCATTAAATTAAAATGAAAATTCCTTTCCATCCAGATTCTGTAAAGATGTGCAAAGAATGCTATGGAAGAAACTTTGATGTTTTACAAATCAAAATGATACTGAAAAGTCTGGCTCAAAAGAAATAGGCAGTAGACTTTACACTGCCAGGAAGATGTTGTTTACCAAAAATGTGCCAACTTTCAATTGTGTTAAGCGTCATTGTTTGAAATAGACAAAAATCATTTCCTCCAAAAAATGTGAGGGTGGAGTTATCTTTAGAAATTCCCAGGCTTTGTATTTTCATGAACCTTCCTACTTTCTAATAAATAAATAAAAGAATAAAAAAATAATTGCCAGCTCTTATTCAATAATCACAATATTCTCATAGTTACTTTATTAAATAAGAATAGACAAAAAATTTAAAATAAAGCTGACAAATCAGTTCTCATCTATGGTGAGAAAGGGGAAGCAATTTTTATTGCTGGTAAGTTTGATTTCTTCATTTAGGTAAATCTCAAGGAAGGAATTCCTCTTGAAAGAAATAAAACATTGAAAACACAGTGTTCAAACTTTTAACATGAACTATTGCTTAACTAGAGAAGACACAGCAGCTAAAACCTGAAAAGCTAGAGTTAGATCAGTCTAAGCATTTCTATATTTCCAAAGTCCTCAGACTAGCTCAGACTTCCCGCTAGGAAAGAAGTGGCTATGAATGTTGGTCATATTATGTGTACAGTGGAAGATATTTTCCACTGACTGCCATTTGTTGAATATATATAGTAAGCACAGTTCATATGTTAATTCAGTTCATTTTTACTCTATCTCTACAAAGCAAGATTTACTGTACCTATGTTATGGATGAGAAATGAAGGCCAGAGGTTAAATCATTTGCCTGTATTCTCAAAGTTAGTAAGTGGTGGAGTCCCAATTTTAGTCCAGGTTTATTTGATTACTAAGCTCATGTACTCATCATGCCCCAATATAATAAGTGGACTAAAGTAGGATGTAAAGTAAAGTGTTAGTTGCTCAGTCGTGTCTGACTCATTGTGATTCCATACACTGTAGCCCACCAGGCTCCTCTGTCCATGGGATTCTCCAGGCAGGAATACTGGAGTGGGTTGCCATGCCCTTCTCCAGGGGATCGTCCCAACCCAGAGATCAAATCCATGTCTCCCACATTGCAGGCAGATACTTTACCGTCTGAGCCACCTGGGAAGCCCATAAATAAGGATGCAAGACATTAAAAGACAAAGTACCCACGGTTGGCTTCAAGCAGGAGTAAGACACCAAATTATCTTTCATGAAGTGAGGGCATTACTTGGTTATCTGGCCTAACAAAATAATTCTCTTGAGTACTTAACACTGCCATATTCTGTCTTAATATTTACATCTTTCATCTGAGTTCAGCTATGTGACTTAAATACTTAAAAACTCCATTTTACCCATTGACCTATTCAGCACTTTGCAAGCAGTTTAACCTCAAAAAGCAAAATAAAGAAATCGTATTTTAAGTATTCCCCAGTTTCATTCTCTTCTTTTCTATAACTGATAAAATTATGGATAAGATTTATTTTAATTAAATTTATTTGTCCAAATAGCTCTTATAGTGCCTTACAGTTTTACATTAGGGACCTGCAGAGTAAGTAGATGCACAAGGGACATAAACCTGGCAAAGCAACAGCACACAGAGGCAGACATGGTGCCACAGAGCATGCTGAGCAGTTTGGTGTGGTTTGAGCATAGTAGGGAGTGAAGGGAGATGGGCCTGGAATGGTACATTTTGCTGAAGAATATAGAGAATGAAAGAGCATTCTGTATCTTTGTATATTCTGCTTTTAACATTATGAGTGTTCTCCATATCATTTATAACTCATCAAAAACATGATTTTAAATGACTGCTGGAATTTCACTGTATGGATGCTAAAATGTATGTAATCATTTCCTTATTAATAAAGTCATTTCCAATCTTTTCATACACATCTTTCATTATTTATAATTTTAGATGTGAAATGACCTGACTAAATAATAAGAACTTTTGAAAAAATATATTCCCAATGTGTTTCCCAGAAATATATCTAACTGTATCATCATCTTTGGGCTTCCCTATGGCTCAGGTGGTAAAGAATATGCCTGCAATGAGGAGACCCAGGTTTGATCCCTGGATTGGGAAGATCCCTTGGAGAAGGGAATGGCAACCCACTGCAGTGTTCTTGCCTGGAGAATCCAATGGACAGAGGAGCCTGGTGGGCTAAGTTCCATAGGGTCACAAGGGGTCAGACACGACTAAAATGACTAAGCACTCCAATATTTTTGCTTGGAGAATTACATGGACAGAGGAGCCTGGAGGGCTATAGTCCATGGAGTTGCCAAGAGTCAGACATGACTGAGTAACTAACACTACACTACTACCATTACCTTTAGCATCTAGAATTCTCCAGCTAGCCTTGATGACTTTCAATACTTAGTTCTTTATTAAACATCCAATGGTATGTGTGTATATATTCATTCAACAGATATTTATCAATTATCAACCATCAAGCACCAGGGTAGGCACTTGGATTATATCTTTATTGACAAAATAGTCAAAGATCCCTTCTTTCATGGAGTTACAATCTAGAAGAGGAGACATGGTAAATAAGAAACAAAAATTTTAAATATTAGATAGAGGTACAGTGTTAGGTCTTATGAGGGGTGGAGAAACATATGGCAGAGTAAGAGAGATGGAAGATAGTTTATACCAAGATCAGGAGGTCATTTTAAAATTTATATATGGCAGCCTATAAGAATCTTATGAATTTATAGAAGTTAAGTAATGACTTAAGTCAAATCGCAGCTACTATAGATGACTTTATTTAATTAAATACATTCAAACAGGTGTTTTTTTACAATATAAATATTAATCAAGTATATCCCATGTTTACCTTAAGTTTCATTATGAAATCTGATGGGTATTCAGATGGAAATGATTGGTTTGTAAGTAAATTATGGTTAAAAATAAAGTAGATCTTTTTAAGCTGTACATTTAAAGAGAAAATAAAGTTTACTGATAAAACACTAGTAATTAAATGTTAATTATACTATGTTTTATTCTAAATCCATGAAATAAAAGTACATCTTCTTAACTATTTAAAATTAGCTAAAAAGATTAGAGTTTAAGTTAGATAATCCAGAAAGTTCATCAAATTATACCTAGAAAGTCTAGAAACTGGGCTGTTTGATCTTCCAAATAACTAATGTTTATTGAACACTAACAATGTGCTTAGAAATCAATCTTTACAATAAGCTTATTTGTAAAACTCAATGAAAGAAGACATCGAGGTCCAGGGCAGTTAAGCAACCTGCCCAGGCTAAACAGCCAGCAACCTGACTCCCAACTCCTCCTTCTCACCTCTCTATATGCTCTCCTCAAGTCTTCCTCCTAGTTAGGGTGGGAAGGGAGAAGTTCTAGTCCAAGCAGTGATTGCGGCCCGAGAGCAGAGTGTGGGATTGCTTACAGTCCTGGTTTAAAATCTCTAACCATTCTAAGAAAGAAAGAGGAAAAGGATAAAGCATTTTGACTTAGTTTAAAGAAAAAGTGTCAAGTCTGTTCTTTCAAAGTAGTGGACAATTTGGAAGTGTGGATTGGCACTGTGATGGGGAAGTCATGCTCAAGTTAGAGGTCAGTCTGTGAGGTGTGGGGTGAACAAGAGGATTCACTCTTTCCACCAAGAGTGAAAATAAAAGAGCAAACAAAATCCCATGGTCAGAGTGTCTGTCAACAAGGTCAGGGAGGGTCATGTTGAAGGAGAGAGGAGACCCATTGACTGGTATTCAGCTCTTCTGGAGAATCAGAATTGGATATTTGGTTTCTAGAGAAGCAGCCTGACCCAGCGTTGCCCAGCAGCCTCGGCTCATTTCCTGAATGACCGGGGGCTGGACAGTTATGCTGCACAAGCAATTAAGAGTGGCCAGCAATTCTGAGGCTGCCAGTCCCTAAGAAAAATTACTCACCTGTTCTTTCAAACATGCTTACATTCCAGATATAACTTGGCACCCTAATTTTTAATTCAGCTGCCCTCCATTCAATTGCTGTAACTTGGCTTTATTTCTAACTATAGTTATAAGCCCTCTTATTTGACGCATGTATCCAAAAAAGTCAGAGTGGAGACTCAAACCCAGCAAAAAGCTCTCTTATTTTGTCTTAAAACAGGTACATTTGTTCCTATTCAGATTTGTTCATTATTTTATTATGGGACAGTTTTTTACTATTTTTAACATTGGTTCCAGATCATGTAGTTTGTGTAATTCCTACCCTTTATATATCATTAAAATGTCCCATTTCAGTTTCCTTAAGATGAGAGAACGTAGAAAAGTTTATAAAACCATATGAATGTAGAATTCTGTCTATATTTCCAAACTTTGCCCTTTTATGAGTCTCACCACTACCTGATTTGCATGCAGTTTTCTTTACTGATTCACTTCCCCACCACCAGTGAAAATCTAATTAACTCACACAATTATTTCATGGAACAATTCTTTTTTTTCTTCTTACCCTCATGTTTCATGAATTTATGTAAAGTTTCATTAAATGAATTCAGCTGTCCTTAAGAGGTCTGGATACAAATACCACTTACTAACATACAGCTCAGCAGACAGCGACAGAAGTACTGAACTTAGTAAGAGAGTAGATGGAGGGCATTCAGTATTCCGTTGTGTATCAGCATATTTCACAGAGGGAAGGGAGAGCATTGGTTAATGGTATAGAAAAAGAGTTGGTTATTGGAGCAGAAATCCAAACACAAAAGCTTGAGTTTATAAAGTGATATTTACTCAAAGGGTCTTGGCTCCAAGAGGATGTTCTCAGAGACCCCTACTAAAACACCTGAGCTTCAGTATTCTCAGCTGTAAAATTATTTAAAAACAACAATAATAACAATATCTACTCTCTGTTCTAATTAACACAAATGATCATGGAAGGGATTCAATGATATATTTTGGTGAAGATGCTTTTAGTATTAAATTGCTACATCTATGTTAGTAATATTAGGTGGAATACTAAGAATTAGAGTAACTAAAACCATAATAATTTTAGACAATCTGATCCATTTTCTTTTATGCAAATATAACCCAACTGCAACTAAGTATCTCTTTGTTTATTTAGAGCCACTTCCTATGTAATGATACATCTCTAGCTCATAAAGCAAAAATCCCTGATTTTAAATGCATAGTATTTAAAAAGAAAGTAACTTAAAAATAGATCTTCTTTTCACGCAACTAATATACTAGCTAGACTTGCTTCTTCTTTGTACACAAATAATGTGGTGAGAGTGAGAGGGATAATCAAAGAAAAAAAATAGATTATAAAAATATGGGTTTGCATTGCTTTGCACTGCATTCTACTTTTGCTGTAAACCACTGACAATGAAAAATTGGTTGACGTCCAGGATCTTTACAGCCAAGGTTCACTAATTACTTGTTTGTACAAGAGACACATAACCTTCTGGAAACCTCTTTGTCCTCCAAATTATGAATTCTTGGAATTAATACTGAAAGAATCGGCACAGCTAACAGAATAGTGATGATTGGGGGTTATATTCTTCCACATAGTGTGCTATTTCGAATCACCCACAATTAGTGTGATTTCACAATATTATCTTTAAGAGAGCACTTTCCTTCCTTGCATTTTCCTTTCTCATATCATTGTTAACACCACAATGAAGAAACCCTAAAAAGCTGCTCACAAAAATAATTCAAATGTGAACTGATGCCCTTAGAAAACCACATTCGCAGCTCTGGCTCACCTCGTATTCAAAAGCACCCACACTTATCTGGTCTCTTTTTCTACATCCTCCTTAAAGATGGGGAAAATGTATTCAGTGTGTAAAAATAAGCTATTGTATCTCAGAAAGGAGATGGGATGCTAATTAAGGGTTGTTTGAATGAACAAGCCACGTTACATTGTCTACTGGGAGCCGGCTGCCAATTGCATTTTTGGTAAAGAGTCAAGAAAAACATGCAAGAGGGCCCCGGCAAGCTGAGGAGGGAAGCAAGCAGTGCTTCCATTTATCAAGTAGGTGCACAAGCCTGGGTTGTATTGTGAAGAGGCAGGGTGCAGGCTGAGAGCTCCTGCCTGCGGCTTTTCTTACCAGTTTCAAGAGCCACCTTCTCACTGAGGGGCCTGCTACTCAGGCCCAGTCCTGGACAATGGGGCACATATGCCTGACTGCTGAGCCACTGAATGCCTCTTTCTTTGTTCAATACCTTTTGCAAGATTCTTTGTCACTCTTCTTGGATTCATCCAGGAGGCATGGGTTTTAAGTCACACAATAGCTCGGGTCTTGCAGCGAAATAATTGATGCTCCATTGAAAGCAACCAGGCAATTTGGTTAGTATGATTATCTTTAACAAATCGGGGATATTTCAGACATTTGGCAATTCATAAATGAGGAGGGAAAGAAATTGCTTTATTTTTTAAATATTGCTATTATTTTAATAATTATTAAAATATAGTTGATTTACAGTGCTGTGTTAGTTTCAGGTGAACAGGAAGGCGATTCAGTTATACAGATATATGTATGATAATTTTTTAGATTCTTTTCCATCAGAGGTTATTATAAGATTTTGAGTATAATTCCCTGTGCTGAAGGTTTCTCTTTTTTTTAAATGTTAATGTTATATGAGCCAGATTAAGCCTGATAGCCTGATTGCTTGATAGTCTTGAGGGTGGAATGGCATGGAAATAGAGGTGAAAACGATTTACTTTGCTTGGAAAAGGACCAGAATGTAGAGGAGACAAATATGTTTTTATTGTAGTGGATGAAAAACAGTGATTCCACTAGGTGAAGTGACTTTCTTGTGGCTCTGTCACATACAGCATTTGGTACTGAGCATGATAGAGCCCCAGAGGTGTGTTTCTGATATGCTACATGTCTTTTCCTTTAGTTCTGTAATTCTGTAATTTTTTACTGTTGCTCTTATAAATCTATAAGAGCTTAATTGTTTTTAAGTGTGGTCATATGTCTTTGACATAGGTGTAAAGAAACAAGTGTCCTGAGGCCTCAAAGTTCCCTACCGAAGGCAATAAGTGAAAGAATTCCTTTATCAGTATGCATGTGTATTTGAAAGAAAATGATGAATTCTATTTAAACAGTATTTCTAAAATCAAATTACTTCCCTGGGCACTGAAGATAAAGCATTAAATTTCACACTTTTATTTTTAGGCATTAAAATATGTGGTAAAAAAAATAAAGCAGTAGTTCTTTTGTGGTTGTTTAAAATGCAAAAGAATAAATAATATGAATTTATGTGTATGTTTAAAAATCATTTTGTAGTTTTTTAAATAATGTGATGATGTCATAAAAATAATATAATATTTGATGCATGATCTAATGCATATTTAAGTATGATCTAATCACTTTGGATCAAAAACCCACCCTGTAATCCAGTAGTTGTAAAATATAATAACAATAATAATAATATCAAGTTTTGAATGCTTACTGTATACCTGGCTTTGTCCTAAGTGCTTTCCATGTATTAAATCTTGAGGAAACTGAAGCCAGAAAGAGTTTATGTTTCCTGTCTATGGACTCACAGATAAATGGTAGCACCAAAATTTGGTCCCAGGCTCTTTGACTCCAAAGCTTGCACCTTAACCATCAGGTTGTTTTCTTGCTTGCAATATAATTGTTATTACTGCTATTAAACCCTTCAAAGAGGATCCTTCATAAAAATTTTGAAAATAATTTTGCTACACATTTATTTCAATGGATCCCATAGGTGAAAAGGCAATTGGTCCTGGGAAATACAATACCACAGATATATTAATGACCATTATGTCTACTTTACATACAGGGGAGACTGCATTCTGTGGCATCTAACACATTACAGATACTCTTACTAGAGACTTTAGTTTGATGAAGCAGGAAATGTGTGAAAAAGTGAAAGTGTTAGTCACTCAGTTGTGTCCCACTTGTTGCAACCCCATGGACTGTAGCCCGCCAGGATCCTCTGTCCATGGAATTCTCCAGGTAAGAATACTGGAGTGGGTGGCCATTCCCTTCTTCAGGGGATCTTCTCGATCCAGGGATTGAACCCTTGTCTTCTGCACTGCAGGCAGATTCTTTACCATCTGAGCCACTAGGGAAGCCCCAAGGAAATGTGACTTGCCTCAATCATAGTGGGAGAACAATTTTTTTTTCACCTTGTTCATCGCATGATAAACTCTAATATTTGGATCTTAGTTTCCTAATTCTTAATTAAGTTCTGAATTAGCCCTTAATGTCTCTGTGGGGATTTGAGAAATTTTTCCTTAATAATTTTTTAATAGGGGATTAACAGCATTAGTGTTGGTTTAAAAAAAAAAACTTGATTGACATATAACTTATACTATACATATTATGGGCTTCCCAGGAGGCACTAAACAAAAAAAAACCTTCCTGCCAATGAAGGAGACACAAGAAACGTGGGTTCTATCCCTGGGTTGGAAATATCCCCTGAAGGAGGAAATGTCAACCCACTTCAGTATTCTTGCCTGGAAAATCCCATGGACAGAGGAGCCTAGTGGGAGGGTTACAGTCCATAGGGCTGCAAAGAGTTGAACACAACTGAGCCCCACATTCATGTATATATACTGTAAAGTTTACCCATTTAAAATGTATAGTTCGGTGGTTTTAGCTCATTTACAGAATGTTTAAAATTGATACTTGATTTATTTTTTTTAACTAAATAGAAACTTTTGAGATGCTTGAATGAAAAATGCTCCAAGGCCAATGAAAACTGTTAATATTTGCCGTGTTTTTCTTTCCCCTCCTCCAGAAATGTGTGCTTTATTGGCCAGAAAAGAGAGGAATATATGGAAAAGTTGAGGTTCTGGTTATCAGTGTAAATGAATGTGATAACTATACTGTTCGAAACCTTGTCTTAAAGGTAAGAATATGGAGCTGTAGCTGTCTACAAAGTGGAAGGTATTAGAGGATTGCATTTTTATTTTGAACTTTTTTGTCCTAAGAACTGCAGATTCAATTTAAACAAGTTAAATTATGTCAAGGTCAAGGAGAAATTATAATCACTCCCTTATGTATTTTGTTGTCAGCTACTATCACTCTGTGGAATAATTAATTTAAGTAGACATTAAAGAAATCCACTAAAGTAGGGGGCTATGGTCTTCTAATTTGCATACGTATAACACCTCTGATTTAACCTTTTGAACACCTCTAACTAAAGGACTAAAGGCTTGTGCTGGAGATGTTACCATGATTTCTTTTTTTAATGTCATTTTGTCTCAGCAGATTTAAGTAAGGCCTGGAAACTGTGAAAGGGAAAATCTGCACTCGTGGGTGGTTGTGGGAGGCAAGAAAAGCCTGAAGTGTTGTTGAGATCTTCCAAACTTGTGGAGTTAGAGTCATTTATAGGGACTTTCCTAGACCAGATTATGTCATAGAAAATTTATCTTATTTCAATTTTGGGCAGCAAATGCTGAGGGATGTTGCCATGGTATTGTTGGTATTGTTTTTACTTCTAGAGAGCAATCATCCCAAAGATTCCAGTTCTATCTAGAACCTCACTGCTGGGACAGACTCATCACAAAGAAGAAGAAAGTAGAGACAGAGGTTTTAATGGGAAATTCATAATAGGAAGGCACTTAGAGAAACCTGTTCTTCAACACGTATTCTCTAGTGCCTAGTCTACACCAGGCCCCAACTTGGTTTTGAGATGACATGCGTGAACCCTCCTTTGTCATTCTTTTACTACAGGGATTCTTCACTGCTGTTAAAAACTGGTATTTAGGGTGAGTGTAGAATCATTAGAGTGACTGACTATAAAATTAAGCATTCTTATACTGGTCAATATGTTTATAATAACCTGTCAGGAGCATTCAAAGAGCAGGAAACACACTATATCCCAATTCTTCCTTGGCCATTTATTCATCTATCCTTATGTTCATGATCATAAAGTACAAACATATCTAGCATATATGTTAATATATATATTAAATATATATCATATATATATATATTTCTCATTCAATTGAAGCAAGACTGTCAGATTTTGACATCAGCATATTTACAGTAAACTTTTCTCAGGTTGAAAGAATATTCTTCAAAAGTCTCCTAGATTTTATTACCACCTAGAAGTGAGGAGCAAGCAAGATGGCAGTGATAGAAAGCATTTAGTATTGTGGTTTGGATGACCTTTAGTTCCACAAGTAAATGAAATGTTTGGTGTCTCTTTCTATTTTCAGCAAGGAAGTCACACCCAACATGTGAAACATTACTGGTACACCTCATGGCCTGATCACAAGACTCCAGACAGCGCCCAGCCCCTTCTGCAGCTCATGCTGGATGTGGAAGAAGACAGGCTTGCCTCCGCAGGCCGAGGGCCTGTGGTGGTCCACTGCAGGTAAGGGAAGAGCTGTCCTTTCTGCCTTAGCAACGGTTTATTCTTTGTCAAGTCGTACAGCAGGAGAAAGTTGGGTTTGACTTCCTGGTTCTGACTTTGCTGGTAAATTGAATAGATATTGAAACTAATTAGCTTCCCCCTTGATTCTTGACCACAGTGATACTTGTCAGAAATGAAGTGCCATTATTAGTGTATTTTTAGCAGCCGTACAGTGGAGAAAATTTCACTTATGAATCTCTCAGGAAACAGGAGATCTTATTCATTCAGTCCTCTACCTTGAAATGTAGGTGGACACATTCAGTCTCATCAGTCTCATGTGTGCTAGGAAGGACATATGATTTTTTAATTATCAACAGCTTTTTTCTTGTTTTGAGATGCCCCTGAACTTTTCTCGGATTGTTTCTGGATAACATTTATTATTATTGTTATTATGCCTAATTTGGTGAAAACAAGTAAACTGTTCTAAAAGTTACCTCATGAAAAACAGATGGAAATAAATTTATAAAATGGTTAATGGCAAGTGGTAATTCACCAAGAGGAAAACAAAGTGCTGTTGCCAGAACATGTGGTCCTGGAGGCTGGGCTGACAAGAGGCACCGATGTTTAGTGGTTCCCTTGACTCATGTCCAGTTTAAAGGTCTTGATCCTTTAACTTATACCTCTTCCCCCTGTTTTCCTGTTAGTGTGCCCAAAGAAAAGTACAAATTTTAAAGTTATTTATATAACTGGTCATTTATTCTTCATACTTTCTCAAAACAATTTGTATTACTTTATTGATCCCCTTACATCTTATAAGATAGATTTTGGTGATATGTTTAATAAACAAAGTACATTATTTTAAATTATGATTTTAGCCTTCTTTTGAACCTTTGTGGTTTAATTAAGATTAAAATTTACTGTATGTCTATTTGCCCAACATGTCAGTATCTAGTTTCTAACATTAGGCCTTATCCTAAACTTAACTTGGGTCTGAACACAAATATCTAACTGACCATACTTCAGAGCTGGAACTGTCCCCCACCCAAAATCATAAAACAGCTCAGGATATCTAAAATGAACTAACCATTTCCCCTCTAAAACCAGCTCCCCTTTTGATTGCTATTTCTAAGAATGAGACCGTCTTTTTTCCAGCCACTCAACATCAAATGTTGACAGTTATCTTTGGCCCTTTTCTCAATTCCAGCCTCAGTATCTAATCAGTCACCAGATTGGCTTTCCCTTCAAAGCTTCTCCCATAATCATCACTTCCTGCCCAACCACCCAAGTTCAGGCCCTTATGACCTCATCCATGTATTTTAGAAGTCAGCTAATTGCACATACAACCCCACTTCCCCATGTTCCACCCCCACTACAGTCTATTCTGTACACTTCTCTTGGATGATGTGCCTAAAGCCCTCTTTCATCACATGCAATCTCTGCTCAAAGCTTCTCACAAGCTTCCATTGCCTAGAGCAAAATTTCTTAACCTAGGACTCCCTTATGGCTCATATGGTAAAGCGTCTGCCTGCAATGCAGTACCCCAGTACTCTTGCCTGGAAAATTCCATGGACGGAGGAGCCTGGTGGGCTACAGTCCATGGGGTCGCAAAGAGTCAGACACAACTGAGCGACCTCACTTTCACTTTATTTCACTCAACAGGAGCCAGTGAACTTGAAATGACTTGAACAGATTTGAGTACATTAAGTTAAGCGAATTTTCTGTGGAGTGAAAACCCATTGTTTGCAACATATTCTCAAAAAAAAAAAAAAAGAGCACCATTCTTTTAGAGGATGAAGTCCAAAGTTCTTAGCTTTCCACAATCCTTTATAAACCCCACTGTACCTTCCCAGCCTTCTTTCCCACTATTCCTCTAATGTAACTTTCTCTTTCTAGCCCAACTAGTCTACTCACTGTCACATATCTTATTTTCTGTTCTGCTGCAAATTTTTCTGTATACCAGTCTCACCTATGGAACATTCTCTCACATTGTTGATAACCAAACTGCATGCCATTCACAGGGTACAGTTCAGGTACTATCTCTTTATTGACACAAACTTTCTCCTCTGAATTCCTTTGCACTCATATTCAACAGGAAACAAGTGATACATCTGAGAAATAAGGGCTGTTTGAGTGTTACTGTTGTTGTTGTTCAATCGCTAAGTTGTGTCCAACTCTTTGTGACCCCATGGACTGTAGCCCACCAGGCTCCTCTGTCATGAGATTTCCCAGGCAAGAACACTGGAGTGGGTTGCCATTTCCTTCTCCAGGCCATCTCCCCAACCCAGAAATCAAACCCACATCTCCTGCATTGGCAAGAGGATTCTTTATCACTGAGTCATCAGGGAAGACCATATTTGAGTGCTGAAAGGGGAGCTATTCACTCAAACTGTTGCAGGAAGAGGGACCCCTTCCAGGGCCCAAAACTAGGCTCTTGTCTAATGCTTGGAAATGAATTGTCTGAGGAGACACATGGGCTGACGAAGCAAGAGATTTTATTGGGAAAGGGCACCCAGGTGGAGAGCGATAAGATAAGGGAACCCAGGAGAACAGCTCTGCCACATAACTTGCAGTCTTGGGTTTTATGGTGATGGGATTAGTTTCCGGGTAGTCTTTAGCCAACCATTCTGATAGCCAGTCCTTCCTGGTGGTGCACGCCTTGTTCAGCCAAGATAGATGCCAGAGAGAACGATTCTGGGAGGTGGTTGGACATGTGGTGTCTCCTTTTGACCTTTCCCAAACTCTTCTGATGGTGGCTTATTAGTTCCATGTTCCTTATCAGGACCTCCTGTTGTAAAATAACTCCTGCAAATGGTTACTATGATGCCTGGCCAGGGTGGGCGGTTTCAATCAGTGTGCTTCCCCTAACAAAACTATGAGATTTGAAGAAAGTCTCTAAAAGTTGGAATAATACTGAACAAGATCTTGAAAAAAGGACCAATGTTTGTGATTTTAAAAGGTGGTAGGGTGGGCATTTCTGACTAGAGAAATATCATTAACTCAAAAAGGAAAATTTAAAAATCAAAGGGTTTTTTTGCAAAGATCCCAGTGAAAACAATGGCACAAAGGGTACAAAGTCAACAGCAGAAAGACAAAAAGCTTGAAAGTTCATCCAGTCCTATTATGTAAGGCCTGAATACCATGGAAGCGTGCATAGACATTGTACTGTGACCA
Source organism: Antilocapra americana (assembly GCA_007570785.1). NCBI lineage: Eukaryota > Metazoa > Chordata > Mammalia > Artiodactyla > Antilocapridae > Antilocapra > Antilocapra americana. The sequence goes on along the minus strand of ML663563.1, from coordinate 12,476,879 downwards.
TCTGCAGTTTTTACTGGTGCTCGTGTGTATTCAGTCATGTCCAACTCATTGTCACCCTTTGGGCCATAGCCCACCAGATTCCACTGTCCATGGAATTTTCCAGGCAAGAATACTGGAGTGGACTGCCATTTCCTGCTCCAGAGGATCTTCCTGATCCAGGGATCAAAACTGTGTCTCCTGCATCACCTGCATTGGCAGGTGGATTCTTTACCACTGAGCCACCTGGGAAGCCCCTACGGTATTTGAGTAGCACGTAATATGATCAGGTTCCCATTTCAGAAAGATGAACCTAGCCACTGTGTATATCATGAATTAGCCCAGGAAGAGTCTTGAGGCTTGGAAACCACGATGAGATCATCATTAATCATGAAGTAAGATTTCAAAAACGTGAGCAGTTTATAGAAAGAAAAGCATGGATCCCAAAAGCTCAGTGGAGGTGGAAAACATAAGAATTGGTAACAGACTGGATGTGGGAAGTGAGAGAGGGGGAGATGTTGAAGATGGCTCCAAGATTTCTAGGCTGGAAAACATGTGGCTGCTTGGTAATGCCATTGAGGAAAAAGATAATTAATTCTGTTTTAGATACATTGAATTTAGAGACACTGAACTGCAGAAAGTGTAAAATAGCAACAGCAGAAGTGCCAGCTAGGAGGTGGAATGCTAATCTAGAGTTTAGGAGGAACTTGGGGAACTTAAGTGTAGATTTGGGAGAAATTTACATAAAGATGGTTGGAATTGCTGAAAGAGAGAAAGAGACAGACAGAGAAAGTTTATTAAGTTGATAACTTGTCATCTAAAGAGATTCATGAGTAAACCTTCCATGACAGGTAAGATTTCTGTTCAGCTATTACCTTGATTAAAAAAAAAAAAAAAGGACTTGGAAATATGTGCCTTTAGCCACATCCCCTCTCCTAAACTGAAATGAATCTTCAGCTATTCACTAACAGCTTTCACATCGGTATGTGAAAGCTAGTCACTCAGTCTTTTCCAACTCTTTGCGACCCCATGGACTATAGCTCACCAGCCTCTGTGGAATTCGCCAGGCAAGAATACTGGCGTGGGTTGCCATTCTTTCCTCCAGGGGATCTTCCTGACCCCAGGATCAAACCCGAGTCTCCCTCATTGCAGACGGATTCTTTACCATCTTTGGCACCAGGGAAGCCCCAGCCACATTATTATATCGAGGAACAAAGCCCCCACTCTCTTCCTCAAATCAGACCTCATTCCAGAAACTCCCACTGCATCTCAATTACGCTGCCATTCTTCCAGTCTACCGGGCGAGTCACCTTTGACTTTTTGCTTTTCTCACTGTCCGGCTCCACTCCTCCATGCTCACATTTGTGATGTATATCGGTCTTTCCCCTCCTTGCTACTGCCCAAACCTTACTGAATTTCAGGCCCTAATTCTTCTTTGCAGAACAGCTGGTACCTTTTTCACTATTCTTCCCACCCACTACCTCCCTCCAGCCCATTCATCCTACTTCTTAGACCTAAAAGGAAGAATGCTGTCACAGCACTTAGCAGAGGCCAGGTTTGTGCACTCAGTACACGAGAGCTGCTGCCGTTATCACAGTTATTATTATTGATCCTAATGGTTGTTTTCAATGTTAAAAGAATATGTTTTATCTCTGCTATTTTCCCTGCACCTTTTAATTCACTGTCTGTTCTTTTCAGTGCAGGGATAGGCAGGACAGGGTGTTTTATTGCTACATCCATTGGCTGCCGACAGTTGAGAGAAGAAGGAGTTGTCGACGCGCTAAGCATCGTCTGCCAGCTGCGTGTGGACAGGTGAGTGTTGGCGGGATGCAACAAGAGACACTTCAGAGCAGCAGCAGCATCACAACCTGATTTAATCACACTCCTGACTCTATAAAGATTTGTGTAAAATGCTTAAGAATGTACATTATAGTAAAAGGTCATCACAGGAAGTGTTATTTGCAACACTGACCCTCAGGAACCCAAAACCTTAACCCTCCTTGTCTCTTATGCAGGTTGTTTATAGTGGTAGCTCTTAGACTTCTACCTCTGTTCCTTCACAGGGACTTTGCATTTTCATTTGAATTCACTGAGTCCTTCACTTTAGGATCTTGCTCCTTTAAAATGAGGCATATGCCATACTACCAACAGTCATCTTTTTTCTCCACTCATCCTTTTTTAATTGTGAAAAATGCAGATGACAAAACTTACCATCTTAACCATTTTTAATACTACAGTTCAGAGTGTTAAGTATATTCATATTGTTGTGCAACCAATCTCCAACAAACTCTTCTCATCTTACAAAGCTCTGTACCCATTTTCTTGGCAACCACCATTCACCTTCTGACTCTTTGAATCTGACTACTCTAGGGGCCTCATATAAGTGGAATCATATGGTGTTTGTGTGTTTGTTACTGGCTTATTTCACTTAGCACGGTATCTCCAAGATTCATCCATACTGTAGCATGTGTCATAATTTCATTCCTTTTTAAGGCTGAATAATATTCCACTGTATGTATATACCATATTTTGTTTATCCAGCCATCTGTTGATGGACTTTTAAGTTGCTGCCAGCTTTTGGCTGCTGTGAATAATGCTGCTATGAACATGGGTGTACAAATAGCTACTTGAGATTCTTTAGGGTATATACTCAGAAATGAGATGGCTAGAGCATACAGTAATATTTTTAATTTTTCAAGGAATGCCACACTGGTTTCCATAGAAGCTATACAATTTACATTCCCATCAACAGTATACAGGGATTCCAACTTGTTTGTTGTTTTGTAGTAGTAGTCATCCTAACGGGTGTGTGGTGAAAGAATCATTTTCAGGTATGGATGGTTTGATAACCTTTGTGATGATCTCTGTTTATGCACTGAAAACAAAACAAACAAGCAATTTCTTTTCTTGCTTGCTCCAAAAGTAAACCTGGGGAAATGAAGAGTTGAGTGAATGACTGGTGAGTGACAGAGAAAGTAAACAGATGCTCATTGAAAACAGGCACAGAGAGGAGGATGCTTGCAATCACATGAGCAGAGGATCTGCCTGCTCTGCAGTTGCTGGAGAAGAGTTGTCCCAAAAGCTCAGCTGTGGGTTCTCTTCATTCATACGGCAAGTGTGTATCAGCCACCTTCTCCCTGCAAGGCATCCTTCTTGACGCTGAAAGTATTGAAACAACGTGAATGAGGCTCTGCTCTCCTAGAGTTTACATGCTAACAGTGAGAGAGAAGAGATAATAAACAGCAAAGAAATAAACAGGATAATTTCAGACAGACAAATGCTGTGAGGTAATGAAATACGAGTCACAGAAGCCGAGCCTCCTAGAATTCAGCCCTATGACCTAGAGTTTCCTAAAAGTGAAACCACAAAAGCCACATTTTAAGAGTCATGCAATAAATATTTATTGAGTTGCTACTCCTGCAATTTCAATATAGACAAAAGAATTATTCTGAAAATTCAATGAAAATAGATATAAAGGCACATAGGAAGCCTTCCAATAAATGTTCACTTTGTTACTGTCATCTTTATTATTAGTAAGATCATCAACAAATCCTCTCCAATCTCTAAAAATTAAACATTCAAATTCCCTTTGGGGATGAGGTTTTCCCTCCTCATCACTATCCTTCTTTCTTTCCTTTTAAATAATCATTTCTCCATCTTTGTAAGTGTATCTTCCCTCTATTTTTCTCTTAACTCTGACTGGCTTATTAGAGGCTATTACCCATGGTGATTACAATTATGGACTCTGTAAATAGACTGCCTGGTTTTTGCATCCTGGCTCCCACCATTGCCTGGTTGTGTGGCCTTGGGAAAGTTACAGCACTTCTCCTTTCCTTGATTTTCTCATCTGGAAAATGGAATTAATAATAATATCCAATTATTATCCAATATCTAATATCCTATGTTTTATCTAATTAATCTATCTAATCCTATTAATATCTAATATCCTATGTTTTTATAATGATAAAGAGGTAATCTGTAAAGTGGCTGGCACTTAAGCATGTAACCAAGGTTAGCCACAGTCATTATCAATAGACGTAGCAAGAACCTGAGCGCACATCTGTAAGATGGAAATAATAATATATATCCCCCAGGGTTGCGGTAACAGTAAAATGAGATTACACCTGTGATGTAATGAGTAGAACACTTAGTCTAGGTTTCTTTCTTTTTTGAATTCTTACTGAATTTGTTACAATATTGTTTCTGTTATTTATGTTCTGGCTTTTTGGCTGTGAGGCATGTGGGATCTTAACTCCCTGACCAGGGATTGAACCACACACCCTGCACTGGAAGGTGAAGTCTTAACCAGTAGACACCAGGGAAGTCACCTGGTCAGCTTTCTTACCCTCTCTCTACTCTCTTCCCCACTTCTGCCTTTCCACGTGTGCTAAGTTGCTTCAGTCGTGTCCTACTCTTTGTGACCCCATGGACTATAGCCCGCCATGCTCCTCTGTCCATGGGATTCAGGCAAGAATACTGGATTGAGTCGCCATGCCCTTCTCCGGTAGATCTCTGTCTCCTGCATTAGTAGGCAGGTTCTTTACCAATAGCGCCACCTGGGAAGGCCCACATGTAACTGCTTCCAAATATGTTTTTTGTTTGTTTGTTTGTTTTTGCCATACAATGTCATGATATCACCATGGGTTTACGTATGCTTCCCCTCCAGAACCCCCCTCCCTCCTCCCTCCCCCCCGGGAAATCTCGCTGCACCAGCCCCGAGCATCAATCCTGGGCTGGCTATTGATTAGACATATGATAATTAACTTGTTTCAATGCCCTTCTCCCATATCATCCCACCCTTACCCTCATCCACAAAGTCCACGAGTCTATTCTATACATCTGCGTTCCTTTTGCTGTCTCGCATGTTGGGTTCTCGTTACCGTCTTTCTAAATTCCATATATATGCGTTAATATACTGTATTGTTGTTTTTGCTTCTGGCTTACTTCACTCTGGATAATGGGCTCCAGTTTCGTCCATCTGAGTAGAATTGCTTCAAATGAATTTTTTTTTAATGCTGAGTAATATTCCATTGTGTATATGTACCACAGCTTTCTTATCCATTCGTCAGTTGAAGGGCATCTAGGTTGCTTCCATGTCCTGGCTATTGTAAACAATGCAGCGATGAACATTGGGATACACGTGGCTCTTTCAATTCTGGTTTCCTTGGTGTATATGCCCAGCAGTGGGATTGCTGGGTCATATGGCAGGACTATTTGCAGCTTTTTAAGGAACCTCCACACTGTTTTCCATAGTGGCTGTACTAGTTTGCATTCCCACCAACAGTGTAAGAGGGTTCCCTTTTCTCCACATCCTCTCCACCATTTATTGCTTGTAGACTTTTGGATGGCAGCCATTCTGACTGGTGTAAAGTGGTACCTCATTGTGGTTTTGATTTGCATTTCTCTGATAATGAGTGATGTTGAGCATCTTTTCATGTGTTTGTTAGCCATTTTTATGTCTTCTTTGGATCACTTTCTAACACCATACACAAAGATAAACTCAAAATGGATCAAAGATCTAAGCATAAGAACAGAAACTATAAAACTCCTAGAGGATAACATAGGCACAACACTCTCTGCCATAACCCAAAGCGGGATACTCCATGACCCACCTCCCAGAATACTGGAAACAAAAACACGAATAAACAAATGGGACCTAATTAAAATTAAAAGCTTTTGCACAACAAAGGAAACTATAAGCAAGGTGAAAAGACAGCCTTCAGAATAGGAGAAAATAATAGCCAATGAAGCAACGGACAAACAATTAATCTCAAAAATATACAAGCAACTCCTGCAGCTCCATTCTAGAAAAATAAACGATCCAATCAAAAAGTGGGCCAAAGAACTTAACAGACATTTCTCCAAATATGTTTTTGTGCGTGAGATCATCTCCAATTCTCTATGCCTTCCTCTTGTATTTACTGTTTCAGTTTCCTGAAACTGCCTTGTTTCTATCCACTACTACCCACCCCAACTGGAATAGGATTCATTTGCTTCACTTCAGACTCTGGAACCTACCTTCGCCAAGAAGAGGGGACCCTACATTAGAGAGTGAGGGACAGCACCCACTCAGCCTGGAGCTGCTCCTGTGGTGACCTGAATCTCTTCTGCTTTGTGCTTCTGGAAACAGGGCTCCTTCATGGGACCCACAGATCCCTGGGGACTCCGGTTCATATCCATGCAGGTTCTTCCTTATTAGCTAATGCCAGAACTCCATGAATGCCCAATACGCAGATCTAAATGGACTCCAAGTTGATGTACAATGCTTGATCCAACCCTATTTGAAACAACACCTTGAAAAACTGGGGCTTGGTTTGTTCATTGTTTAGGCTGTTGTGCCTCTTAGATCTTCTCTGTTCACCCACCCCTATTTCCCTCCTCCCCTACCTGCTTCTGTAGCCTGACATCCACCTTGATTTCTACTTCCCAGTCACTTTGCTCTGTCAAGTCTACCAAATTGTCCTCTAACTTTGAAGAAAATCACAAATACATTTTTTAAACCATACACAATGCCTCCTCTCATCTACTTCTTCCTTCCTAAAGCAAATAGGCAGAAAATTTAGCCTTGGCCTGCCATCAATACCAAGGTCTTCCCACAAGGCTTGTAATTTTGCTCCAGGTAGGAGTTTCAAAACATTCCACTTCTCTGCTGATCTATAGGTTCCCTACCTCCTGGATTTAAATTACTGCCAATACATGTCTCGAAATCATACTAACTGATGTATTCATCAAGATTCCTTCTATATAAATCCTAAACAGCTGCTTCTGTTGTTTATGAAGCAGATCATCTCCTTGAAATTTTCCTTGGAAAGTCTTTTCTTTGCCTTCCTTCCTTTGCAGGATTAACATTAGTTGGTTCAGTCGCTCAATCATGTCCAACTCTTTGCGACCCCATGAACTCCAGGCTTCCCTGTCTATCACCAACTCCCAGAGCTTGCTCAAACTCCTGTCCATTGAGTCAGCAATGCCATCCAACCATCTCATCCTCTGTCGTTCCCTTCTCTTCCTGCCTTCAATTTTTCCCAGCAACAGGGTTTTTTCCAGTGAGTCAGTTCTTCACATCTGCTGGCCAAAGTATCGGAGTTTGAGCTTCAGCATCAATCCTTCCAATGAATATTCAGGACTGATTTCCTTCAGGATTGACTGGTTTGAGCTCCTTGCAGATCAAGGGACTCTCAAGAGTCTTCTCCAACACCGCAGTACAAAAGCATCAATTCTTTGGCACTCAGCTTTTTTTATAGTCCAACTCTCACATCCATACATGACCTCTGGAAAAACCATAGCTTGGACTAGATGGACTTTTGTCGGAAAAGTAATGTCTCTGCTTTTTAATATGCTGTCTAGGTTTGTCATAGCTTTTCTTCCAAGGAGCCAGTGTCTTTTAATTTCATGGCTGCAGTCACCAACTGAAGTGATTTTGGAGCCCAAGAAAATGAAGTCGTCACTGTTTCCATTGTTTTCCCATCTATTTGCCAGGAAGTGATGGGACCAGATGCCATGATCTTACTTTTTTGAATGTTGAGTTTTAAGGCAGCTTTTTCACTCTCCTTTCACTTTCCTCAGGACTTCCCTGGTGGCTCAGACAGGAAAGCATCTGCCTACAATGCAGGAGACTGGGGTTCAATCCCTGGGTCAGGAGGATCCCCTGAAGAAGGAAATGGCAACACACTCCAGGATTCTTGCCTGGAAAATCCCATGGACAGAGGATTCTGGTAGGCCACAGTCCATGGGGTTGCAAAGAGTTGGACATGACTGAGCAACTTCACTTTCACTTTCATCAAGAGGCTCTTTAGTTCCTCTTCACTTTCTGCCATAAGGGTGGTGTCATCTGCATATCTGAGGTTATTGATATTTCTCCTGGCAATCTTGATTCCAGCTTTTGCTTCATCCAGCCCAGCATTTCACATGAAGTACTCTGCATGTAAATTAAATAAACAGCATGACAATATACAATCTTGACATACTCCTTTCCCAATTTGGAACCAGTCTGTTGTTCATATCCGGTTCTAACTGTTGCTTCTTGACCTGCATACAGGTTTATCAGGAGGCAGGCAGGGTAGTCTGATATTCCCATCTCTTGAAGAATTTTTTACAGTTTGTTGTGATCCACACAATCAAAGGCTTTAGTGAAGTCAATGAAGCAGAAGTAGATGTTTTCTGGAATTCTCTTGTTTTTTCTATGTTCCAGTGGATGTTGGCAATTTGATCTCTGGTTCTCTGCCTTTTCTAAATCCAGCTTGAACATCTGGAAGTTCTTGGATTCGCATATTGTTGAAGCCTAGCTTGGAGAATTTTGAGCATTACTTTCCTAGCATATGAAAAATTTTAGCATTACTTTGCTAGCATGTGAAATGAGTACAATTTGCACTTCCTTAGTTGTTATAAAAAGCAAAACAGAAAACCTCACTCCTTTCTTTGACCTCATCCAACTTCTTCCAATACTTCTTGTGTCTTGCTACATTATTTCATCCATTTATTGTCATATTTCATTTTCAAAATTCCCAGTTTGTAGGTGACTGCTGCTGTTAACCATGTTTTAACTTATGCCAGTAACTAGAAAACTGGCTTTAGAAAATCTGAATGTCTGCCCTCCTGCTCGTGCAGCTTATTGTTCTTCATCAGTTCTTCAAACCTGTCTGCAATCCTGGTCTCTGTGGTCATTCTTATCTTCAGTTTTGGATGTGTCTTCAGACATTGCCAAATGTACTATTAATTACAGAGATTTATTTAAGCATGGCCATTCAACCATGGTCTTCAAAGCACATCTCATTTAACTCCAAAAATGAACCCAAGAGTCAGAAAAGAGATATTCTTTAGCCTCATTTTTTAAAAATAAGTAAACAAAGAATTCAGGATCTCAAATATCTTGTCTAATAACTTTTAGCTAAGAAAACTGGCAAAGTAGACCTCTTTGGCATCTGGGACTTCTGATTTCTAACTCAAGGTATGACTCTTGGTTAAAGGTAAATAAGTTTTTGGAATATGTTTACTGCAGAATTGCTAGACAAAAACATAGCTATTTGAAAATTCTTTGTCAGTGAAAAATTCAGTGACACCACAATTTTTAAACAATAGTTAACATGAAGGACAGCTGTTTCATGAATACAGTGATATTGTCAGCAGTTGTCTTAAGAATACAATTTGAGGGACATAGAGATGTTGCCTCATTCCAAAATATCTATCTATAGAGAGTGCCTAAAATATCTCTGTGTGGTGAATGTCTAAAACACTACTATTAGAGAGCCGATCTTTTTGTTTAAAGAGCTATTTTTTTTAAGTTTTTGAGCCTAGAGTTGAGAGGTGAGAAGTGTGTATGTATTTATTACTTAGTCATGTTCAACTCTCTGAGATCCCATGGACTATAGCCCACCAGCCTTCTCTGTCCATGGGATTCTCCAGACAAGAATACTGAAGTGAGTAGCCATTCCCTTCTCCAAGGGATATTTCCAATCCAAGGATTAAGCTCATGTCTCCTGCATGGCAGGCAGATTCTTTACGGTCTGAGCCACCAGGGAAACCCCTATATCCTTCTGGTTATTAACACATTAAACAGGGTGACCTAGCCTTTTCCAGCTAAGAGTATTTTAGCTAGAGAGTGTAAGCCCACACATCAGGAAGGCATTCAGAACTAAAGTTTTGATGAAGGGGAATTGAAGAGAGGGCTCCAGAAGGGGTTCTGCCCTTGAGGAAACTGCCAGGCAGCTCTGTGCACTGTGAAGATGAGAGGCAGAAAACACTTCTGGCAAATATCAGCAACCTGATTTGCAGAGACCAGTAAAAATGAAAATGTGGAGCCCCATTTTAAAAAATAATTAACTCTTTCAAGATGGTGACAGCAGAGCGTGAAACCAACACAGGGTCTTCCTCAGCACAGGGAGAGAGGCTGGTGTGACTGAGCATGGAAAACCAATGGAGTCATCCCTGTCAAGGGATATTTCCGGGTGGGTATTTGTAAGTGGGTGTGAATTCTGTGTGCTGTGGACCAGTCACCCAAGATCTCTCCTCCGAGCAGTCCCCCTGCATCACACATGCATTCATGTATTTGACAAAGGTTTACTGAACATGCGTCAGGTGCCTGGGGAGCATGCGTGCATGCTGAGTCACCTCGGGCCTGTCCAACTCTTTGTGACCCTGTGAACTGTAGCCCGCCAGGCTCCGCTTGCCTGTCCATGGATTCTCCCAGCAAAAATAGGTGGTGGGTTGCCATTTCCTTCTCCAGGGGATCTTCCCCACCCAGGGATCAAGTCTGTGTCTCTTATATCGCCTGTATTGGTAGATGGATTCTTTACCACTAGCACCACCTGGGAAGCCCCCACTATGGGTAGAGCAAGATGGATTTCTTAATAGACTTTTCAGACATTGTTTCTCAGAGCCTCTCTTTTTTCAGGTAAAGGTTTTTAAAAATTATTTATTTATTTATTTATTTTTGGCTGCACTTGATCTTCATTGCTGCTCCAAACTCTCGCTAGTTGTGCTGCTTGCGCTTCTCATTGCGGTGACTTCTCTTCTTGCAGAGCACAGGCAATGGTGTGCAGACTTCAGTAGCTGCAGCATGCAGGCTCAGTAGCTGTGGTACACAGGCTTCATTGCCCCGAGGCATGTGGAGTCTTTCTGGACCGGGGATCGAACCATGTCCCCTGGATTGGTAGGCGGCTTCTTATCCACTGGTCCACCAGGGAATTCCCTCAGGGCACATTTTAATGATTAGTTAAACTATAAGAACCTACTACATGTCAGATTAGCTGTAGTACAGATTAGCCAACACTCAGACAAAAAACAATTTTTTAACGTTTCTCAATTTTGAGAAAAAATCTATATGCTATGTTTCTTAGAACCTGTCTCCATCTGGATAGTCACAAAAAGTATTAAAGTGTTAAAAGATACGAAGCATCCCCCAGCACGATAATTCATTTCACTTACTTGAAGCACTCTTTCACATTTATTTGACCACATAACACTTTCCTCAGAGACTATCTAAATGAAGGGGAAACAAGTTACAAAATAATAAATATAAGCTGTTCTTTCCAAAGTTTGGTGCCAAAGAGAAAACAAGAGATGGCAGAGGAATGTGAGCCTTGGAGGAGACCATTAAAAAGGTGAAAGGAAAGGGCAGGACTAACTAATTGGAGCATCTAGCTTAGTATTAATAAGGGCTACAAAGTTCAGTTCAGTTTAATCGCTCAGTCGTGTCCAGCTCTTTGTGACTCCATGAATTGCAGCACGCCAGGTCACCCTGTCCATCACCAACTCCCAGAGTCTACACAAACCCATGTCCATAGAGTCAGTGATAATATCCAGCCATCTCATCCTCTGCCTTCCCCTTCTCCTCCTGCCCCCATTCGTTCCCAGCATTAGGGTCTTTTCCAATGAGTCAGCTCTTCATATGAGGTGGCCAAAGTACTGGAGTTTCAGTTTCAACATCAGTCCTTCCAATGAACACCCAGGACTGATCTCCCTTAGGATAGACTGGTTGGATCTTCTTGCAGTCCAGGGGACTCTCAAGAGTCTTCTCCAACACCAAGTTCAAAAGCATCAATTCTTCGGTGGTCAGCATTCTTCACCATCCAGCTCTCACATCCATATATGACTACTGGAAAAACCATAGCCTTGACTAGATGGACCTTTGTTGGCAAAATAATGTCTCCATTTTTCAATATGCTATCCAGGTTGGTCATAACCTTCCTTCAAAGGAGTAAGTGTCTTTTAATTTCATGGCTGCAGTCACCATCTTCAGTGATTTTGGAGCCCCCAAAAATAAAGTTTGACACTGTTTCCACATTTTCCCATCTATTTCCCATGAAGTGATGGGACCAGATGCCATGCTCTTAGTTTTCTGAATGTTGAGCTTTAAGCCAACATTTTCACTTTCCTCTTTCATTTTCATCAGGAGGCTTTTTAGTTCCTCTTCACTTTCTGCCATAAGGGTGGTGTCATCTGCATATCTGAGGTTGTTGATATTTCTCCCGGCAATCTTGATTCCAGCTTGGGCTTCCTCCAGCCCAGCGTTTCTCATGATGTACTCTACATATAAGTTAAATAAGCAGGGTGACAATATACAGCCTTGAAGTACTCCTTTTCCTGTTTGGAACCAGTCTGTTGTTCCACATCCAGTTCTAACTGTTGATTCCTGGCCTGCATACAGGTTTCTCAAGAGACATGTCAGATGGTCTGGTATTCCCTTCTCTTTCAGAATTTTCCACCATTTATTGTGATCCACACAATCAAACGCTTTGGCATAGTCAGTAATGCAGAAACAGATGGTTTTCTGGAACTCTCTTGCTTTTTCGATGATCCAGCGGATGTTGGCAATTTGATCTCTGGTTCCTCTGCCTTTTCTAAAACCAACTTGAACATCTGGAAGTTCACGGTTCACATGTTGCTGAAGCCTGGCTTGGAAAATTTTGAGGATCACTTTACTAGCATGTGAGATGAGTGCAATTGTGTGGTAGTTCGAGCAGTCTTTGGCATTGCCTTTCTTTGGGATTGGAATGAAAACTGACCTTTCCCAGTTCTGTGGCAATTGCTGACTTTTCCAAATTTGCTGACATATGGAGTGCAGCACTTTCACAGCATCATCTTTCAGGATTTAAAATAGCTCAACTGGAATTCCATCACCTCCACTAGCTTTGTTCATAGTGGTGCTTTCTAAGGCCCACTTGACTTCACATTCCAAGAAATCTGACTCTAGGTGAGTGATCACACCATCGTAACAATCTGAATCATGAAGATCTTTTTTTGTATAGTTCTTCTGTGTATTCTTGCCACCTCTTCTTAATATCTTCTGCTTCTGTTAGGTCCATACCATTTCTGTCCTTTATCAAGCCCATCTTTGCATGAAATGTTCCCTTGGTATCTCTAATTTTTTTAAGAGATCTCTAGTCTTCCCTATTCTGTTGTTTTCCTCTATTTCTTTGCATTGATCATTGAGGAAGGCTTTCTTATCTCTCCTTGTTATTCTTTGGAACTCTGCATTCAGATGGGAATAGCTTTCTTTTTCTCCTTTGCTTTTCACTTCTCTTCTTTTCACAGCTATTTGTAAGGCCTCTTCAGATAGCCATTTTCCTTTTTTGCATTTCCTTTTCATGGGGATCGTCTTAATACCTGTCTCCTGTACAATGTCACAAACCCCCGTCCATAGTTCATCAGGCACTCTGTCTATCAGATCTAGTTCCTGAAATCTATTTCTCACTTCTACTGTATAATCATAACAGATTTGATTTAAGTCATACCTGAATGGTCTAGTGGTTTCCCCTACTTTCTTCAATTTAAGTCTGAATTTGGCAATAAGGAGTTCATTATCTGAGCCACAGTCAGCTCCCAGTCTTGTTTTTGCTGACTGTATAGAACTTCTCCAACTTTGGCTGCAAAGAATATAATCTATCTGATTTTGGTGTTGACCATCTGGTGATGTCCATATGTAGAGTCTTCAAAAGATGGAGTCAATATATCATAAGGCTAATATTTTGAACTCTTCAGAGTTCAAGCTCCACCAGATTTTTCCTATCCTCTCATACCTTTTTTTAACATCAGCCTCTATCCACTAGTGATCCAAAGCTGGACACTACATCTTCTTTATAGTTTATCCCCTACCACTTTTATCTGCCTCCTCTGAGAAGTCCAAGGCCTGGCTAACAGCAAAGAAAAAATGTGATTTGGATACTGGAAATGGGTTACATGACTGACAAATCGAGAGCCTGAGCATTGAGTAGTATCAAAACCCTAATCCAAAGAAAACAAAACACAAATGACAATGCTTGATCATTGTTATTCAACATAACATTAACAGGCAATTTGTACTCAGATCGCAAGTCTGCATTTCAGCAATAAATTCAAATGGTCTGATTTAGAGATGAGTGTGTTATGCTGAATGGATGCTTCCAGTGTAACAACAATGACGAAGCCATTTGGTGGATTCCTCATTCTCTGGCAAAACATTATTTTTATTGGCTTTTGGGCAACACCTATTATTAGATGCTATAGTTCTCCCTGAAGATTCATGAGTCTGTGATTCTCCTATTAATAATACTTGATCATATTTTGAACTAAAATAGTATTTTTTTCCAAATGTGAGTTCAAATTCAGTGCTGGGCACCCACAGGTGTTTTATTTAGAAGTGCATTCATGGATCATTCCTTCATTGCCACTGTGTTCATTTTTAATTAAAAGATGAAGTTGGTAACAGGAAACTGGGACAGAACACTGGCTGGTGCATCTCAGGGCTTCCCAGGTAGCACAGTGGTAAAGAACTGCCTGCCAATGCAGGAAGACACAAGAGACAAGGGTTCTATCCCTGATTTGGGAAGATCCCCTGCAGTAGGAAATGGCAACCCACTCTAGTATTCTTGACTGGGAAATTTCATAGACAAGAGAGGCTGATGGGCTACAGTCCACGGGGTTGCAAAGAGTCAGGCACAACTGGGGGACTGAGCATGTGTGTGTGATAAACACACACACTGGTGAGACTGGGAAGCAGGCAACAACTAGAGAAAGAGGTGGCAGGGAATCGCTGGAGCAGATGTCAAGGAGCCTGATGCTTGTCCTAGCTCTGCCCCTAATTTCCTGTGTGACTACCTGTCACTCTAGGCCTCTGAGTCTCCATATGTAGAAGGAGAAGTGGTCCTTATCAGAGGTCTCTAACCTGTTTCTGGTCCGAAGATCTCTTTTTAAGAGTAGAATATTTCATAGACCTCATCCTGATGATTATACTATGAATCCTATAGTGCTTATAAATTATCCTGTTTTATTACTTAGGAAGCCTTTATTATCTTATTTAAGTATCCCTAAATTGTGTGACAATACCACCTAATTAAGAATTCCAGTTGCTATTAAAGCTAAACCAACCAGATTTCACCATATTTAGAGCTTGCTATAAGAGATTCGTTTAGGCTTGTATATACCATGTTTTGGGCTTCCCTGGTAGCTCAGCTGGTAAAGAATCCGCCTGCAATGCAGGAGACCCCAGGTCAGTTCCTGGGTTGGGAAAGGGGTAGGCTACTCGCTCCAGTATTCTTGGACTTCCCTTATGGCTCAGCTGGTAAAGAATCCACCTGCAATGCAGGAGACCTTGGTTCTATTCCTGGGTCGGGAAGATCCCGTGAAGAAGGGAGGAGCTGCCCACTCCAGTATTCTGGCCTGGAGAATTCCATGGACTATATAGTCTATGGGGTCACAAAGAGTCAGATATGACTGAACGGCTTTCACATCTTACGATGTTTTTGTGGTGTGAGACAGTGATGAGGGTCATTTACATGTTGAGTATGAGAGATAGCTGTCCTTTAAAAGAAATAATAATGCACAGTAATAAAATGGCCCAGGATACTCAGAGACTGCCTCATATGCATATGGAGAATGACTTAGGAGCCATATGTGACCATCAAAACACATCTAGGCAGGGAGGGAAGGAATGTGTTCCATTGCAGGCTGACGTCAGGCAATTTTTTCCTCGTTGTATTTCTTTTCATTCCAGTTGGCACCTCTGAACTCTGGAAGAACTTGAAAACAGATTTTGGGAAGTGAAACACATAAAATAATTTGTGATCCCAAAGCCTTTTTTTTTTCTTCTTCCCCTCCCCCCTTTTTTTCCTTCCCCAGAAACAGGAAACAATCTGTCTAATCCTCCCTTTTGAGAGTCAGTAGTGAAATCTGCAGTTGTCTTTGTACATCCTTACCTTGGGGACCTTAAATTGGAATGACATCCAAAGTCCTTACTTGTGGCTTCCCAGACAGGATAGAAAAATGCTTCCAGTGTGCGTCATATCATTGTTTAAATGTTTTGATTAATCACGTTAGTTTGATGGGCTTTTTTAAACTATAACTTAAGAGGAGGAATACATATGCCATCAGTTTCCTTAGCTAATATGTGTCCCAGAAAATTCTTTGTTTCCAAAACTTGGTTAAAATAATTCCAAAGCTGAAATGTCCACCTCTTGGTATATTTTTTTTATTAACTTTATCTTGCATTGAGCCGTATCCTTTTGCAATCCCAACTCATCACAGAGATCCTCTTAATTAGTGAATCTTATTGGAAGATCAGGAATTGAACACTTTATTTTACTTATTTTAAGAACACTTGAGGATAAAGCTTAGAAATTGGTTTGGATTTCCTTGACATCACAGTTCCTAGGCCATACAAGAGGACTCTTGTAAAACAGATTATGCTAACCGAATCTTCCAAGTGGTTGTCAGGACAACCTTTTCCTTCTTCTCAGCTAGGATTCAACTGAGTGTTAACCTAAATGTTCAGAAGAAAATTGACCAGCTTTAAGGAAACAAAAAAATATGGGGAACTCAAGATCTGCTAGGGCATTAAATTATCGTTTGGCTTGTATTGGCTTTTATGCCCTATAAATACTCTGTAGAAAAAATTTCCATATTCAAAATACTTGGTCAGAATCAATCGAAATATTTAGTTTACATTCTCAATCCTTGAAATGACATGGTGTTTAGACATGGAGAAAACATCTGTCCAAGATACCCCGAGTTCAGCTCCAAACGTTAGCTGTGTTTGACTCATGCCCAGACTATCGGAGCTTTACCCAGGAGGCACATTATCATCCACACCTTTTGTTCTAAATTTACTGTACCAAACTTTACCAAAAGAATTCCAGATTCGAAAATAATAAAAAGCCAAGGAGCGTCAGTTCCATTGTTAGCCCAGGAATGAGTCACCGCTGCAGAATTTCTTCTGTCTACTGATTAGACCGGATACGCGCTGGGCGGTGCAGCAGGAAAGGCTTGTTGCTCTTTGTATGTGTGAGTTAATAGTCACAAAAGGTCACAATTTTAACATGTTAGAAACCAAATCTCTCTCCTGGGCATCTGGCAGGGTTTTTTTTTCTTTTCCAACACACCCTCCCAGGAGCAAAGGGGAAAAAAATATAGTTTTTTCCCTTCTAACCTAAGATTACTCTCTGCTGACATGGCTACGTGCTTTTGTGCATGGAGACCAAGATGACATGGATTTTTGTGTTTGGCGGGGCTGATGTGACTTGAACTATCTGACATTTCTGGAAGGACAGTTGGTATGAGTTCTTGCTGGCCTGACCAAGCACACTGTTCATACTCTGTGGCTGCAAAGAAATCAGAGCCTTGCATCCAACACCATTTTTGCAATAGAAGTGACTTTCTTCCAAAGTGTGAAATGGAGCATAATGAAGGTGAAAATTGTCTAAACCAACGCACTTCTTAGGGTGAAAAGGAGGCTTTATTAATAATTAGACCAGGACAGCAGGAGTAAACCAGGTCTGTCCCAAGCAAACCAGGTGCATGTTCACCCTAAGGGTTTGTGTTAACCAAGCATTTACCAAAAGAATAAGAAATAGAATATGTGACATTTATTTAATACTTGCTGAGTGACAGCCACCGTGTCCACTAAAAAATATAGTCACAACCTGAAAGTAGAGAGTTATTTTATTGGGTGGGAATGTTTAGGACTCCCAGCCCCCCAGAGACAGCATCTCAGTAGCTCTGAGAAAACTGTTCCAAGAGGTGGGCAGGGAGGGGGAGTCAGGCTATATACAAGTTTACAACAAAGGGAGCAGGTAGTCTGAACATCAAAAATCAGATATCAAGTTAAGGAATTTAGCAATCTATGTATGAGAAGATGCAAGCCTCTGCTGCAAAGTTACTTCAGTCCTGTCTGACTCTTTGTGACCCTGGGGACGGAAACCCACCAGGCTCCTCTACCCTTGGGATTCTCCAGGCAAGAATACTGGAGTGGGTTGCCATGCCCTCCAGTGGATCTTCCTGACCCAGAAATCAAACCCACATCTCTTACATCTACCCGCAAGCCTCTGGGCTCATTGAATTCATTCCTTTCTTATGCACCTCAGCTATCTGGGGCCAAATCCTGTTTCCCCTGTTCATCTTAAGGAGTGGTAGATGGCTGCTTCTTGCATTCCCCCCAGCTCCTCAGCAGAGCTGGGAACGAGGTGAGGGGATTGGCTAGGTCACAGTTTTAGGAGCCCTCATTCACATTTGGCTTCCTTGGTGGCTCAGAAGTAAAGAATCTGGTTCAATCCCTGGTTTGGGAAGATCCCTTGGAGAAGGGAATGCAACCTACTCCAGTATTCTGGCCTGGAAAATTCCATGAACAGAGGAGCCTGGTGGACTACAGTCCATGAGGTCGACTAACACTTTCACTTTGATTCACATTTAGAGGCCAGAAATTGCTGTTGGCTATGATATTTCTTGTTTATTGATATGGCAGGAGATGTTTTCATTTCACAACTGTGCTAAGCATTCTATGGATTATCTCATTTAAATCTTGCAAATTTTAAAGCCTATTAGGTAAACACACTTTGCCAGGCCAGTGGTTTTAAAACTTTTGGGAGAGAAACAAAACATTAGGAAGACAAAATCTTCCACAAAACACTGATATGGAAGACCAATAACAATAATTTAAAAAAGAAGAAAGAGTAAAGAGAAATGCCTTGGTCAAAACTGGGATTAGGAACCAGTCAAAGGAACCCCTCCTTCCCCACACAGATGCTGTGGTAGAACCCTGGGTTCCTGGGAATTCTGTGAATAGCCTTTGGCTAGACATTGACAGGCTCTGACTCATTTGATCCTCACAATCTTGATGAGGTTTGTCGTTAAACGTCACTTTACAGGTCAGGAAAATTCAGCTGGGATAGAATAAGTGATTTATTCAAAAGCCTGTAGCTGGTAGGTTCAAAAGCAAGGATTGAAACTTGAATCTGTCTGACTCCAAGCTTCCTTCTTTCTGCTAAATCATCTATCTCCACTGTAGGTGACTCTTCACTAGAAGGTGACTTCTAGGCTGGTTCATATTTAAAAACATATTTGAATTTTTCCGTCTAGGCTTACCCACTCCAGTATCCTTGCCGGAAAAAATCCCATGGATGGACCTGGTGGGCTACAGTCCAAAGGATCACAAAGAATTGGACATGACTGAGCAACTAAGCACATCTAGGCTTGCCCAGCCTGAGCAGCATGGCAGAGCAGTCTTCTGCCAGATGTGCTCTTAGTTCTGTAAGGTCCTCAGAAGACTCATTCCAGAGCCTACCATCCATCCCTGTTTGACCAGATAGCACCAAAGAATAGCTAACATTATGGTATCTGCAAGTGCTTAGCTGTGTAGTAATAAATATTTTTAAATGGACTGTTCATTTATATCTCACAACAGTGCTATAAAGCAGGTATGGTTAGATTATGACCTCATCATTTTGCAGATGAGAAGACAGCACAGAAAAGATTATGTAATAAGGGTAAAGCAGCTAATAAGTGGTAGAGACACAATTTGTCTTGACAACAGTGTATGATGTCTTTTTACCTCTTAACACTCTTTGGTCCCTACTGGTAATGAACCTGATGCTTTGATATCTCAAGTTTTTTCAAACTCACAATTATCTCATGGTTAACTGGGTTGCCTTGCCCTGCTTTTATATGGACTTACTCATTTTTGATCATCTAGTTCCCATTTGGCAATAAGTATTGTACCTTAATGTGTTATACTCCCAGGAAAAGATTTGTATCTAAGCAGGATTCTCCAAGGAGAGATAGTGCTTTAAATATACTATGTTGGGTAATGGTGGTGATTTTGGCATGCTGCCTGACTGATGACAGCCTTTCTCCACTGAAGCATCATCTTGATCACCATGGAATTCTTAAAATCTTAACCTTGGTTGAGTTTTTAACTATGATCTGTTGGAGATCAAGGATTATTTAGTGCCTTGATAATTGAGTTGGCTTATGCCTTTTATGTGGTGTTGGAGAAGACTCTTGAGAGTCCCTTGGACTACAAGGAGATTCAACCTAAAGGAACTCAGTCCTGAATATTCATTGGAAGGACTGATGTTGGAGCTGAAACTCCAATACTTTGGCCACCTGATGCAAAGAACTGACTCACTGGAAAAGACCCTGATGCTAGGAAAGATTGAGGGCAGGAGGAGAAGGGGATGACAGAGGATGGGATGGTTGGATGGCATCACCAACACAATGGACATGAGTTTGAGTAGGCTCCAGGAGTTGGTGATGGACAGGGAAGCCTGGCATGCTGCAGTCTATGGGGTCGCAGAATCAGACATGACTGAGCGACTGAACTGACTGATGCCTTTTAAAGTAATAAAAAGAAGATGTTGGATGATGCCTTTTAAGGTAATAAAAAGAGAATTCCTGCTTCTTACCTTTAAAGACCAGCTTTCTCAGAAACTTTACATCAGTAATATAGATCCAGACTTCAGCAAGTTCTTGGAGCCCTGTCTGACCTGAAAGGTACCTGCAATCTGAGTCAGAGTTCTCCTGGAGGCTGAATTAGTATGGGGCTCTCTTGAGGGTTCATGATTAATCTTGCTATGTTCATTTATTCCATAAATATATTTTGTTTTAGGCACTACATTAGCTTATTGAGTATTTTTCACTATTGTCAGCCTATAAAAGACTATTTTTGTCCCATAACAGGATAAATAAAATCTGCAGGTTAAATTATTAGCATTTAAGCTCGTGCAAAGATCAACAGTGTTCTGTATACCAATATAAGTAATTGGAAATAATATTTTAAAAGATGATTGTAATGAATTCCTGATTTTGAGTCAACTTCTAGTTAATGCATTCTGTGATGCCCTTTCCCTTCTTTTAGCCTAGAGCTTATATGTTTTCATACTACATGAGACAGCCTGGCCTCAGTAACCTACTTGGCAAGCATTTACTTCAGACTAGTAAATGTTTTCCACTTTTGCAAATATGCATTAACTGTAACGTCATGACTGCTCTTGAAGGACCTAAAACCTAGTTAGAAATAATTTTGAAATGGAATTAGACAGTATATCACATGATATCAAATTACTTGTAATCAAGACACTGTCTTAGCCCTGTCTCCTTCTACTCCTTTATAAATGGCAGATTAAAAGACACAATGCTTGTTAACTGTCTGGGAGACACCAATCTGGGGGTGAGAAATAAAGGCTAATACACTGAATCATAGAAACAGTGATGTCAGTAAATAAGAACTTTGTGCTGAAACCAACAAGTTGAATAGGAATAAACAGAAAGTTCTGCACTTAGTTTGAAAAAAATAAGTACAGAATCGAAGAGAGCTGTGATTTTCACATTCAGAAATGATCCTGTGGACTTTTTCTTTAACCCAAACCTTCACTCAATATTCTAAAATACTTGCCGAGCACCAGGCACTTGGTAGGCACTGCGGGATCTTTCCACCCAGTGCACCTGCAGAAGCAGACTCTTTGGCTTATAACATACAGCTAGAGAGGGAAATATTCCCACTGACTTGATCTCATCGGAAGTAGACACAACACTCTAAGAAGGTCATACTTGATAAAACAGCCTATAGAAAGGGGAGGCTAGACTGGGGAGTGACAGGGAAACCAGGCTGCATAGAAATATTGAGTGACCACAGGATGTTTAGTCTAGAGAAGAAAAGATTATGGGACTTTGATGGTTGTTTTCCAACACTTACAGAGCTATTGTGTGACTCTTAAGAGGAACCTTAAGGCTTTTAGGGTTATTTCAGTTTGACCAATGTGTGGTGGGTGAAAGTTAAAGAGGAGCAGATTCATTCTGATGTCTTCAAAAGTTTTCCTGGCAACCTTGGCAAAGGCTAACTACCCCCCAGCAGAAACTAGCTGACTGTCTACAGTGTAGACCTCTCCCTCCTGGAAGGGCAACATTTTGTTGGCAGTTGGAATGCATGACCTCTGAGGATCCCTCAGATGCTGAATCTTTCCCTTTTATTTTTCAAAACTAGTGAGAAGTAACCTCACTATTCATATACCTCCCTTAAGACTTGATATCCACAAGAGTTTTGCTAGTCTGCAACTAATGAGTTTGTTTCTGCATCTTGTCCACCTTCACTGGCAGAAACAACATTTGACTTAGTTAACAGAATGTCCTAGTAAGTATACTCCAAGCATTAAAATTACACTGTGACCTTTCTAGGGTAAGACGGTGATCAAACCTAGACTGCACCTTCCTGCATTCAACAGTTGGACATGTAAATACCAATGTTCACCAGAACATATAGGAAGGGGAAAATCTTGTCTCAAAATGAAGTAAATGGTGAGAGGAAATTCAAAGACCAGGGTCCAGGAGACTGAGCACTTGTAAGGCTCCATAGACTGTCTGCAGCTTAAGGAGGAAGCCTAATGGGCTGTGCAGATGCCAAAGGAAGGGAGGTGCCTCTCAGCTCCCTAGAGCAGCCTCAATATTTCCTGTGGCTGGCTTTCCCAAGCCTCACCGTCAAAGCCAGCATCTTCCGGACCCCTGCTGTTTTTAGGTGTGCCCAGATGTCATCATCCAGCTGAGAAAAGTCATCATCTCAGCTGGCCACTCCTGTTGTTGATTTAGGATCAAGGAACACTTTGACCAGAGAGCTGCCTTTAGTACAACAAAGTGTGCAGTTCTATGGGAAAGGAATGATGATCTATTTCTGCCAATAAGTTGCAGTCGCCAAAAAAGTCATGTATTTGCCTCTCTGTTACCAAGTATATCATTTGGGCATCCCATTGACCTGTCTAGTGTAGTTCTGAAGGATGAAGTGTTTCTAACTTAACACCACTGTTTAAGAGGATGAAATCTTACTGCTTTAATAACCTGTAAGCTTATATTTATAGAAGCGGGCAAGTAAACCTAGATATAAGCCCAATTTTAGTTATTACCATTAACTAGAAGTCACATTATAGTGAGGCAATATATCTCATTTTTCACGTTGAAGTGCTGAAAGTCCTAAAAACAATTATTTTGAATGGTAACAACAGCCACTAGGAAGAACTGATAAGTTTAAAATTGGTTGTAGTATTGGTTATAGAGTTATTCAGACTTTATAAGACTTCACATAGTTACTAATAAGGATGTGGTTACTCAGTGAGCAGGAAAAATAACATTCATACAACTATTAGTAGCTTTGCTAGGTAAAGGAACCATTATCAAAAAAAATTCAATATACCTCCTTTATGTATAAACATATAAGGAGCAGTGTTATTACTTCTCATGAAGTTAGGTACCTTCCACTAATCTAAAACATATGGTACATGGAATAACTAGTGATGATAGTGACGTTAACTAAGGGGGAAAAAGCAAGAACCAATTCTGTTTTTCCATCTCATTTAGGGATCTCCTGCTATTGTGTTTAAATACCCAGCACACCACACCCAAAAGTTATTTCCCCATAACATACTCAAATAAACCATTGCAAGGTAGTTCTTTTAACCTGCAGAAAGAGCAACATTTTACAGTTGAGTTTTGTTTAGTAAACCTACATCAATCAAATCCAAGTGCCTAAATTCGTATAACATAAGAAGAATGATAAGGCACCCTAGAAGTAATACTAACACTCCAAATAGAAGTGAATTTATTTAACCCTAGCAATAATCCTGTGAGAATAATCCCATTATTCTACTTTAATAGAAAATGAAACTGAGACAAAAGCATTTTAAGGAACTTGCCCAAGATCATCGCCGCATTGTTTACAATAGCCAGGACATGGAAGCAACCTAGATGCCCATCAACTGACAAATGGATAAGAAAGCTGTGGTACATATACACAATGGAATATTACTCAGCATTAAAAAAATATTCACTTGAATCAGTGCTACTCAGGTGGACAGAACTGGAGCCTATTATCCAGAGTGAAGTAAGCCAGAAGGAAAAACAACAATACAGTATACTAACGCATATATATGGAATTTAGAAAGATGGTAACGAGAACCCTGCATGCGAGACAGCAAAAGGAACGCACATGTATAGAACAGACTCGTGGACTCTGTGGAAGAGGGCAAGGGTGGGATGATATGGGAGAATGGCATTGAAAAATGTTAATTATCATATGTGAAATCAATTGCCAGCCCAGGATTGATGCTCAGGGCTGGTGCACCGAGATGTCCCAGGGGGAGGGAATCGGGAGGAAGGAGGGAGGGCGGTTCTGGAGGGGGAGCATATGTAAACCCATGGCAGTTTCATGTCATTGTATGGCAAAACCAACACAATAAAGTAAAGAAAATTAAAAAAAAAAAAACAAGAAAAGAAATTGAGATAATAAAAAAATAAATAAATAAAAAATTTAAAAAAGAAGTGAATTTATTTAACCCTAGCAATAATCCTGTGAGAATAATCCCATTATTCTCCTACTTTAATAGAAAATGAAACTGAGACAAAAGCATTTTAAGGAACTTGCCCAAGATCAGTTTGTGCTCACTAAGACTAGGCATGGAAGGGATTTGAACTCAGACAGTCTGGTTCCAAAATCCAAGTACTTAACCATAAGGCTGTACTGCCTCCCCAGTAATGATGTTGGTTAAATTAATCAAATGCCTACTGTGTAGCAGACACTGTGTTAATCCCTTCATATATATTAGCATATTAAAATCACCTATCAGGTCATCTGGACATAGGAAAAAGGGACAACAAAAGAATTACTATGCCAACTGTTCTGTGTGTCTTTGACACAGCACCTTCCCTTGAGTGTGGTCTCTGTGTTACTTGAGATGGTGGGATGTTAACAATAAGTTATATTATCTCTTCCTTGCAGGGGTGGAATGGTCCAAACCAGTGAGCAGTATGAATTTGTGCATCACGCTCTGTGCCTGTACGAGAGCAGACTTTCAGCAGAAACTGTCCAGTGATTCTCTGAACACTTACCAGACCTTTGATCTCTAGGGGTGATTAGCTGATTACCCACTCAAGGCTTCTGGAAGGAGCTTCCCTCAGTGGAAGGGAAGAGAAGCCATGAAGCCAAGTAGGGGCATGGATTATGGAAGATGGCAACATATTCAATCCTCCAGCCTCTTGTGTATATGAATGCACTTGTAAGCATCCCTTAAATTATTTTGAAGGTCCACTGATGGAGGTATGGTCGATTTCTCACACTGCTAAGGAGGAATTTGTTTTGTCTGTATTGACTATCTGCCACACAGAATATATGTATGAAATATATGTCATCAGATGATACCTTGAAGAGCTGCTGAAGAAATTATTATTGTGTATTTAGATGCTTTAATGTTTGCAAAATCTGTCTTGTGAATGGACTGTCAGTTGTTAAACTGTTCCTGTTTTAAGTGCTAATTCCTTCTCAGTTACCAGAATCTTGCCACTAAAGTTGCAAGTGATTGATGATGGATTTTTAACAAATAAGTCTGTGTTTTTGAAAAAAAAAATCAAAAGCAGTAACTATTTTATATGGAAATGTGTCTTGAAAATATTGCCTATTAAATGTGTATTTATCAGTACCTCCTATCAAACAATTACAGAGCACAATGATTGTCATTGGGTATATATGTATTTACTCTCTACTATTGAGCATAGAGGTGGTTTCTGCTCCAGAATTCTATCCACTGTATTTCTACATTGTGAGTCATTTTACTTTCAAAAGGAAAAACAAATTTGTAGCAACTATGATGTATTAAGAATTTTAAATACTTGTCTCTCTTTTACTAAGAAAGAATTTTTGAATATAATGTCTACCTGAAATCTCTCTCCCAGTAAAAGGCAGATGCCTTTGAAATTGATGTAATCTGTCCCATTTCCAGTGGTTCTTTAAAAGGATGCTGCCATGGATATCTTTAAATCTATGAAACGATTTAACCCTCAAGAGACAAAGTTAAAAAACAATCTACACTCAGCAAACACTAGATGTTCTGCTCACATATGAATTTTTAATGAAGCTATGTTGACTTTGTTTCCTACTGCCAATAAACTACTCTTAATACTGAATGTTGAGTAAGGCATGTACTTCTTTTTTTTTTTTTTTTTTCTTATTTGGAGAGAGACCATTATCTTTTGGGAAAAGCCTGAAGTCAACAGTGTGATGGGTGTAATTGTAGTCTGCCTCTCCCCAGTAGAGACGACGCTTTCAAAATGTAGTATTGTCATCACTTGAGTGATAATGATCTAGAAGTGCCACCATTATGTGGTTTTCCTCGATAGACTTCCAGCTATCATTATACACACAGTACATGTTTATGTCTTCATAGCACTTGTCATAGGCCCTCATAAATTACATGGTTGGTGTTTGCTCAGCAGAATCACATCACCTGAAGAGACATAAAGCTGTAGGAACATCGAATTCCCTAAGATTACAATTCTTTTCTTCTCTCTTGAGCTTAGTCATGTGGATGGTAGAAGAAAACTTACACATTTTATTCTGCTCCTGGGGTCTGGAATTTTTTTTGACATTAAAAAGAGAGAGAAGTAATCATAATCCCTTCTTTCTAAGGAAACAGACAAAAGACAACTGGTGTAAAACTTCCCCCAAACAATTCAATAGGAGGAAGTGCTCGTCACTGACTTTTCCCCCCACCATGAAGGCACATTTCCTTCCTAGTTTTTGCTTCTCTTATCTGGGAGAATTTTTTTTTCCCCCAAGCAAAGCATGAGCAGTCGTTAAGTGGAAAATGGAGGCTGAATTTTACATGGCGATTCTTACCTGCTTCATCTTCGTGAACTCAGGTGAGTGTGTCTGCCTCAAGTTTCCTGAGGCATTTCTTCAATAGCCAGCAGAGGAGTCTCTGTCCTTTGAAAAGTGTGTGAAACAAAGCGGAAATGGAGCCAGGTCTCCATGGCAGTTTAGTCAGAGACGATGAGGCGGGGGAATAAAAGGAGCCTGTGATGCCCACACTGTTGAGATTTCTCCCAAATGAAAATAAATGGGCTCCTCTGGTGTCCTCCAAATGCCTCAGGTAGCTCCTGAAATGGCATCTGAACAACAGAGACTAAAGCAACCCCAAGGTGGGGAAAACATAGTATTATGTAACTGTCTGTGGCATCTTTCTGCTTTTTCTCTGTCAAGTTATAGTTTGGTTTCCTTTGTGTTAAAGAAAGAAAATATATGAAATATAATTAAAGGGAATTGAGGAACTGTGGTGGGTTTTATTTGGAAGTTGTTATTTGGAACGTCTGAATATTTTAATGGAATAGCTGAGAAAATTAAGTAAAAGCACCTTGAAGATGGTTTTTGAGCCTGAATGTTTCACTTTTTAATCTGATGTTTAATAATTAGGTATTCAGTTTTCTTTCTATTAGCATTTGAGGGAAGACTGTAGATACTGTCACAAAATAGAAAAATACTTCTCTACAGTAATATAAAAATTTAATTTGTGATAATCAATACTTTAATTGGTTACTGTTAGTTAGGGGAATGTTCTTAGAAGAATGGAAAATTTTGTTTTATTTTGGGATAAATAGACCTAATTTTCAAAAATTGTATTCAAACTCATCCATTTGTATATAAACACTTATTGCAATGGTAACTTAAGAATTGGACAATGGAGTGTTTCTTTAGAGTGGAGAATGGAGGTGAAGTGGAAGGAGTGAAATGGTTAAAATGGGAATTGGGTTTTATATAACTTTAGCATATTAAATATTTGGGCTAAAATATCTCACTGTATTCTTTGGATGGTTTAGTTTCTTTTCCAAGCTTCCTTTCATTATTTCAATGGGGGTGTATTTTCTTCCCTAAACCATGTGAAAGGAAAAGAAGAGAAGCTAAGTGTGACATTTTTGCCTTGTCTGTTTTGGGATTTTTAAATCACATGTGTTGAATCTGGAACTATTCACTTAAAATGATAGCAATTGCAAAAGATAAGTAAACCTTGTATTTTGACCAGGCTGATTTGTGGGTGGGTTGCTTTGTTTCCTGGTGGGCTCTATGGTTTGTTGCATAGCACTTGATGAGCTTCTCATCTTCCAGAGGGGTTTCAGATTGTCCATGTCCAGAAACAACAGTGTCTTTTCAAAAATGAGAGAGTGGTCATGGACTTGTGCAATAGGACAAACCCGAATCAGCAGTGGATGTGGACTGAGGATGGAAAGCTCCTTCATGCTAAATCTTCTCTGTGCCTGAGCATCTCCAATTCCTCGGGTGGCCCTGGCCGAGCCGCCATCTTTGCCCCTTGCTCCCAGGCTCCTCGATGGACTTGCTATGAGAAGGAAGGGTTCCTTGAGGTGGAAAATGCCTCTCTCTTTCTCAAGAAACAAGGCTTCAGGGTAGTGGTCAAGAAGGGCAGGAAGTACCTCCATAGCTGGATGAAAATAGATGTCAACGAGGAGGGAAAACCAGTCAATGAAAGCCTCTGCTCTAAAAAAGGTGAGTTCTTCCTTTCAGAATTGATTTTGAAAGTTCTGTTAAGTATCTTGCTGTTTTGCACTCAAGGGAAGTCCACATGCTCCAACAAAATTCCAGTGGAAAATTCATAAGCTAATGGAAATGGGTTGTATGATACACACCAACTTGGAAAACTTCATCATCTTCGTTAAAATAAGCCCAACTTTCCTTTTTCTATCTCTCTCTCATGCTTCCTTCCTTTTTTTTTCCCCTTGCTCCTTTTATTAATTCAACAAATATTTCTTGAGCTTCTCTTTTGTGTCAAACATTAAGCACTTTGGCTAGATACTGCTAGATGTGGGAATGTAAATCTGTGTATAGCATACACAGGTAATGACTAAAGGCAATGATAAGGAAATTAATAGTTTTGCTGATGTAGACATTTCTGTTCTCTGATTATGAGGAGCTATTAGAACATCAAAATGGTGCTTGATAAGACTGGGAAGATAATAGGTTATGCTTTTGCAAATCTCTTGTACTAATGTTTAGGGGTAGATTTTTTTGGAGGTAGTATCTTTGAAATGTTAAGAACCAACATGCAGCCACAGAAATTTCTAATTTGTTGATCATTGATGAATATAACCTAGATGATGGACATATAAAGACCTGTATACACATGCATAAATTTCTGGTACAACATACAGTTCAGTCCTAGACTAGGAATTTGTATTTGTTGATACACCTTAATTTTCTATTTTATTTAATCATCTATTGCTTATTTACTCCTTTATTAGAGGTTTGCTTTAGGAACTCATGAAGGATAAAAGAATTGCTACATACTAACTATAAATAACTGGAGAATTATCTAGAAATGAAGCCCTTCCTTAAGATTAAAATTTGTCAAAGTAAAATGAATTGTCCCAAATAATTAAGTAGCAGAGGTATAGATTAGAACCCAGGTTTATTTTTTTTTAACTTTTTTTTTTTGTATTGTGATATCACAGCATTGTGATAGTTTCAGCTGAGCACTGAAGGGACTCAGCCATAGATACACATGTGTCCATTCTCCCCCCAAACTCCCCTCCATCCAGACTACCACATGACATTGAGCAGAGTTTCATGTGCTATACAGTACTACTTTGTTGAGAACCCAAGTTTCTTGATTCCTTGTCCAATATATGTTCCATTTTATAGTAGTTTCCACACGCTTATCCATAGGATTCTTGCCCAATTGGCTACATTCAGAATCACCTGGTGGAGAGGAGTAAAATGAGTCATTGCCATCATTTCTTCCTTTACTGTTGTTTCCAAGATTTGATTCCAAGAAATCTATATTTGGGTATGATACTGGATGCTTTTTAAAAAGTTCCCCAAATAATTTTGGTTCATAGTCTCATTTCAGGATCAGCATCCACTGTACATTTAAATCTTTTTATTAGGTCTTGATTTTTGAGACTTATATAAGTTTTTGCACCACACTGATCCTTGAACAGTTTTAAGTCATTCATTCACTTGATAAATTAAACATCTAAGTAGGTGCCAATTAAATTGGCTCTTCTACAGTACAAGAAGAGTCTCTTCTTATAACAACTTCTGATATGAGAAGATAAAAAATATAAAATTTAATTATGAAATTCAAATTTATCAGGGAGAATACATCACATAGCACCATCCATACAGTTTCTTTCCTGTAGTTCATCTAGCTAGGCCTCTCCTAAACAACACAGGAACATTGTAAATATTTTAGTTGTATGGTGTATGATTATACCCAAGCAGTGAGATTCCTCCCCAACTTCCAATCAAACCTTAAAATATTCTTTCATTAGAACTTTTAAAAAGCACATATGAATTCGATAGATATGGATTATTCAAGATAGAAGATAATTCATGGAAAAACTATTTCTTTTAAGCTTCACACAAAACATGTCTAATGATATACTTCATTTCAAAAGTAAAGTAGATAATAGACCACTTGCTGTTAACCACTGAACATGCCATATCCAAAATGACTGATAATGCGTGTTGGGGGAAAAATTGGACCTCTAGAAACAGCAAAGCTAAAATTTGAACAATTCCAATACAAAAAAGTATCATATATTTGAATATACATAGGTGCAATGAATACTTTTGCTTCTGCTAGAAACCAACAGACTTTTTTCTTCTCCAACTGTACAGAATGATATTGGTTGACCCATAGCATGAACACTCTGATTTTCTAGAGAGTTCATTGTAAAATGTTAAATTTCATGTAGATGTTTGTAATGAATGAATTCCAAATGCCTTTTCTTAAGAGTTAATAAATACTATACTTTTAAATAGCACAAATATGCATGTTGTTCATTCAGAGGATGTATTTTTTTATTAGGCACATCAGTAAAAGCATATTTGTGAAGGTCAAAACCTGGGCTATGCATTTCATAGTTGTTTCATAGAAGAAACATTCATAATGCCATTCAAGTATTTAAGTAACATTTCTCTACTACCTACTAGGTGCCAGAACATATGCTAGTAACTGAAGTACCCTACACCAGTGATTCTCAACCCAAGCTTTACATCAGTATACAGTGGGAACATGAAATAGTATTAATATCCTGGCTTCATCTTCTAGGTCAACAAACTCAGGAATCATATTTTTAAATACTTCCAATATGCAGCCAAACCTGAGAATCACTAAATATGTCTTTTTCCTTAGGATAATGGGAAGGCAAATAAGTAAATAGTTAGTTATATAATAGAGTGGGTAGAAAAAATATCCCTTCCTTCAACATATATTCTTGCCAGTGTGTCACATTAAATGACAGTGTTTTTTTAACTCGATACTTCTTAAATTTTTTAAACATTCTTTTGAATGCCCACTGAATTTTGTCATAATTTGGCTATGCTTCATTCTCATTAAGATGTCTTTTTTCTTCTTCTTCTTCTTTATTCAAGTCCCTCTATAATAAGATCAATCAAATAGATTTTCAAAGTGGGTCAAAATTTAATTCAAAAGTTAATAAGGTTTTTAAGAGAAGAACCTGTACTAGGG
The DNA here is from genome assembly GCA_007570785.1 of Antilocapra americana. Taxonomy (NCBI): domain Eukaryota; kingdom Metazoa; phylum Chordata; class Mammalia; order Artiodactyla; family Antilocapridae; genus Antilocapra; species Antilocapra americana. The sequence continues at coordinate 12,445,863 of ML663563.1, read as the reverse complement.
TCAGATTTCCTCAAATAATCAATGCTACTGCAATGATTTTTATTAGGAGAGGAATGTAAAATTGACCCATCTTTTCAAATTTTCATGTAATTTATATTTCTTTAAAACCCCTTCAAACAACCATTTAATGGAACAAATAGAATAGAGTTTGTGAATGAAAATCACTCAGTAGTGTCTGACTCTTTGCAACCCCATGGACTTTATAGTCCATGGAATTCTCCAGGCCAGAATACCGGAGTGGGTAGCCTTTCCCTTCTCCAGGGGATCTTCCCAACCCAGGGATTGAACCCAAGTCTCCCACATTGCAGACAGATTCTTTACCAGCTGAGCCATAAGGGAAGCCCAGAACAGAGTTTAATGGGACCTAATACATGGGAATCCAATTAAAAAGAATATATAGATTATGTAGAACCAGGATCACTAGTACATAGTAGATTACCAAGTTAAAGAAAAGATGGATTTAGATTTTTTACCATTCCCTCTGAATTTTAAGTTTACCCTTAATATATTACACAAACTCATTTTGGATGCCCCTCTCAAAAAATTATATATATGGTAGACAGACTCTTATTTTTAAAAAACTTTTAAGACCAATTTTTAAAATTAGAGCCTTATAGCTATTATTCTGAGTAGGGAGTAATATAAAGCATTGCTTCCAAAATGCCAATATATCTGGCTGAAATGACAAAATTTCCTTTTTCCTATATATTCTTTTGTCAGTCAATTGCCAGATATCCAGCTATCTGGAAACCATCTTACCTTCAGCAAAGTGTCAATAAAACAAGTGACTGACAGATTCAAATTTTTCCTCCACATAGCCACATCTTTGGAATCACTGTATTGAGTATAGCTTTTAGAAATATTTTGTGTATCGTTTCTCAGTCTCTATAAATTCACACAAGGCAGTCATCAATAAGGCAATATTTCAGGAAAAACCAAATTTTGTTCTATTCAAGCGTATAGTAATTTTATATAATCACACGTTTGATTTTTTAAAAGATTATTATTGCTAAAAAAACTAAAGATTATTTTTGCTTTAAGAGTAAAAATGCATTCTGAGGTCCAAATCTTTAATTTACAAACTCTTGAAATGTGGCACTCCTAAGGGCTTCCTGCATAGAAAAAAAAATCTTATAAACTAAAGGGAAAATTATATCAGCCTACACTTTGGGAGAGGGATACTTATACATTTCTAGGAAAGTTCACTTAAAATTCAGTTAAATTTTTTTCTTCTCCATGACTAAGTTGTTTGTATATACAGGAGATGCAAAAGAAAAAAAGAAAGACTCAACTCTTATGCTATAAACCTCTTCAGAGCAGGAATCATAACTTAGAAATCTTTATCTCCTTTAAAGGTAATCTTGGTTCCCATGGTCAACAAATGCTGGCTAAATGTGTTTCAACTTCTAAAAGGTGTTAAATATCAGAATTATAGTGATTCCCAGGTGGCTCTTCTGTGGTAGAGACTCTGGGAGACAAGGGTTCAATCCCTGGGTTGGGAAGATCTCCTGGAGGAAGAAATGGCAACCGACTCCAGTATTCTTGCCTGGAAAATCCCATGGACAGAGGAGGCTGGCAGGCTACAGTCCATGGGGTTGCAAAAAGTTGGACACAACTGAGCGACTGAGCATGCACATCAGAATAATAGGGAATAATTAAGGAAAGCTAAGGACTATATTTATGCCACTACTGAAGTCCTGATTATTGCTTTTCTCTTCTTCCCAAATCAAACAGAATTTTTAAACCCACCAAGCTGTTAACAGTTACAGTATCATCTATTCCAACAGGAAAAGTCTTAGCCCCACAAGTAGACAACACAGGTTATGGGGACTGAATTATTGAAGTTTTATGGACCTACACAATATGGAAAATAACTCATTCATTGGGCCCCCTCTTTTACATGAGAAACAGAAATCTTCTCAAAGGATATTACATATTTGCAAGCATATCTAAGCAAATAATCCTTAAGACAGGAAAATAAAAACATTCTAAACTTGAAAAGGGGTTCCACAATACCAGCACCAATCTATTGATGGTAGGCCATACTCAAATAGCTCTAGAACTTCCAAATGACAAGTACAAAAGTCCATCTATGGTTTGGATACCTTTTCCAAGGAATTGCAAGTCTCCTTACAAGTATAAACACCCAGGATGACTGTCTTAAATTGTTATTTTCACTAAGATGTTTCATATTGTATGAAGAACATGTTAGCCAACCAATCAACATTTATTCTGCATCTGCTACAGATTCATTCATTCAAATCTCATTTTTGTCTGAGGACAAGGAAACTTTTTCCAGACATACTTTCAAGTGTCCCTGATATGGCTGAGTACTAAAATCACTACGAGATCTCACTGCTGAAGTAAATCATATTGTTGGCTGGCTTGATATACCTGCTGGTTAAAGTAATTGTGTCATTGTAGTCATATGGGTGAGGGAATAAAATGCATAAGCATTGTAGTAGGTAAGCAGTCATATATGCTCTTAGGAGACTGTGTTTTAGTGGCTGTTTCCTCTAGTGATTGGTAGTACTGCTTGTAAATACAGAGAGCTTGATGGGAAATGAACAAAGCAAAACAGAAGGTGTCTTTGTATACACAGACTCTGACCAAATTAGCTGTCACAGACATTTTAGAGTTTCCTCCTTGCATCATTATAACAACATGGACTTTGCAATTAACCATTTATTTACATGATCATTGAAAATCATCTGGTCATTGAGTATTAATATATGCTTTCTATGATCACTGAAAAACATGTAACATAGCATCCAGAGTTGCTCGATTTTCAGCCTGTGACACATCATTGAACTTATCAGGGCACACCCAAGGCTGCATATGACTTTCATGAGCACTGTGCACTTATATCTTTGTGGGTTCCTTCCTCCACTGAGGAAAAAAAATAAAATAAATTAATAGATCCTAGCATTCTCATTTATTCACAACGTGTGAAAAAATATTTTAACATTTTCTTTGACCCTGAAAGTTCTTTGTTAAAAATTATTTCCTAAGAAATTAAATCATTAAATGGACCCTAAAAATCACGAGCCCTAGGCAGTGTTTGTGTTGTGCCTAACAGATGAGCCAGCCTTGGGCATACCAACCTATTCACCCACTTTCCACCTGCTTTTGCCCTAATCCTGGTTAGGTTCAGGCTCAGCATGTCTCCCCCAAAGCCTTGTAGCCATGAACTTATAAACCATTCTTTTCCCTCCATCCTTCTACATCACCATTTCATCCTTTTTCAATGTTTTTGTGTGCATTTTCCCAAAAGAAAACATGGGACATTAGGATAAACCAGGCTCATCATCATATAACAAACCATAGTACAGTAGTTAAGTAGTAATTGGCTATTGAAAAGCATTTCTCTGATTGGCTAAACTTTCATTGTTTAATTTAAATTTTTTACTATGCTATGCTTTGATGTTTTACTATCCTATGTCTTGGTATCAATTTCCATTTATTAATTTTACTTTTTCCTATTCTTGCATCTTTTTTAAGTTTCTTAAAAAAAATTAGCCCCTGATTATGCCTTCTTGATTGTTATGTCTCCTATTATTTGTAAATTCTCCATCTTTGGTACTCTTTTCAAAAGTTTTTCACTTCCTAACTCACTTTTTCAAATTTTAGGCATGTGTATTTTTAAATGTATTCTTTATTTCATTGACTACATTTTCTGAAATTTTAATTATTCATTTTAACATTTCTAATAATTATTCAGAATATTGTAATGTCCAGACCTTTCATTTTATTAGGTCAAATCTTATTTAACATATTTTGTATATTAATCTAAACATTTATGTATAAATATATATAAACTAATCACCATTTTTCTAAGGTATCTTCTGTTTCATTTATCTCTTTTTCAGACTGCTTTCCCACTTTTAAAGGGCACATTACATTTGGCATCTTCCTACAGAATAGAAAATATCAATATAGTTTAAATTTTATATCTCCAAAATGAGTTTTATTCAAGTTCTTGCTTTCAATTTGCTTGAACATATTTTTTTAAATTAGTTTTGCCATACAATGACATGATATCGCCATGGGTTTACATATGCTCCCCCTCCAGAACCCCCCTCCCTCCTCTCTCCCTCCTCCCTCCCCCCAGGAAATCTCGATGCACCAGCCCCGAGCATCAATCCTGGGCTGGCGATTGATTACACATATGATAATTAACATGTTTCAATGTCATTCTCCCATATCATCCCACCCTTGCCCTCATCCACAGAGTCCACGAGTCTGTTCTATACATCTGCATTCCTTTTGCTGTCTCGCATGCTGGGTTCTCGTTTCTTTCTAAATTCCATATATATGCGTTAATATACTGTATTGTTATTTTTCCTTCTGGCTTACTTCACTCTGGATAATAGGCTCCAGTTCCGCCCACCTGAGTAGAACTGATTCAAACGAATTTTTTTAATGCTGAGTAATATTCCATTGTGTATATGTACCACAGATTTCTTATCTATTCGTCAGTTGATGGGCATCCAGGTTGCTTCCATGTCCTGGCTATTGTAAACAATGCAGCAATGAACATTGGGGTACATGTGGCTCTTTCAATTCTGGTTTCCTCGGTGTATATGCCCAGCAGTGGGATTGCTAGGTCATATATTTTTAATCATTTAAAAGAGGGAAACTAACAAATTGTGTATTGTCTCCACTATCATTATACAAAAATCCCATTTCTATTATTAATTATTTCTGAAGCAATCATAGATGAATTAATAAACTAAAATGCATACTGCTTTTTAAAGAAATGTATTTGAAATATGGTCTTGATATGACACAGCCATTGCAAATCATCTTATAGGTGAGCTCTAAGTGCTAAGCTCTATTTTTTCTTCATTAAGTACTAAACTTCTTAGATTGGACCAGGATGGTCCCCCTTATTCTGAATTGTTTTCTAAGAGGAATTGTGTATAATGTAGAAACAATGTAATAGTAATGGTACAATCAAGCTTTTTAAAAATAGCTTCAACATATTGTTCCATTGTGTAGGAACTTTTCCTTGCATTTGTCAAAACACATCTTGTACTTTCATGAACTATAAAATGTATATACCTTTTAAAAGAACATCAGAAGAATTATAGAACCCAAAGCACACAGAGATCTACTATTTTTGGTATAATTTCATAGCACCCATTTCAACAAAGAGTTCAGACGATGGAAAGGTGAAATTATTTTAATCACCTTATATATTTCTATGATGGATTTTTCTTTCTTTCCATCTATTTCATAATTCTTCAATTCCCACATAAGACATGATTAGAATTCAGCTTTGCCTCATATTGTACATATGGATAAAATTATATATTTAGATGTATATTACACCTGAGAAATGTATTAGAAATGCAGGTGCTAGATCCCACACCATATATACTAGATCATAATTTGGGGTAGGGTGTGGGGCAGTGAGGTTTCAGTATTCCAGCAAACTCTAAAGGAGATTGTGATGCCTAACAAAGTTTGTTTTGAAATTTACAAAATTTGGAAATTAAATGTTAAGACTAAAGTTTCCTTCCTGTTTCTTAAATAGCACAAGTTAAAACATAGACACAAAATGAAGGGGTACCAGACTTAAATATTCTGTAGGTTCTTTCTTTGGAAAAAAGGTGGTGCCCTAAACTGGAAAATGAACTTGTTTGGTTTGGAGTGTTTTAAAAATACATTTAGAAGATTACTTAGAGACAGTTACAGAAGAGTAGAATTTTTCCATAAGATATCCCAAAGCTACTTGCAATGGCAATAAGCTATGTTATTTGAAAAGAAATTTTAAGAGTGCTTTGATCATTTACCTAACTTGGAAAAGTCTTGTTTCATCCATTGAATTAATTCTATAAACCTACTGAAAAAATAGTTTTCAAGAGGAGAACTTACCAACTGCTCCTTAGTGAAGAAGAGTAAACATAGGTTGACATGCGAAGACACATAATTACATGCTAGGTATATGGAAGCTTGTCTGTGCCCTCACCTCACCATTAAATCTTTTTTTTTTCTGAGGGTATGAGAGCTAAAATTGTCTTAGACAGTAATCAACTCAGGGGATTGACATTGGCCAAAGCTCGAAATAGCCAAAATACTAATCTCCACATATAGAATTTTTTGCATCCCAACATGAGATCAGTATCTGTGTAAAAAGGACATTCTAGCACCTAAATCAATTAAGAGTGCAGAATTAAGACTGCTTCTTGGATTCTGTTGTAAAGGCATATTACTAATAGTACAGTTGGATCTGTGCTATAGAAGACATCCCAGGAATGAGTACATCTCTAGATATGCCAGGCACAATGGCAGTGATAGTTAGTGGCACAGAATTCAGGAAGATAAAAACAAACAGAAGCTAGGGAGAACGTCCAAACAGTTATCAAAGCCTTAGTAGATGTACAGGTAGGATTGCCAGATAAAATATACCATACCCTGTTACATTTGAATTGCAGATAAATGGCAATTTTTAGCATAAGTATATTCCTAACATACAATATAATATAATCTATGTAATGTTGTATATTGGGGATATATTAAATATACCGAGTCTTTGGTTATTTATGTGAAATAGTCATTTAACTGGGCATCACATATTTTTATTTGCTATATCTGGCAACCGCATATACAGGGTACCCTGAACAATCCTCCACATCTCAAGGAAAAGATGCTTAATGTCATGGTTATTTTATTAACATTTAAGAGAACAGCTGATATTTACATCTTGCTAAATTATAAAAAGACCTTTTCCATCTTGAGCCTCTTTTTGTGCTTATCCCTGATAGCACAGTTCCTTTAATTCTTCCTGCACCTTGTAAACTGAATAGATGGATAAAAGATGAGTGACACAGACAGGGTAAATGAGTATGGTCACACTCAGACTATCTTCTATTTTTTGTGTAACTGAAACTTATCTACATGCTCATTGTTAAAGCGGTCTTTTTCTAAGAAAAATTGTTTTTATGTGAAGACTGTATAGAACGTGAGGGTAATTTTAGCACCTGTCCTTTCTTTACCTCAGCTGGCCCGGGAACTGAAGTCTCAGTAAGGAGCATTAGAAACACAGCTCCTCCCCAGATCCCCACTACTTTTAATGCACTTCCATACAGCCCAGGACACCTTATTAGAAATACCACCGAGGCCTTCACCAGAAGTACCCCGGAAACCTACAGCCAGAACAGCAGCCAGAGGCAGCACCCCAGTCTATGGATGGCTGGAATGACATCTTGGGTTCCCTGGACTACTCCACCCTTCTCCAGCACCACGGAAGAGGTAAGTGAGGAGAAAGGAATGTATGGAGTGTGTCTTAGGAAGGCCTCAGAAAGCCTGTTGCTTGAAAAGACAGGCTTTGCTGGAAATAATGCTACTCAAGTGGGTGATGAGGTACTCTGTGTCTTTGTTGGTAATTGTACATGAAGGCATTTTGCATAATGAGAAAATCATGGAGGTAGAATTTAAATGGCTACACCTTTATAAGCTGAAGACAATTATAACTCCTGTAGACTGGCCACATTTCTGAACTGGTCAGGGTTCATAGTCTTACAAGAATTAAAATCAGGAAATAAAAATTACAGTCTGTAACTGGCAGGTCCCCCTGCATATAGGTCACAATAATTTATGCTTATAAGGGAGGGGAGAGAGTCACAAAGCAATGGGAGAGTCAGGAATCATTATAACAGATTTGTGAAGATGGACAAGGAGAAGCTGAGTCATATAGCAATTCTACATCAGCATCCACAAGAGGACAGGTAAATGGCTGAGAAGCAGCCAGGACACGGCTATAGAATCTGTTCACATAGCGTTTCCATTTCAGGTGTTCACCTCTTTGGTTTTGCTTTCCACTCAGGGTTTTAGGCCATCATTTTAGACAATAGCTGTAATTAAAGCACATTTTAAAAGCTAAGGTTTTATTTGACAGTATTCAGCTGTTTCATAATAAGCAACCTGAGGGCTTCCCAGTACTGCAAGAGTAAAGAATCCACCTGCAAATGCAAGATATGCAGAGACCGTGGGTTTGATCCCTGGGTCAGGAGGATTCTCTGGAGGAGGAAATGGCAACCCATTTCAGTATTCTTGCCTGGAAAATTCCAAAGACAGAGGAGGCTGGCTGCCAATAGTCTGTGGCATCGCAAAGAGTCAGACATGACTGAGCACATCCACACACACAAAAGCAACCCAAGTAATTTAAAGAAAGTAAAAGCTCAACACTATGCATGTGACTTAACATTTTAGTGCTCTGTTTTATTTTGCATTGTGCAGAAATTAAAATTGCATATGACTCCTGGCTAGTGAACTCATACCTCATTATTGATTGCAAAACAAATAGAGCCAGTGCTATAAATCTGCCCTCCAACCTATTTCTTGCCTTGTCTCTGAAGCTTTCAGAAGGCTTCGTGACTTTTCTGGAAACTCTTTGATCAGTTTAAAGCTCAATATTCACTGTCAGCCTATTAGCAAAAATACCATTTCAAGAAATAACACATGTATACCCATGGCAGATTCATGTCAATGTATGGAAACCAACACGATAATGTAAAGAAAATAAATAAATAAAAATTAAAAAAATAAAACAAGAAATTTGAACAACTTGAAAAAAAAAAGAAATAACCCAAACTTTATATTCAATTGAAATGTTAGCTTCTTCCTTCCATCACCCCACCAAGCTTGGTCATGAAATAGGGGGAAAGGGTGTATGTTCAAATTCTCTCACATCTCACCAGCTATATACCCACCTCTCCAAGCCTGATCTTCATGGCTCCAGATATATCTGGGCTTAGAGAGTGGGAAGGAAAGACAAGAAAAAGGAGCAAGAGAGCTGTTACTTAAGGATGTCATCATGAACTGGCCCTGTGGTCTCCATAAATCTCCAAGCCCTGAGCCCTTTCATCCACTGATGTCAGTGAGAGTTTCACCACTTGCTTATAAAATTGAACACTTCTTGGTGGAGCACCTTCTCATTCTGGCTGAATGTGCCTTGACTAAAACTTCATTCTAACACCAGTTTATAAGAAGATTCTTATAGCTGAGCTTAAATATTTATATTTAATTTTTTTCTGTACTGATGTGTGTATTTTGTGTATATGTTGCTGTTGTTAAGTCCCTAAGTCGTGTCTAATTCTTTTGAGACCCCATGGACTGTGGCACTCCAAACTTCCCTGTCCTTCTCCATCTCCCAGAGTTTATTCAAACTCACGTCCACTGAGTCAGTGATGCTATATAACCATCTCATCATCTGCCACCCACTTCTTCTTTTGCCTTCAATCTTTCCTAGCATCAGGGTTTTTTTCCAGTGACTCAGCTCTTCACATCAGGTAGCCAAAGTATTGGAGCTTCAGCTTCAGCATCAGTCATTCCAATGAAGAGTCAGGGTTGATTTCCTTTAGGATTGACTAGTTTGATCTCTTTGCAGTTCAAGGGACTCTCTAGAGTCTTCTTCAACACCATAATTTGAAAACATCAATTCTTCAGTGGTTACCTTTCTTTATAGTCCAACTCTCATATCCATACATGACTACTGGAAACACCATAGCTTTGACTATACGAACCTTTGTCAGTAACGTGGTCTTTGCTTTTTAATACACTGTCTAGGTTTGTCATAGCTTTTGTTCCAAGGAACAATGTCTTAATTTCATGGCTGCAGTCACTGTCCTCAGTGATTTTTGAGCCCAAGAAAATAAAATCTGTCACTGCTTCCACTTTTTTTCCTTTCTATATGTCATGAAATGATGGGACCAGATGCCATAATCTTAGTTTTTTTAATGTTGAGTTTTAAGCCAGCTTTTTAACTCTCCTCTTTCACCCTCATCAAGAGGTTCTGTGTGTGTATATATTGTTATCAGTATATATGTACTAATTTTTATTGGTATATATATAGGCTTTTTCCAGTAGTCATGTATGGGTGTGAGAGTTGGACTATAAAGAAAGCTGAGCACCGAAGAATTGATGCTTTTGAGCTGTGGTGTTGGAGAAAACTCTTGAGAGTCCTTTGGACTGCAAGGAGATCAAACCAGTCAATCCTAAAGAAAATCAGTCCTGAATATTCATTGCAAGGACTGATGCTGAGACTGAAACTCCAATACTTTGGCCACCTGATGCAAAGAACTGGCCTTTTGGAAAAGATCCTGATTCTGGGAAAGATTGAAGGCAGGAAGAGAAGGGGACAACAGAGGATGAGATGGTTGAATGGCATCACCGACTCTATGGACATGAGTTTGAGTAAGCTCCAGGAGCTGGACAGGGAAGCCTGGCGTGCTGCAGCCCATGGGGTCACAAAGAGTCAGACATGACTGTGTGACTGAACTTACTTAGAACTTATAGGCTTCCCAGGTGGCTCAAATGGTAAAGAATCTGCTTGCAGTACAGGAGACACAGGTTAGATCCCTGGGTCAGGAAGAACCCCTGGTGAAAGGAATAGCAACCTAATCCAGTATTCCTGCCTGGAGAATTCCATGGACAGAGGAGCTTAGAGGGCTAAGTTTATGGGGTTACAAACGAGTCAGACACAACTTAGTTGCTAGACAACAACAACAGTAAGCATATATACAGAGAGAAAGAAAGATCAGTACCAAAAAAAAAAAAAAGAAAATGCCTCAAATAAAAAATATGCCAAATAAAAACTATAATCAATTGAAACATATCTGCCTGAACACTATAGGGCTGTATATTAGCAAAACAGAATATTGCCTCATTTTTGCCCAAGTTTTACCATTGTGAAACAAACATATAGGAAGCTCCTAGATGTGGCTGGGCTCTACTGGGATGAGTCAAGGACAGCCAGCTCTAGAGTTCCAGGAGCAACCCAGTCCTGTGTTATAGAGCTCATGTGATCCAGCCCAGAGCTGAGTTTGCAGCCTTGGATTGTGATAAATACTCTGTTGGGTTTTTTTGTCTTTTGATTTTTAATTTTTTCTAAGGGGAAATTCATACTAAGGTTTATATGAGCTCCCAGATGAAGCACCAAGTGTTGGAAGTTTGTGTGTATCTAGTGTTCAATATGTTTCTATTATTGAATATATATATATATATATATATATATATAGAGAGAGAGAGAGAGAGAATTTTATTCAGAGGCTAATTATACACACATATACATTTTCTCCTTTGTAATTTCTCCTGTTTCATCTCTTAATCACTCTTCAACTCCCCACCCTTACCCACCAAAAAAAAAAAGATTATCCAATGACTTTGGAAAATGTTCATACATTCAACAAATAATAATATTTCTTGAGAACTTAAGTAGTATCAAAACACAGTGGTTAAGAACTCAGGCTTTGAAGTCAAAGCTAGTCAAAGCTAGTCAATGCTAGTGACCAGCTTTAGTTTCCTCATCTATTAAAATGAACCTCTATCTTTCAGGGCTGTTGTGAGGACTGGGAGAGACAAGGCCTATAAAATGCTTAACACAGTACCTGATCCTTAGTAAGCATTTAAGAAGTAATAGCTGTGGTTGCTGTATTTACTGGGACTCAAAGGTAAATGACAGGTTGTTGCCCTGAAGAAACTCACCATCTGCTGAGGTACTGAGGGAGATGGAGATTACCTGGGCTTGGGTGGAATACAAAAGAGAGGTTCCTGACCTTGTGGAGGTTTTAAGTAATGTCTTCTGGTGGACAGAATATCTGATTTGAGCTTCAGAGAGTACAGGAATTGACCCAATAACAGGTGGGGAGGAGGGAGGGAGGGATGGACATGCAGTTAGCAGACTTGACATGAAAGAGATCTAGCAAAGAAAGAACAGGAACTGAAATAGTAAGATTTTTTGCTTGGAATGGCAATGACATCACTACTAAATCCCATTTATGATGTGACCGTATGTTCTAGATCTACAAGCAAAGGATGAGTTGGGATTAGAACGCAAGACTGGGGATGGAGGGTTGGGTGTCACAGAAAACTTAAAATGAAAAAGTGGGATGTTTTTGTGTTTTGTCTTCCATCAAGAGTTTCTTTGAGTAATGAGGAAGGAAACATGAAGAGATGCTACACTATCTATGGAGAAGAAAGTCTAGGGGATAACAAGTAATAGCTAAAATTTGTGTGCCAGCAACTATACTAAGCACTTTCATATATTCTGGGAGATGGGTACTTGTATCTATTTTCCATCACTGTGAAACAAACAACCCCAAAACTTAGTAGTTTAGAACAATAAGAGCTTACTATTTCTCATGGTTTTGTTAGTTGGAGGGTGAGGGCGGGGGCATCTGCTGGTTTCACCCAGGCTCACTCTTGCAGTTGCCTTCAGCATGGGGGCTCAGATGAGCTAGAAGCTTCACAGTAGCCTCTTCCATGACTAGCATTTGAACTGGCTGCATGCTTGGCTCTCTACATGGCCTCTCAGCCTCCATTAGATGATACCAGCTTCTTTACGTGATGGTTTTGCAAGAGAGGAAAGGTGGAAGCTACAAGCCTACTGAGGCCTAGGCTCTGTGACCACACATTACTTCTACCACATTCAATCAGTCAATGGAATCCTGAGCCAGGCCAGACTGAGGAGGTGGATAGGTAGAAACCACTTCTTAATGGGAAAGAGCTGCAAAGTCTCCTTGAAAAGGACCATACGTATTGGGTGAGATGAATCTGTGGTCATTAAACAAGCTACCATAGTATTTACGGGGCTTCTCTGGTGGCTCACATGGTAAAGAATATGCCTGTAATTCAGAAGACCCAGGTTCAATCCCCAGGTTGGGAAGACCCCTGGAGAAGGCAATGGCAACCCATTTCATATTCTTTCCTGGAGAATTCTATGGACAGCAGAGCCTTGTGGGCTATGGTCCATGGGATTGCAGAGAGTCGGGATTGACTGAGCGACTTCACTTTCACTTTTCACTTTCATGCATTGGAGAAGGAAATGGCAACCCACTCCAGTGTTCTTGCCTGGAGAGTCCCAGGGACAGGGGAGCCTGGTGGGCTGCCGTCTATGGGGTCACACAGAGTCGGACACGACTGAAGTGACTTAGCAGCAGCAGCTTAAAGAGGCAAGGACTGGTGAGGTCACATGATTAAACAGTAGCAGAGCAAAGAGGAGAGTAGACATACACACATACACTCCTGCCCTTCTAGTCACCTTATTCTCTTGCATAGAGCTCCTATTAATGAAGATAAAGGCCAAGAAAGAAATGATTTGGAACCCAAGGTCACTCACTGATGCTCCTGCAAAGCTGTCCTAAGTTGGCTCTTTTTGGAGCAGATTTCTCCCTACCTTTGCCCTTTTCCTTCTCTTTCCTCACATCCTCTTATGTCAAATTGGAGGGTTGTGAACCTGAGCCAGTACTTGGCTTCAAGACTCTTTCTCTCATCCTGGACATGAATTAAGTGAATCAATCTGTATTATGTGCCTACACTATTGCCTGGAAAATAGTGTTTAATTAATATTGGCTATTGCTGTTATTATTGTTACCATTACAGTATTATGTGATTGTGTGTATGTGTGTTTGTGTCTGTATTTACAAGGACAAAGTTGGTGGAATAAGAAGCTTGCCCACGGTATCAAGAAATAACTAGTTCAGTGGTACTCAAAGTACGGACCCCAGATCCAGAACCTGTTAGGCATGCAGCCACTATGACCCTACCATAGACCAACTGAATCAGAATCTCTGAGTGTATGGCCCAGCAATCTTTGTTTTAACAAACTCTCCAAGTCACATGGATGTACTTTTAAATTCCAGAACAACTGATCTAGATAAATCTCATCCTTTATCCACAAGAGCCCTCTCATGGGCTCACTAAATGCCTTAGTTTCCCACCATTGATGGCACTTTTGTGGACACATTATGAGAGGGTGAAAGTAAAGTGTTAGTCGATCAGTTGTGTCCGACCCTTTGCGACCCTATGAACTGTAGCCCTGGCCAAGCTCCTCTGTCTATAGGATTCTCCAGGCAAGAATACTGGAGTTGGTAGCAATTCCCTTCTCCAGGGGATCTTCCCGACCCAGGGATCAAACCCAACCCAAGGATTGAACCTGACCCAGGGATCGAACCTGGATCTCCTGCATTGCAGGCAGATTCTTAACCATCTGAGCCACCTGGGAAATTGGTGGGTGGGAGGGGATGGTGCCATAAAAGCTAAATAATCAGGTAGCAGAATTAATGCATCTAATTCCAGTCTTCTGCTGTGACTTAGCAAAGTGTACTATCTTGAAGGAAGGGGGCCCAGGGTGAGTAATGGAGCCTGAGAAGACACTGAACTGCTGCTGGACTCCAGGTTCTTTTTGTTCATTAGAGAAAAAAAAAAAGGCATTTCCAGGCACATGGTTCTAGCAGGCATGCACGAGGCTCCATACTGGAACACTGGCTGGATTTCAGCCCCTGCACATACCCTCATCCAGGCACCCCTGTGTGCCACATCCACAGAGATATACTCTGTCCTTGTACACAAGCCCAGGTGTAGATCAGGCCAGAGGTGAGTGTCAGAGGTTCACCTTTCATGTATTAGCCATTTCCTATGGGCAAGAAGAGACAGGCCGGACTGGAGGCAGCAGGAAGTCAATCTTTCGGGGCCCCCAGCATGGGGTGCAGGAGGAAGTTACATGTACAGAAATGGCCTCCAAAGGAAGAGAAGACAGGCCACGGAATTGTGTTTCTCTTCAATCTCTGAGGAGAGTTCATGAATGTATCATTTGAGTCTCTCAGCCATGTGACCTTGGAGGAGATGGTTTGGTAAAGTGGTAAAGAGCCAGGGCTTTCATGTCAGAGAAACCTGTTTTAAACCCAAATGGTATCAACTAATAGTTACTCAAGTCATATTTGCTTCCTTTTTAAAATAAGGATAATTAAGGTATTCTATCTGCCGCATAAAACAGCTGTGAAGATTACAGTCTGATTAAGAAAAGTGCTTAGTGCATTGTCTATATATAATAATCATTCAGTAGTGTTGACTACTTTAGAAAGTAACACTGGCTTCTTGGTTTTGTCTTATTTTCGCTCCCCTGCCTATGTCACAGGGTTGTAAGAACCAGATGAGCTAGCATTATCACGTGACAATGCTTTCAAAGGAATGAAGTACTGAACATGCATTAAAAATGTTACTGGCTGGTTCCACTAAACACCCATCAGTTTTGTTTGGAGACACACCCCCTTCTTCCCACCACCACCGTCCTGCCCTGGCCCAGGCCTGTGAGAGGGACCACATTTCCTCAGTCCCTGAATAGCCATTGTGGTGCTGGTGCAGGTTTAACGGCTCTGTGCTTCCTTTCATTTGGCCCTCAGAGACATCACCGCTCAACATGGGTCTCCAAATAATCGAGGAGACAAATGCCAAAAAAAACCCACCCCCAGAAAGTCTGGGCTCAACTCCTTTATCATGTTACATAAACACAGGGGCATCTCCCCACTGCCCCACTGCTCCGTGGCCAGAACTAAAAATGGGGACAACATTCCCCTTTTCTGAGACAAACCCCTAGAAGCAGAAGTGCGAACATACAGTCAAAAGAAACATTCTGAACCATCCCCTAACGATTCCCTGTGATCAAGAGAAGCTTCTTAGGTTGTCTAGAGTGAATTGGATAAAAGATAAACAGATGCTGAGACTGCTCATAGCACAGGGGGCTCATGCAAGGGGGTACAATATTGCGGGAGGGATGTGTCCCTGACGACCCTAATTTATAATTGGCATCATTCAAGTCTAATTCTGACAAAGGGCTGTAGTTCTCTCAGACTGCCCACTAACGTGGACTATTATGTGCCAATAGCATAATATGGCTTATGATTCACATGACCCTCTCTGGCTTTAAAATCTCTAGGATTTTTCTTTTCTTCCATTTTCTTTTAATTATAGGGGATTTGCCTGACTCTCCATTTGGTGCACCCAGAGGCTGTGTTTATATATTGTCACACTCTGAGTCACATGCACATAAAATACAACCCCTAAAACAGAGCTTGTGCATTGACATGGGCTCTTTACCCTCCCAGTATTTGTCTAGCACATGGGTTCCCTTTGGCAGATGAGGCGGGGCTCAGGTGAGGGTTAATGCAGAAGGGAGAGAATGTAGCAAAGGAAGGAAAATGAGATTGAAGGAGAAGCTGGGATGTGCAAATTGAGATAGGAAGTCTGTGGCTCTCAGTCCTGGTCTTACACACATCAGAATCACCTAGGAAGCTTTTCTAAAGATACAGATTCTCAAATTCTCCCTCTGACCTATTGAATTAGAGTTTACCAGCATAGGGCCTCAGCATCAGAGTGTAAAAATCTTTCCATGGACTCTAATGTACAGTTTTACTTGTGATCCATTGGGAAATAATTGAATAATTAATCTGTTAAAGAAAAAACACTGAACCCAAGGGAAGGGGAACAGTTCTGTTGACAAGGTACCTATAACTTGAATCTAATCATAAGGAAACATCAAACAATTGCAAATGGAGGGAAATATGTACCATAAAGATAACTGACAAATCATTCAATAAGGTCAATGTCATAAGGATGGTTTTAAAGACAGGAAATGTTCCAGATTATGGAAGATTAAGAGACTTGACAACTACATATAGCACAGAATCCTGGGTGGGATCCTTCTTAGAGAAAAAACAGCAACAACAAATGCCAAAAAGAATGCTGAGTCAATTGATGAAATTGAAATATGGATTATGGATTAAAGCATTACATCAATTTTGCATTTCTTAAATTTGATGTCTTTACTGATATTAAATAATTCATTCAGGAGATTACGCAGTCTACTCTGAAATTGTGGCAGAATGTTAGAAAAAGATTAATGAGTCTTGGTAAGGATATGTCATAGCACTCACTCTTATAATTCTTACAACTTATCCATAAGTTTGAAATTATTTCAAAACAAAAAAAAATTTAAAAATAAAAAAAGTGATTTGCTTAAGGGCTTGCATAGGGCAGAATCCAAGGGATGCTCTTGAGTTAGGGGTAGACCAGTGGCTCAGACCTAAAAAGACCTGTCCATCTTCTGCAAGGACCAGGAGGAGAGAGGGTTGGATGGAGGGAGAGGATAGCATCATGAGAAATGATGATGAATTTGCAAGAAAGAACAGTAAATCCAGGGATCAGAACTGGTGGGTGAGCCAGCTGATAAGTATGAAGATAAAGATACTCTGGAAAAGACTGCTAAGTTCTTTAAATTTCTGTAGTTTATCCCAGTTACATACTGGTTTTACTCACATAGTCCACTCACAGGATAACAGCTTTGAAAACCAGTTATTACGAAATACGGTAAAAAGTCACTGAAAGTGGAAACTCTATGAATTCTAGGGAATGTCTCTGAAGGGAAAATTTTTTTCATTCTTCCCACTCTTTGGGTGAGCTGGCAGCAGAATCCTACCACTGCTAAATCCAGTTGAGGTCACCGCTGGGACACTGTCTGCTTGGGAAGTACACAGGAGGTACCTGTTGTCTCATCAGAGCTCTTCTTATCTGGATCTCAAGTAGACCTGGGCCAATGAGCACAGACTGCCATTGCAGCTTTATCAGGTGCTTGCCCTTCATCTGTATCTGTGAACATTTACATTTGTGCCTCTTTGCACAAGGCTATAATTCCAGCCCAGGACAGCAGAGTTGATGAGAGAATGCCACAATAGAATACTTGCTAAGAGTTTTGATCTTGGTGTTCTGAAACCAGTGACATCTGGATAATTGCAGAAGGATTAAATCTTTCGTGGAGTCAGAGGTTGCTTAGGCACTAATTTATCTGAAGGCTTAGGTACTAGGTACTCTTGAATTCTATCATGCTAAGGGCTCCACACAGAGTATACCATGAGAAACACTGGGCTGGATGAAGCACAAGTTGGAATCAAGATTGCCAGGAGAAATATCAATAACCTCAGATATGCAGATGACACCACCCTTATGGCAGAAAGTGAAGAAGAACTAAAGAGCCTCTTCTCTGAAGGAGAAAGAAGAGAGTGAAAAGGTTGGCTTAGAACTCAACATTCAAAAAATGAAGATCATGGCATCTGGTCCCATCACTTCATGGCAAATAGATGAGGAAACAATGGAAATAGTGACAGACTTTTTTTGGGGGGTGGGGCTCCAAAATCACTCCAGATGGTGACTGCAGCCAGAAAATAAAAATACTGCTGCTCCTTAAAAGAAAAGTTATGAACAATCTAGATAGCATATTAAAAAGCAGAGACGTTACTTTGCCAACAAGGTCTGTCTAGTCAAGGCTATGGGTTTTTCCAGTAGTCGTGTATGGATGTGAGAGTTGGACTATAAAAAAAGCTGAGCACCAAAGAATTAACGCTTTTTAACTGTGGTGTTGGAGAAGCCTCTTGAGAGTCCTTTGGACTGCAAGGAGATCCAAACAGTCCATCGCAAGGAAATCAGCCCTGAATAGTCACTGGAATGATTGATGTAGAAGCTGAAACTCCAATACTTTGGCCACCTGATACAAAGAACTGACTCATTTGAAAAGACCTTGATTCTGGGAAAGATTGAAGGCAGGAGGAGAAGAGGATGACAGAGGATGAGATGGTTTGATGGCATCACCAACTCAATGGACATGAGCTTGAGTAATCTCTGGAAGTTGGTGATAGCCAGGAAAGCCTGGCGTGCTGCAGTCAATGGGGTCAAAAAGAGTCGGAGACAATGAGCAACTGAACTGAACTGAACTGGAGGTTCCACATCTGCATTGGAACCACTGAAGAACACAATTATTTTAAGATTCCCCAATACTTTGCCTAGTCCTCATTGAGTGGTAAAGTATGAATATTTGCTGTGTTAGATAGATGGACAGTCACTGAGTCTCTACAACGTGGGCATGGGGAGATAACAAAGAACCAAGACTTCTTCCTTCAAGAGTTTTCTAATGTAGCTGATGGTTTTATCATTGTATTTTTGAAAAACATGGTAAGACCCCTTTGATTTTTCACTTTGGTCACTGTCAGCTCTAACATTCAGAGGACTCTGAGATGCCCTGTGTCTATCTCCTCCAATAGAGAAGAGTGGAATGGGAAAGCTATATGGAAGAGATGGGCAGGATGGGGGCCCAGCAAGCCTCCATTTTTTAATTTTTTTAAATGAAAAGTCGAAATTCAGACTTTTTATCATGAAAACTCTCCTATTTTTCTCAAAATTATCTGCTTATTCCACTTTTAAAAAATCATATCAAGATCACACTATAAAAGCCAGAAAAGGAATATGTGCCGACCAAATAGAGTCCTCTGTTTACAACCTCCAGAGTATTCTTGGGAAATAATGTTCTAACATGATATGTGTTCAGTTGCTCAGTTGTGTCCAACTCTTTGCAACCCCAAGGACTGCAGCCCACCAGGCTCCTCTGTCCATGTAGTTTTTCAGGCAAGAATAATTGAGCAAGTTGCCATTTCCTACTCCAGGGGATCTTCCCGACCCAGGGGTCAAACCTGCATCTCTTGAATCTCCTGTATTGGCAGGCAGATTTTTTACCACTGTGCCACCTGGGAAGCCCCCATACTACACTTAATCTTAGTCAAAAGTCTAATATGATACACAGAAAAAAAGAATCTTTACCCTCCAATCATCCCTTTCTAAGGGAGAGGAGATGTGTGATTTTTGTTTTTGTTCCCTTTTTTCTTAAAGCCAATGCTAGCCATGTTTTGTTTATTTACTATCCTAGGGCTTGGATAGTCATGAGAATCGTGACCTAGCTCCTGACACCGGAATGTATAGCCGTCACGCCCATATAGACATCCCCACTGGCCACATTAACCTCTTGATTTGGTGCATATGTGAGCCAACTCACGTCCCTGGGTGGGGTGACAGCACGTGAAACATGGGAATGAAGATCAACGGAATCACTTGAGATTGGAAAAGTGATTCGTTTACAGTCACATCTGGTTTTAAGTCATTCTGTGTACAGTTATAAAGCTCTGACAAAAGCTATGCAAAGCAAAAAAAAAAAAACAAAAAAAAAAAAAGTGGGGGAAGGGAAGGGGGTGAGAAATTTATGTAAAAAAAAAAATACCAGGAAACCTTAGAGCCGTGTCTGGGAGGGGGGGGGGGGGGGGGGGGCTGCTGGAGGCACATCCGGCACTCCCACCCCTCCCTTCCCTGATTTAAAAAAAATCTTGGCGTGGCCAACAGTCAGAGCAGCCAGTGAATGTCTTTTGTGCCGATCTACTGAAGAATTCCTCTTGGGTATGGGATTGACAGAGAGGGAAGTTTATTGTTACTTGGATGTGCTCAGAAAGACATTCTCATTCGTGGACTTTGTCATTCTCCAGCATTGCTGGGTGCTCAGCATCCATGATTTATTGCTTTCATATACTATTATTACTACTCACACTGTCTAACACCTGTGCCCTTTAGCCAGGGAAGTGCTATTCATATAATATGTACCTTCTCATTTAGTCCACCCCCTCATTAAACCACTCCCAAATGTTTGTATTTGTTTCCATTTTCCTGGAGACCTATGACCTAGTAAGGTTACAATCTAGGAAGCTAGAAAGCTTCCTTGAAATGTAAGTATCCCAAAATAGTATCTCTAAACACAAAAGTCACCGTCCTTTTTAGAAAACTGCTTATCAAAATTATCTTACCTTGCATTTTAATAAATCCTTTTTTAAATGCACGACACCTGTGGCAGGTTAAAATTGTATTCTCTTCTGCTGTCATTTACTTATAGAGCCAGTTCAAATTTAAACAAAGAAAAGGACTTGCTATCTTGTAATTGTTTTTAATTGACACACTCCCTAATTGCTAGGCTTTCTTCTTTTTAAAAATCTCTGAGGAAACAGACCTGAGAGCTGTATTAAAAAGGCATCAGAATTGGCCTGTCTTCTGTTTGCTGCATGTTGATTATTTTCCCTTTAGCATCTGTACTTTATGGAAAAGTGTTAAATATCAAAATGTGCATATAATACATATTGTAAATATACTATATAAAATATATACTATATTATATGTTATGTCGCCACTTTACTTGACACCTTCTAAAACTGTTCAAGACCTCTTAAATCACCAATATATTTCTTATAACCAGAGAGCTCAGTGAAATTTAAAAGAATGAAGTATCATTAACTTTCTTTAATATAAAATGATCTGGTTCAGGATTCAGGCCTAGGGACAGACTATCAAAGACTTTTGATTGAAATTTGGATAGCTCTTTCTCACCAACTAAAGCAGGAAACCTTGTTAACACCACACACATTATTAGAGCTCCACCAGAACATTTCAAATTCTTCAGGTTGTGGTAGGGCCTTAAGATTTTAGGTTTCTAGCAAGTTCTCAGATGATGCTGATTCTAGCCTTTGAGAACCATTGTCCTAAAGATTACTCCTTCCCTCCCCTTTCTTCTTTTTCTCCGTTTATCTTCCCTCCCACTCATCTTTTCCCATCTCTTTCTCTCAAAATCAATCTTTTCTTCTCTCTTCTCTCACCCTCCCTCCGTTTCAAGATGATCTTTGAGGTATACAGCAGGAACATGTCTAGAAGGGCTTGTTTAAAGTATTTATTCCGATAACAATATTTACTGAGTAGCTACAAAGACTCACTCATTCATTCATTCATCTACTCATTCAAAAAACACTTGTTGAAACTCCACCATACTGCCAAGTTCTGTGCAGAGAGCAAGACAGACAAAGACTCTGCCCACAGGGAATTCTCCACATGGCCAGGGAAGACAGATCATATACAAATGTATAAAAAATTAGATTATTACCAAGTGTCATTAATGTGCAGAATTAAATAAATGGGTTGCTGAGATGAAGACTGATAATAGCACATTTAACCCCAGGAGGTCAGAAAGGGTCTGGCCCCACAGGGAAGTGTTTAGGCTGAGATCTAAAGATTGAGAAGATAGCTAACTAAGCAGAGTCTGCTGTGGGCTGGAGTGGTCCAAGAGAAAACTGCAAGCACAAAGGCCCTGGGGCAGAAAAGAGTCAGCTCCTTAGGGTGTCTCCATAATTTAAACCAAGGCCTGGCACACAGTAGGTGCTCAGTTTTTGCTAAATGAATGAGTAAATGGATTATTAGACCCAGGGTGCTGGAGCATAGGAGGCAAGCAAGAGAGAGGCATGTGGTGAGAAGAGGCCAGGTCACAAAAGACCTTTTATGTCATGAGTGAGAAGTTTGAATTAACCAATTAGATTTACTAATCCACTCTCCCTACATCCCCTGATACTTCTCTGCACCCTGCTCAAACTTGGATATAAAGTAACAGTTCTCAAATTGTGATGATCAGTTGTATCATTTAACATGTATGTTCATAACGTGAAAAGAATCATGCTATCATCTACGAATTCATAATTAATGAATGTCACTTAGAACAATTATTAATTGTTAGACTATTTGTTTAAAAGGCAGCTGTTTAACCAACAGTTTGATTTTAGACACATATCTAATGAAAAAATAGCCCCACCCTTCCCATGCAGTCTGGGAAAGATTTCACAGTGGCAAAGAGAAGTTATCCCCTGAAAAGTTACAGAGAGGCTGACTCCAAATTTCTGGAATGCAGTAACTTATAAAGCAAATGCAGTGGCATTAAACAGGATTTGTTGCTGTTTAGTCGTTAAGTCGTGTCTGATTCTTTGTGACCCTATGGACTGCAGTATGCTTGGCTCTGTCCTTCACTAATTAAACAGGATAAAAGGGTTCAAAAGAAACTGAGGAATTCCAAACAAAGATGAGAACAAAGAATAAAATGAATTATTTTATTTATACTTTGTACAGTAGTTTCAAATAAACTCCTTTTGTACAAGATGTTATCTGGCAGATTTTCCCAGTCCCTTTCTGCCTTGAATCTACTACACATCTCTCTAATTTTTCATATTCATATAGGTGTTTCTAAAAGGAAAATCAGCTTTTAAAATATATCAGTAAAAACCTGAGTTTAAACTTTCTCTCCTTGTTTCATAATATATTCATTCTTATGGGTTATTTAGGGATCACTAATTAATTGAGAGCTTTGCCATGAGCCTTAAGATTCTCCAAAAAACAAAATCGCAATTATATATCTTTGGAAAAGAAATATCTCTGACTCATAGTCCTTTCCTTCATAGATTGCTGTAATTCTTCATACACATTGGTATCAAAATCGATAAAAGACACACAGTCTTAAATATACAATGTCTCTCTTTGCTAAATCAATAGTAAAATCATTGTACTTAAGGAAATTGCTCCTCCTTTTCCTAATTCCTCTCCCCAGAGCTATTATTAGCAGGTCACTATTAATTATAGAATTTAGAAGCATTTGAAGAATGTGGTGGGGATATTTTGTTACTGCCTTATTTCACTTTTTTTTGTATAGTTGCCTCTATTATAAGGTAGTATATTGCATTATATTCAGACAGTATATTATATATAAAAAATACAATTTTGAAGTTAACTGATGGGGTAAAGTAGGTTGGTAATGTAATATTTAAAAAAAAAAAAGAATGAGAAAGCTTGGAGAAGTTTTGTGCAAAGGAAAGAGGGGTATTTAGTAAATTGGAGTGGAAAGATTCCAAACTGTGGAGCCAACCTGTGAGAAAAAAAATGCAACAACTTCACTGGAAAAGACGAAGGATGGGCAGCAGAAGTTAGGTAAGCAGATCCTACACGATGGATGAACTTAAAATAGGAGTGAAGTGTGTGATTTGGATGCACTCTATTACTAGGTTAACTGGCACTTGGACAGCACATTAAAGTTTGCAAAGGTGCTTTAACATATGTAATCTTATTCTTCATAATATCTCCGGGAAGTATTTAAAGTAGGCATTATTCCAGTTTTACAGACAAGGAAATCACATTGCTTTCTGAATACACCAGAAAGGGAAATGGTGATATTAAAAAGGAATAAAGCTGAAAAAAACTGTAAGGCAGCTTGTAAGTTTACAGTATCTAATGCGGAGAGAAGAGGAATGTCTCTGATGATGCTGAAAGGCATGCTAGGCTGTGAATAGCCATTGAATTTGAGGGGAAAAATATGGAGGGTAAAAGTTTTATTAAGCCCAGTGACCTGTGCAAAGAAATAAGAAAGATTCCATTTTCCCAAAAATACACACATATTTTAGGTTTGACCTTCTTTGAGTATTTGTGACTTGAAAAGGAGATTTGAGATCTCTAGTCTAGCTGCTGGAGAAGGAAATGGTAGCCCACTCCAGTACTCTTGCCTGGAAGATCCCATGGATTGAGGAGTCTGGTAGGCTACGGTCCATGGGGTCCCAAAGAGTCGCTGAGCAACTTCACTTTCACTTTTCACTTTCATCACTGGAGAAGGAAATGCAACCCACTCCAGTGTTCTTGCCTGGAGAACAAGAGGAGCCTGATGGGCTGCCATCTATGGGGTCGCACAGAGTCAGACATGACTGAAGTGACTTAGCAGCAGCAGCAGTAGCAAAGGTCTAGCTGCAGAGTAACAACCCACAGAATCTTCCAAGGAGTAGAAACTTAACTTTTTCATTAATTAAACAAAACAAAACATGATTTCTGAAAGAATTTACAAAATTTTTCACTTTTTTCCTTTTTTCCTCAAAGTAGATACATTTGATGTAGTAGTCAATAGTATACCTTTATGTATAATCTATTTGGGGAAAAAAAGAATGTCATCTTTCCCATTAATGTAGCTCTACCATTCTGCTTTGAGAATCTCCTCTCTTAGCAATTGTCAGAGATGGCACCCAAAGAAAAGTAACCAAACATTAGAAGCTTGTTGCAATACTTTGCTACTATCACCTGTGTTTAGTCCCTCAGTCCTGTCCGACTCTTTGGGACCCCGTGGACTGTAAATCCCCAGGTTCCTCTGTCCAGGGGATTTCCCAGGCAAGAATACTGGAGTGGATTGCCATTTGCTCTTCGTTTATTGGGAGCTTTTTAAATTTTCAGATATATGATCACTCAGGTACTTAGGCAACTGCTATAAGTTAGCACAAAGTTAGTTAGTGCTTGAAACTAAGTGAATTTTGCTTTTTCGTAATATATGGGGTGCTGGGCCATTAAAGGTATTTCCCCTCAAACCAGAGTTCATATTGCTTTCTTATATTCAATGATAGGTGAAAACGACTTTAACTACTGAACAGTCAACACTGGACTGGGTTGCATTTCCTTCTCCAATGATGAAACTGCTTTGCTAGTGGGCTGAACCAATGGTGGTGATTATATATGTTCTTGGTTAGCACTATTTGCATAACATTTGGGGAGGGCACAGACCTCTATACAAGAGAAAGGGAAAAGTGAATGGCAGGAAAAAATGAAGGCCAAATTGACAATGGACACCACCGTTTTAGGGTCTTTTTCTCTTGGTGGTGTCAGGGGGATGCCCGTCGAGACAAATGAATGCTTTGAGGTGAGAAAGGCAATAACACTCTAATAAAAAGGCTTTAGGAAAGAGTGAGGTGACCTAGGAAAATCTGCTGTGGTCAAGTTTAATCCTGGGAAAAGAGACTCTGGAGAAAGCAGATGAGGAAGATAGGAAGGAAGACGGGGAGGGGGAGGCGCAGGGTGTGGGGGGAGGAAGAGGGCGGGGTGGGGAGCTGGAAAGTGAGAGGGGGCGAGTCCAGATTGTGGTGAAGACGGTGGGGTTGAAGACCACAGAGTGGGAAAAAAGTGAAAGTCGGGCGGAGAGGTGGAGAAGGAGGCAGACCTCCGCGGCCGCGGCCGGGACCCCTGGAGAGGGAGGCGGCGGCGCGGGGCGGCGGGGGCCGCTTGGCCCGCCTCGTGTCCCCTTGGCAGCTTCAAGCCTTGGCTCCTCGGGGCTCCCTCCCTCACCGGCGCATTGTTCCTTTGCCGGGAGACGAGGAAATTGCCTTTTGATTGCGGAAGTCCGCGGCCGGGGCTCGGGGCGAGGCAGCGCGGGTCAGAATGGCAGCGTGGGAAGGGCGGCGCGCTGCCGGCCCCAGCCGCCTCTCGCGTCCGCAGCCCGCCCGGGGCGGCAGCAGCGGCGGCGGCGGCCCCCGCGCGTCCCCAGCCCGGAGGCCCGCGCTCTGCGCCCGCGGGGCGCGCTAAGCGCGCACAACAAGTGGTCTTGGCTCCGCCGGCCGTCGGGCCGCGCCGCGCGTCCCAGCCCCGCAGTAGAGTTTGGGGGAACCGCCGAGCGCCATGCGGAGCCATGGAGCCGGGCTGGCCCTGTGGACCGCGCTGAGCCTGCTGCAGGTGAGGGGCCGAGAAGAGGTCCCCGCGGGCGGACGCGCCCCTCCCCGCCGAGGACCAGATTCTCACTCCGCTCTCTGGTCTCCTGGGTTGCGTTTTGGAGAGGGAGGTGGCACAATTTCTTCCTCTCCTTGGGGAACGGTGATCCTCTTCTGAGTCCCCAGACTGACAACTTGTGCCACAGAAGGCAAAAAGCCATCTTCTCTATCCAGCTGCTCGGGAGCGAAAGCAGTTGGGGGAAAGTGGCCACCCACTTCTTTTCTTTTGACTGGAGGGCGAAAGGATGCTTGGGCTGAGTCTGGGGCCAGGGATGAGTGGAGGCAGCTTGGGGAGCTTGCTACGGACTCATCCCTGGGCAGGTATAGATGGTGGGCTTCAGCTCTTGTTCTGGTTCCTTTGCAGACTGGACTGGGGGAGCCAGTGAGATGCAACTTCACCTTGACAGAGTCCAGGGTCTCCAGCCGGTCTGTGTCTCTCCAGTGGAGAACTTTGGCGTTCCCCTGTAACTTTAGCCTCACCTACAGCAGTGACTCGTCAGGGGTCGCTTGGTGCCACCCTGTGCGGAGAGACAACACCACCTATGGATGTAACTCCGAGGATTTACAAGCGGGAACCATCTATAATTTCACTATTATGTCTCTGGATGGAGAAAAGAAAACCATGGTCTTGCAAACAGGTAAAAAGTGACAGGTGCAGCTGGAAGTCCAGGCCACTCCTGGCTGAGACCTGGCTTTTCAAGCCAATGCTTCCTTTGAGTTCCAGGCATACAAAATAATAATAAAGGTAAAAACATCTGTAAGGTAACTATTGACAGAGATTTCTAGTCTCCTCAGATCTGGCAAGAAACAGCTTGGCTGACTTTCAGAGATGTCCCTAGTGCTGAAAACAGCGGACTAGCCACTTAAACAGGGAGAGCAGCAGAGAGAATAGGTGGGCTTTGGAGGGAGTTTGTTAAAGTGATGGGGTTTGAGCTTCCAACACATTGAAGTGTCAAGCCCTGGAATAATTTTAAGTCTATGTTTTTAGGATAAATAACTGAAGTGCAATGATTAGGGATATGACTTTCCTCAACTTAGTTTTATTTTTTGAACCAGGACATAAAATCATCAGGGATAGAATCCTTCTTAGGGGGAAATTAGAAAAAGTCCCTTGAAATGAGGATATGAAAAAAAATTTTTTTATCACTTGAGTAACTAAAACCATACAATATCAAAGAACATCTTTTGGTTACTCTGCAACTTAAATCAATCTTTTTCTGTTCACTTTTGGTAAAACCTTCCATGCATGGTAAGAGTGTCTTTCCTGCCTCAGTTTTCTTATCTGTAAAATGAGATTGTTACACTTGGCCATTGAGGTCCAGGTTCCGACCAAGAGCTTACTTAGGCAGGGGCTGTTGTGCATGTTATCTCATTAATCCCCAGAGTCACCCTCAGATACGCTGTAAATCCGCTAATGACTTCCATGTTTTATGACGTTATTAGTCTTCCTTTTAACATTATCTTTATTTGTTGCCATAGAGAAGCCTGACTTTCATCCAGAAAGTAAAATTTAACTGAAAAATTCCAGAAGTTAAATTTAGAAATGTGTCGTTCTCACTAGTCTTTCACTTTCAACCTGAACAAAGATCACTTCTTTAGCTACAGTTCTTTGAGAAGTGTGAGAATGGTGAGTTATCAGGGCTGTTACAACAGAGTCAGGAAATGTAAACAGATTCATATGATAAGCCAATTAATTATTCTCTTAATAAGAATACCCAGTTACTTCAGATGAAAGATAATTTCTGAGATTTGCAGGAACTTGAATTGAAAAGAGACACCACTTGTTAAGAACATGGTTGTGTTTTTATGTAGAATCAAAGAGAGTCCAAAATCATTGACATAATAAGAACATTTTACAGAAGTTTAAGTAGCTCGGTTTTTTAGTTATAAAGTTCTTAATTTCTTGGTATATGAAGGTAGTTTCATGAACACTCAGATTGCTAATACTGTGAAATTTATGACAGAACTTCTAGATGTGTTGTTGACATTTGATAAGGTGTCTATATTGAATGGAGCAGAATGATTTTTAGAAACAGGTGAGCCTTCAGACGCTTAAGGGAGAAAAGATGAAGACATTAAGCAAGAATACATTGATGTAACCCAGAGGTTTTACTTTTTTGGAAAAACAAAATTGATAAAAATGAACTCACTGTGGTGTCACTAGTTAGAATATGTTTAGAGTTTAATTAGTGCGTGTGTTTCAAGTTCAGAGACATTTGTGAAATGTAAGAAACATTTGCATTTTATTGGCTATGTTGAATTTAAAAACGACAATCAGCACTCACAATTCTTAGCATTCAATGTTTCATCATTTTCCTTAAGGATTCACCTTTTACAGTACCACAAATAGACTTTTCACCACAAATTTTATGAGCTCCGTGCCAAATGCGAGGAATGAACTTTGATCAGTGGTGATGTTTGTATAATGATAATTTTTTCATAATTATTTGTATGATGGTATAACCTTACTTAGGATTCTCTATATTTGAAAATAATTTACTTAACTAAATATTTTTAATTAAGATATTTTTACAAATGTTTCAAAGAATATTTTTGCTTTATTGTTGTTTATTTTTTGTCAGCACTTTTTGTGCTGCCTGTATTTTAAGGACATAGGTGAGTTTTTATTCTAAGTTCAGAGAAAGTACTAGCATCCCTCTAGTATTAATTGGTAAGCTACAGAGATGAATACCACAAATTATATTTTATTGTTATTAAAGTAGGATCAACTAGTTGCATAATACTGAGTCTGAGATATAACTTCAGACAAGAAAGTCATTCAGATATGTTGTCCTTTTCTTATTCCATTATGCCTGTCTTATCATTATAGAGTAAAATAGAGTGAGAGCAAGGCATGATATGGCTGGAGATATAGCAGTTGCTTTAGATTATCTCTGTGTCATTCCAAGTGGGATTTGTCTGGTTATTTTTCCTGGTAAATCATCTAAAAATAGTAATTTTAGTAATGTAGACAGGACCCTAAAATAAAATTTAACTAAATAGGAACTATTTCAGCAACAGTCAGTTTTCACTCCAGATTTAAAATCAGAATAGGAAAACCTATGTGGATTCAAATTCAATTCAACAAACATTTATCAGGCATGGATACTGTAGGGAATTAGGCCAGGTAGTGATTAATAAAGATGACAAAGCATGGTCTGTCCTTATAGTCTTCTATAGAGGTGAGAGAAGTTCAGGATAAGGGTGATGACAGAGCTTTACCACTTTTTCCCATTGAAGACCCTGCTCTGCTTCTCTTGGATGTATTTGGTCATAAACGATCAATGCAAGAACTGTAATAATTTGAAAGCCAAATTATCTAGTTGTCAATTTATTAGAAACAGATTATAAATTTGAAAGCCTCAGCACTTCTGTTAATACTCTGTCCTCAGAATGTAGATCAGAGGCTGCAAATTAGTAGCCCCTGGGGTGTCAAAACATTACTTGAGCCAAACAAAATCTATCTGTTATTTAGGCACCTTGACAGTTCACAGCCTCTGATCTAGACTCTGAGGACCCAGTGTTCACAAAAGTGTGGAGTTTTTCAATATTTGTTGTCTTTATAATTTATTTCGATAGATTTTGTTTGGTTCATGTAATGTTTGTGAAAAGTTCAGATTACTTCACCAGCATTGAGCTGAAAATTCATATAAATACCAGACATATTGATTACCTTAAAATATTGGAAGCTTTGGCAAAACTTGATCATTCTGCCCGGAACTCTCTAAAGCTGAATTGTGGCTTTTCTGCTGTCAGATACCAGTTCCCCTGAATCCCCTGAACCAGGGATTATTTATTTCCTTACCTTAAAGTATCCTAAGGACATTTGTGTTTGCTAACATGAAACTGTAGAGTTTTCATTTAGAAATTTGGGGGAATTTTTATCTTTCCACAAATAAGTAGTTCTTCAAAACCTAAAATGGTATCTAGCCCATGGTAGGTATTCAGTAAATATTGATTAACTGGATGGATAGATGGATTGATGAATGGAGATATGAATGGGTGGACCTATGAATGAATAAATAGATGCTAGACAAATATTAATAAATGAAATTAATACTTTAGGGCGAGAATGTATGTGAAGAAAGTGAAAGTGAAGTTCCTCAGTTGTGTCTGACCCTTTGTGACCCCCTGGACTGTAGCCTACCTGGCTCCTCCGTCCATGGGATTTTCCAGGCAAGGGTACTGGTGTGGGTTGCCATTTCCTTCTCCAGGGGATCTTCCTGACCCAGGGATTGAACCCAGGTCTCCCAGGCAGAGGCTTTACTGTCTGAGCCACCAGGGAAGCTATATGTATGTAAAAATATGGTCTATTCTCTTTGGGTTATGGGTAAGTTATGGAGCCCAGGGAAGTAATCTGATGGTAGGGAACTTTACCTATAGGACGAATATCTTTGTGGCATATACTCTCTTGTTAGTCACTGTCAGGTTCTTATCAATCAGCTTAGTGCCCTTTAGTCCTGTCCAACTCTTTGCGACCCTATGGACTGTAGCCCACCAGGCTCCTCTGTCCGTGGGATTCTCTTGGCAAGAATACTGGAGTGGGTTTCCATGCCCTCCTCCAGGGGATCGTCCTGACTCAGGGATCGAACCCAAGTCTCTTACATCTCTTGCATTGGCAGATGGATTCTTTACCACTAACGCCACTGGGAAGTCCTGCTAATCAGCCTAGAACAAAAAGGCAAAAAAATTAGCTCTTTAAAATTAGCTCCTGTGTTTTTAACTTTTAGAAAAGCTTTAATTACCAAATTACTATATCAGTTATTATTTTCACCTCAACATGTTGTATTAGTTTACCAGGGCTTGCATAACAAAATACCACAGACTGGGTGGCTTTAACAACAAATTTGTTTTCTCATGGTTCTAGAGCCTAGAAGTCCCAGATCAAGTTGTCAGCAGATTTCTCCTAAGGCTCCTCTGACTGTCTTGCAGATGACCACCTCACTATGTCCTTACTTGGTCCTTCATCTGTGTTTTCTATGATCTAATCTCCTCTTCTTATAAGGACACCGGTCATATTGGAGTAAGAAGCACCTTAAAGACTCCATTGTAACTCAGTTACCCCTTTAGAGATCTTATGTCTAAATACAGTCACATTATGAAGTATTGGTAGTTAGGGCTTTAACATATAAATTTTAGAGAGATGCAATTCAGTTCATAACACTCACATGGCTTTAAACACAGGTTATTATTTCTTAGCACTGTCTGTAACCTATGGCATCAAAATCTGTTGCAGGGTTTGTTTATAAAAGCATATTGTTGCCTTCTACCTCATATATAATGAATTTAAAAGTAGAGTCTAGGGTATCTGATTTTAAACAAATATCAAAGTGAATCATTGCATACTGAAGTTCAAGAGATAATGATATAGTTTTTCTGTTATTCATTGGCATTAAGATTTTGGTAATCATTTCTTTTTATGCCTGGTTAATTCTGTAATGCTTAGAAATATTTATTGCCTTTCCCAAGAAAGAAATAATACTCTAATATTTGTCTTGTACTCCTGTAGTATTTAAAATACTTTCATCTACCTTGTTTCATAAGTAAAAGTATAAAATATATGTATTTAACTGACCGTATATTGTTTAATTATATCCACATGGCAATTCTGTGGAGGGAGTGTCATGAGGCACAGGTTATATAGTGGTTAAGACATGAGTTCTGAAAGCAGCTGCCTCCATTACTTACTAACCAAGTTGTCTTGGGCAAGTTATTAACCTTTTCTAATCTCTAAAATGGGGACAATAATAAAAATAATGCTCACTTCATAGCCTTGTTTTGAGGTTTTGATTCAGACATAAATTCTATAACCGTTTTTGTCGCATCACCAACTCGATGGACATGGGTTTGTGTAGACTCTGGGAGTTAATGATGGACGGGGAGGCCTGGCGTGCTGCAGTTCATGGAGTCGCAAAGAGTTGGACACGACTGAGCGACTGAACTGAACTGAACTGAAGTGTGAAATGTTTCCTGTTATTCCTTTCAGGTTGGAGATGAGATTGATATTCATAAGAATTAACTAATCACAAACCCATACTGTTCACAAACATAGACCTTGAATTCTGACTTACTGGCCCCAACTCCTACTCCTATTCTTTCTATTACTCTGTAGAATGGATATAATTTTTAAATTGGCTTTTGTTCTTTCAAATTACCTGTGATAGTTTGTTGTTACATTTCAACTCAACTTTTAAAGAGAAGAAAATACATTACAAAATACTTTAAATCTATAGATACTTAGCCTACTCAAGAGGAGAATAATGATTAAAAATGTGTTAGTGTGATGAAATAATACTGATTTTGATTGCGTTGTACTTCTGGTGATGGGCTTCAGTATTTAGGAATCAGCCATTTGCAATGTATTTATTTCAGGAATTTTAAGGTCAAGTTGAGTTCCATATATGAAATGGACCAACCTAGTTCTCGGAACGTGACTTTTTGTGTGTTTGGAAGCTTCTGCCATTAGTCTGACATCTGTAGGTGGGCATGGCATTCTGCACATTACCAAAAAATAAAATCTGATTTGCCCAGACAAAATGGAAGAAAATTTATTATGTCTTCCATTCCCAGACACCAAATCCCTGGAATGCCCCTGGGGGATGGAAGATAATGCTGACTACTTTCTAACATTGTAGGAGAAGTCAAGGCCATCTATATGTAGGAATGTGTATAAACAAAAGATGAATCTATGCAACTGAAATTAACATGGTAGATATACATACAGATTTCCAGGGATTGGGGGTTTTGATTTTGTTCTTCTTCCTTCTAGATGAAAGAACCCAAATACATAAAAAGTAAGCAGAATAGTATTATGAATGACCATGTGCATACACATCACCTACTGTCAACAGGTACCAACTGACAATCCTGTTTCATCTATATCCCCACTCACTCCCTAACCATGTGTCATATCAACACAGCCCAAGTCATTGTTTAATTTCATTTATAGATATTTCAGTATGCATTTCTGAATGATAAGCATTATTTTTGACACAACCACAGTATCAATATGTACCTAAAATTAACAGTAATTCCTTGATACTGAGATGACCAGGTTCAGAAGCACACATCAAGCGACAGCTCATGAATTTCTACATAAGAGAGACTTCCGGGCAGCAATCTGTTTGGAAGAGGAGGCCAAAGGACTTCCCTTTATACTGCATTTATGTAATATTGAGAAAATCTCAATTGGTTTTGCTTTTCGGCCACACTGCGTGGCATGCAGGATCTTAGTTCCCCGACCAGGGATCAAACCCGGGGCCCCAGCAATGAGAATACTGACTCTTAACCATTGGACCAGCAGGGAATTCCCAAGAAAACCTGCACTGTTAATATCAAAGAGAAGAGTGGGACTGCTGAAGGATATCCTGGGCCTGAGGGTATTAAAGTCTCTGTCAGCTGTCAGGGTCCCCTCAGTGTTGACACGGTTCTCTAATACTTGATGGAAGTGAGCTTTTCAGTGCTGTAGCTTAAACTGCCCTCTCACTCTTCAATGGCCTCTCTTCTCTCTGATTTCTAAGTCCTGCTTGACCTTCCAACTTGCTCAAGTTCATTTCCCTCATGAAGCCCACCTCCGAGATCTTCATCCTTGAATGTCATTCCCCTTTTGCATTTTCCTCATTGACACTGACTTGTGTTACCCTGAACAGCAAGAGCAGTGGCAGTACTCACACCAAGTGCCATTTTCTGAGGCCTCACCACATGCCTGGGCTGTAATTAACACTGCAACTCTGTAAAGCAGGTGTCCCATTTTACAGATGAGGAAACTTAGCCTCGTTGCAGTTAAGTGACTTGCCTAAAGTCACTGTTTGAAGTGGCATTGTTGGGATTCGAACACAGGTATAGTGTGACATCAAAGTCCACCTCCCTGCTAAGTCACCTTTGTCTTTACCTTTTCACATGTCCTATATACCTAAGTAAACTGTAGACTCTCAGAGGTCAAATATGATGACCTGTAAAATAATATGGTATTCCTTACTGTTGTCAATCATGATGCAATGATTGCCTCACCTGATTTAATTTGAAGGCTGTTAAAACTTTAAAAGTTCTTTGCTACTTGAACTTTATGTCTAGTGTATAAAGTTGATAAATGAAATGTATTATTAGCATAATATGGTATACATCATCATATGAGTCAGAAAGCTGACTATAGTCAAACTGCAACAAACTAATATTAAATTGTTGTTGTTGTTTAGTCACTAAGTCTTGTCCGACTCTTTTGCAACCCCATGTGCTATAGCCCAGCAGGCTCCCATGTCCATGGGATTTCCCAGGCAAGAACACTGGAGTGGGTTTCCATTTCCTCTCCAGGGGATCTTCCCGATCCAGGGATTGAACCTGTGTTGCCTGCACCGGCAGGCAGATTCTTTACCACAAAGCTATCAGGGAAGCCCTTTGAAAGAGATTTTCCTCTCTATGCATGCGTGCTGAGTCATTTCGGTCGTATCAGACTGTTTGTGACCCATGGACCATAGCCCGCCAGGCTCCTTTGTCCACAGGATTCTCCAGGCAAGAATCTTGGAGTGAGTTGCCATACCCTCCTCCAGGGGATCTTCCTGACCCAGGGATCAAACCTGAGTCTCTTAGGTCTCCTGCATTGGAAGGCGGGTTCTTTACCACTATTGCCACCTGGGAAGCTCTTCCTCTTTATACATGTATTTAATTTACTACAGATTGTGAGAGCAGTTGATTTCTCGTTTTCTTCTTCTGCCCATTTTCAAAAACTTGTATCGAGAAATGGTTTGTGGCTTTTGTCTCACCCTTACTCTGTTCCATGATAAAATTCCCAGTTAGTTTATATGAATAGTTGATGTCACATCGTTTTATGTAGAGGGCTACTAAATGCAGCTTCTGGTTTCCTAGCCACCCTGCTTTTAACTAGAATAGTATCATAATTCCTGTAAAGGTACGGAAGTTGACTCTGTAATCACATAAAATCACATAGATCTCTTGGACTGGAGTTAGTGCTGAAACATAAATGGTGTGTTGGAGAGGTGGGTGGAGGATAGTATCCTGCTTAAGGAGACCTTGAGTTTCTGTGGAGAAATTCAGACTTCATCTCATGAAGAATTCTTGGTGCTTCCTAGGAGATCAGGATGGCAGATGGGAGAGCTATACAAAGCAATTATTTGGCAATAGTGGGAGAAAGACAAAAAATAAGAAAGACACTTGGAGTAATCCGATACAACACAAGGAACACCAGGTTAAGGCAGTAGGAGAGAGAAAGCAATAGACAAGAAAAACATTCTTTAAAAATCAATAGAATGTTTCTGGATGCAGAATTAGATTTAGCTTTTATTAATGTTGTTATTCATTTATCTGTATTACACTACCCAAGCCATCATCAAAGCTTCATTAAATGAAGCTCCTGTAAATTTGTCTATTATTTTTCTTAGACATTTGGTTTGATTTTTTGTTACACTGACCGTGAGACTCATAACTTCGTTTTCCACCCTGGGACAACTAAGGTGTGATAGAAAAGAACTCACTGGGAGACAGATGTTAGAAGTTCAGCTGAATTGCCTATGTAATGTAAATGAGTCACTTAATGCCTCTCATCATCTTCTCCAAAGCACATTGTAAATGACCAGATCCTACGCGTGTATACTCTGTGCTATATGATCTCAAAAAAAGCTTTTGACACTAACTTATGAATTGTCTGCTCTCTTGTTATAAGGCTAAATTTATTTCCAAAATAAATACTAACATTTTGAATTCTAAACACTCCTCAAATTCTTATAGCAGTAGATAATAATGCTTTAATGGCCATACAAAAGAATTTTTTAAATATCACTTCCATTTTATACCTATGGGTTTTTCTCTCTCTTTTAAGTCAATTAAACAAAAAAGGAAGAATCTGTTTTGGTTCAGGAATTTGACTAAACTTTATCAGAAAAAGAAGATCAACAGCAAACCTACTTATGAAATTCTAGGGCTTCCTGATAATGAAATTCACTGTAATTGAGCAGCTGAATACTGCAGAATTTTGTATTTGGCACTGCACATTTCAGGTCTGTCTGGAACCAAGATATACAAACAAAGATGTCTTAATTTTATGGCTAATGATAAATTTTGATATGTTGATTGAGATTAAATTATTGAGTTATGGTTTCCAATAGTTCTCATAGCTTAATAATACTTCACTGGTTACTATATACTATATATAAGAGCTATGGATGGAAAAACCAGAAAGGCTATAAGTGCACACATGTGTACATTGATAACCTTTAGCCATCAGCATGAATTATATAAGTCAAGTAGGGTTTTCTAATTACATATGACCTTCATATGATAAGATTACAGGCATATGACTAAATTTTCAAATAGCATTAAAACTCCCTTTCATATATCTATCCAGATATCTAGATAGATATCTATCTACATAGGTAGATGATATATAAATGGACAGGTAGATAGAGGGACAAACAGAGAGATAGAGGAAATTAGCATCCTGATGAAAGAATCTGATTTGTTTATAATAAAATATTGAAAACTTTTGAAAGTTTAATAGAGCAGAGTTTTCCTTGGTCTTAGATTGGAAAGTCTGAAGTCTACTGCACTCGTGCTGCATGCAGAGCAATAGTGGACCTCTGCCAGCAGCGGCCTTTATCACAGCATAAATGGGGTTTGAAGTGTTTGTTTCCAGTGCAGGTTCTTGCAGCCCAGGCACTTCCCAATCTCATTGTTCCTTTGTTCTAGCGGATGTACAAAGGGTTGACTGTTTTGTTTTTTGGCTCAGAGAGATTAGATAAAGCCTGCATTTCTGAACTTCACCCTCTAGGCACGCAACCTTAAGATTCATTTTTATAGCTTTCATGTTGCAAATTATATATGTTTAAATCATAAGGATCATAACATCATTTTCTTTAACCTTTACCTGGCTGGGCTGTGCATGTGGGTGACAGTATTGATCCCATTTGAACAATTACTGGAAAGCATTTCTTTCTCTCGTTCTTGTCCTTAAAATGCCTCTTCAGCAAAAATGCATCACCTCAGTTGGCTATGACAAGGTTGCTCTTGAGTTTCTCAGGCTATGAGAATCTCATGATAACAAGAAAACTTTTTGTGAGGAGAAATTATGTCCTTTCCTTTTATTATGGCATCTTTAATTGCAGACTGTTATGTAGGATAGAAAATTTAAATAATATTGCCACACATACACACTGACACAAACCCACGTTTTTCCTCAAGAACCCATAAATGAGAATCATCTTGGGAATTTTTTTTTAATTTTATCTTAAGGGTTAGTAAGTTAGTTCATGGGAATAAATTGATAAGATTTTTACAAGTTTTGTTTTTCCTTAGGAAAAGTAATTAATGCTATTTTCAGTTTATTCTCTTAAAAAATATGGTATTCCAGTTTTGCCTTCATTCTGTCAGTGATTCAGAGGAAATTTCTTTTTTATGATCTCACAGATCGAATACGTTGTATACCCAGTGAAGTCTCTGGTGTATCTTGCTTGTTACTCCTCCAAACATTTAAGAATATAGGTACTGTTATGCTCCCCAGACAGAGGGAGAAATGGAGGCTCAGTAGGTTAATTCACTTCCCCAGGGTCTCATGATTGATACATGAGGGGGCCAAGATTTGAATTGAGTTCTGACTCCAAAGCCCACTCTGTCTGCCACTACTTCTATGACAAGATTGTCCCGGCTAGAAGAGGAATAATAGTAATAGTAATAATAGCAAACATTGAACACCATGTGCCGGGCACTTTTTTAAGTGCTCTAGGTAAAATACTCAATTTCATCTTCATAACAGATCAACTGAAAAGATAGAATTGTTATCAGCATTGCACAGAGAACACAGCTGAGGCACAGGGAGGTTGAGGAATTGCTACACAGCTACAAAGCGGGAGATCCGATTCAAGACTCGACAGTCTACGCTCTTTAGGTGAACCTGTGCTGCTAGGGTATAAACCACAGAACCTTGTCCTCCTAGCTCACCTGTGCTATGGAATCCCAAAGTTTGCTGCTTTGAGTTGGCTGTATTTAGCCTATCTGTGGCATCTATGGGTGACCCATAGTCTACTGAGCTGTCTGGCTATATAAATGCCTTTTGAATATAGAGTAAGATGACCTTGTTCCTGTTTGTATTAATGCTAATAACAAGTGAAGACTTTCTTAAAACATATACTGTTCTAGGAAGATGCTAGAATTTCTTATTTCATGAGTAAAATAAAATTTACCTGGCGGTAGATAAGAATTGAGATCGCTGTGCCATGCCACTAAAACAGTTAACCTGACTCTTGAAATTTAGTCTCCAGTATCTTGAGCTCATTTCCTAAAAGAAAAACCAGGTAGGATTTCTGAAAACTTTGTATATGTCACTGTCAACGTTTCTTCTCCCCATATTCAGGGTGTGGAGAGCCTCATTGCTCAGCTGGTCCCACAGCATCATCTGCTCTCTAAATCTTATTGACTTAGTTCCTAACCTGGAGATGTAACGGTCATCCTAGTTCAAGTTCTACATTGAAGATTCAGTGCACAGGAAACAGGACTCCTGAAACTGACCCATGGCTTTGAGAATTGAAACTAAGTGCACAGCCAGGTGCAGGACTAACCCATTCCCGTCTGCTCTAAGAGTTTTGGCAGCTCCAAAATGTCCCAGAACTCAAGTTTAAAAAAATCTAGGGACATAAGGAATCCCAATTTCTAAAAATATTTACTTGGCTGAGTTGGGTCCTAATTATAGCACACAGGATCTTCACTGCATAATGCGGGATCTTTCCTTGCGGTGCACAGACTCTAGTTGTGGTGCATGGGTTGGTTGGTCCAGGACATGTGGGATCTTAGTTCCCTGACCAGGGATTAAACCCACATCCCCTGCATTACAAGCAGATTCTCAACCACTGGCCTACCACGGAAGTCCTAGGGAGTCCTTGTTGTTGGGAGTATTCATTTGGGTGAACATATCTAGCCTTGGCTTCATTATCAGGTTTGTATCTTTTGTGGTTTTCTGATATTTAAGAACAACCCAAAGTTTTGTAAATGTAACCCCCTAAGCCCCACAACCTAAAAAAGAGAACATTTAGCAGAAATTTTAAAATTATTTCTTAATATCTGCATTTTCTGTTGAGATTTTCAGCATTTATCCAGGAAGAGCCTGGATGTTTGTCAGTGTTTGAAAAATGCAAAACCTGCAAGCCAAAGAAAATGTGAGCTTGCTTGGATCTCCAAGCTCAGAACTGTCATAACAAAAATGTTTTATTAGAAAAAAAAAAGGACTTTATATGACTAATAGCTCAGGTAGATTCCTTTTTTAAGTATAGTGGTTTGGAAGTAGTGTAAAATGCCCACTCATATCATGGGCAGCAAGGTTCTGAAAGTGTTGAAGGAAACTGAGTCTGGATTGTAGCAAGCTAAGAGTGCATCTGTGAAAGTCTTCAAGCCACCTTCTCTTTTGTGGTTTTGCCCCATAGATCCTTTACCTCCTGCTAGGTTTGAAGTCAGTAAAGAGAAAACTACTTCCACCAGTTTGCATGTTTGGTGGACTCCTTCCTCGGGAAAAGTCACCTGGTATGAGGTACAGTTACTTGATGATACCCAAAAGATCCAGACGGCCCAAATTCAAGAAAGAGCTTCACGGAATGAATACACATTTTTCAACCTCACTGCTGGTAATAAATATAATATTGCCATCACAGCTGTTTCTGGGGATAAACGTTCCTCTACAATGTATGCCAGTGGATCAACAGGTAAGATTTGTTTACGTGTAGTTGGGTATTTAATCGTCTATA
Source organism: Antilocapra americana (assembly GCA_007570785.1). Taxonomy (NCBI): domain Eukaryota; kingdom Metazoa; phylum Chordata; class Mammalia; order Artiodactyla; family Antilocapridae; genus Antilocapra; species Antilocapra americana. Next base: position 12,406,106 of record ML663563.1, on the reverse strand, counting down.
CTCCTTTTGAAATTATATTAGATTCAGGAAACAAGAATAAGAATGCTGTGAGATCAACAGTAGATAGTTAGATGGATAGGCAGGCAGACAGACAACAAAACTGTTTGATATAGAGGAAAGACTGGACTGGAAACAAGGAGGTGGGATTGGGCTGCCACCATGCCAGGTGATTTTGAACAAGTCATGGAACCTCTCTAGGACCGGAACTTTCTCCAAAATGAAGATGTTTTCCAGCAAGTCTTTGCACCCATGCATCCCAGCATCAGTGGCACATTACCATTTCCTTCCATAACACACTGTCTCATCATTCACTCTCCACTCATTCTCTCTCCTGCTTTATTGCTTGCTTTTAATTTTTCCTCTTCTATAGTTCTTTCTTTTCTCTTTTCCTTTTACTGCTATGCCACATTATACTTCACTGGCAAAATCTACCTTGATACCTGTTAAATGGGGGAGATAGACAAGTAAACTATGATGTAGCTTTCAGCTGTGGGATTTGAAAATAGCGTTAATCCAGATCCCTGTAAAATGTCAAGGGTGTTGTTTTTCATTGAAAGTGAAAGTAAAGTCGCTCAGTTGTGTCTGACTCTTTGAGACCCCATGGACTGTAACCTACCAGGCTCCTCTGTCCATGGGATTTTCCAGGCAAGAATGCTGGAGTGGGTTACCATTTCCTTCTCCAGGGGATCTTCCTGACCCAGGGATCGAACCCAGGTCTCCAGCATTGCAGACAGACGCTTTACCGTCTGAGCCACCAGGGAAGCTTTTTATTAATGACACAAATTACAGAGAAGCAAAAATGAATGTGTGGTTTCAAATTAAATGTGTTTATATATTTTATAAGGAAATTATGAACAACACTTTGGAAATGCCTTTTATCCCACTAGTGCCATCCCCAGTGAAAGATATTGGTGTTTTGGCGAAAACTAATTCACTCCTGATTTCCTGGTCACCTGGCTCTGGGAATGTGGAACGATACCAGCTGATGCTAATGGATAAAGGGATTCTAGTCCATAGTAATGCTGTGGACACTACTTTCTACACTTTTCATGGACTGACACCTGGTCACCTCTATAATGTCACCATTGTTAGCGAGGCTGCAGGGCTGCAAAATTACAGATGGAAATCAGCCAGGACAAGTAAGTTTCCCTAGCTTTTCTGTACAGTAATAAGCTCAATTCAAGGAAATGTTTAATAAACAAGGTTTATTATTTGAATAGTGGCAGTATATAACAAATTAAAATCCATATGTTATAAAAGACCTTAATATGTATCTGTATTTCTACTTCGAGAAAGAGCAATTCCCTTGGCTAGCCCTTGGCAGCATTATGAAATAGCAGAATTAATCATGGATATAGTCTCAACCTCTCTTTTTATTTAAGGATTGTTACTTCCTTCTATAAAACAGGCATCCACTGCCTTTGTGACATCACTCACAATGAACCAGGATTACTCTTCTCAGTGTTATACAAACACTACTCTTGTGAACCAGCCATTTCCCCAACCTTCTCTTCTATGAAGCATCTACTGAGACCCAATTCTATAGTTGTTCTCATAGGCTGACATAGCAAGAAAGCTAATCTGTGCTATGCTAAATTTTAATGAATCGTGTGTATACACACATACTCATTCATTTGTTCTTTTAATCAGTATTTGTAAGGTGCAAACAATATACTCGACATTGTAGATACAACAGTGTCCAGAGAGACAATGTCTTTGCCTTCATGGAGCTTCCATTCAAGTGGATTCTAATGCTTCTAGTTGGTCTACTGTGTTAATAAATCCCCTCCTTTGGGAAGCTATGTAAGTTTAAGAGAAACTCTAAAATATGTAGTGCCTTAGACATTCTAGTGGGGAGAGTTACTGAAACTATAAGAGGTTGATAGCAAAGATATTTGAAGACACATATATATTTCTATATTTTTATATCACACTTTAAAAAATATGTATATATATAGTAGCAAAAAAACCCATATATCTTATTATTTATGTATATCAAGAGCAATTAAATTTCTAATTGGCCTGTGCAAAAACAGTGTGCTATATCAATTATTTTAGTGAAATATTATTAATTTATTAATTATACTTATTAATTAATAAATCATTTACTTGTTTATTAATAATTAATAAAACATTAATTTATATTAGTGAGGCCCAAAATTATAGCATAGGCAAAAGTTAGAAAAAATATTCACCAAAGTGTCTCTTCTTTGTAATTATTTCCTTTGCTGAAATAATAGCACAACTCTTTAAGCTTTAGCTTTATCATGATTTAATATGAAAAAGAAGGTACTTTTAGCACAAAAACTTATGATACCCAATCAATCAACCAATATATTTATTATGTACTTGTTGTTATTAAATACATAAAAAAGATGGGTAGAAATTAGGCTGATGACTGACTTCTTTGAGGAGTCCACTTAATGAATTTCAGAACTGGAAAAGACCATTTTAAGTTTTTTTGACCCACGCCATCATTAAGCTAAGGCTTAGTGAGATAGACAGAGCTGTCCAGGGTTGCCCAGCCAACCCATGGCCAAATTTGAACCAGAATCTAGGCTCCTGACTGCCATGTTTGTGCTCTCTCTACTAGCCAGACAACCTTTCTTTGGTTTTGTAGTATTTTTTTTTTTTTAAAGTTGTGAAGTCATTTTCTTCAGAGCAGAGACTGTGGCTTGTAGAGATTAAAATACAGGTCAGTATTTGGCCATAAGAGTGATATGACATCCTGAATTAAAATCTCTTTCCTGTTCTTCCTAATTAGCCCCCATGGAAGTCTCAAATCTGAAGGTAACGAATGAAGGCACTATGAATTCTCTAAAAGTCAAGTGGCAAAGGCCTTCCGGAAATGTGGATTTCTACAACATTACCCTGTCTTACCAAGGGACCATCAAACAATCCAGAACATTAGCATCCCAGATCACTGAAAGTCAATTTAAAGACTTGACCCCTGGACGACTTTATCAAGTCACCATCAGCTGTGTGTCTGGTGAACTATCTGCTCACAAGACAGCAGTGGGCAGAACAGGTGAGTCTAAGGCTCCATAAATTCCTTAGTTGCTAAAATCACTCTCTGATCCATCTTAGAATGGGATAAAATAGTTCAATTCAGTTCAGTCGCTCAGTCGTGAGCACACCAGGCCTCTTTGTCCATCATCAACTCTTGGAGTCTACTCAAACTCATGTCCATTGAATCGGTGATGCCATCCAACCATCTCATCCTCTGTTGTCCCCTTCTCCTCTCACCTTCAATCTTCCCCAGCATCAGGGTCTTTTCAAATGAGTCAGCTCTTCGCATCAGGTGGCCAAAGTATTGGAGCTTCAGTTTCAACATCAGTCCTTCCAGTGAACACCCAGGACTGATTTCCTTTAGGATGGACTAGTTGGATGTCCTTGCAGTCCAAAGGACTCTCAAGAGTCTTCTCCAACACCACAGTTCAAAAGCATCAATTCTTCCGCACTCAGCTTTCTTTACAGTCCAGCTCTCACATCCATACATGACTACTGGAAAAACCATAGCCTTGACTAGATGGACCTTTGTTGGCAAAATAATGTCTCTGCTTTTTAATATGTTGTCTAGGTTGGTCATAACTTTTCTTCCAAGGAGTAAGTGTCTTTTAATTTTGTGGCTGCAGTCACCATCTGCAGTGATTTTGGAGCCTAAAAAAATAAAGTCTACCACTGTTTCTACTGTTTCTCCATCTATTTGCCATGAAGTGATGGGACTGGATACCATGCTCTTAGTTTTCTGAATGTTAAGCTTTAATCCAACTTTTTTACTCTCCTCTTTCACTTTCATCGAGAGGCTCTTTAGTTCTTCTTCACTTTCTGCCATAAGGCTGGTGTCATCTGCATATCTGAAGTTGTTGATATTTCTCCCGGCATCTTGATTCCAGCTTGTGCTTCATCCAGCCCAGTGTTTCTCATGATGAAATTCTGCATATAAGTTAAACAAGTATGGTGACAACATATAGCCTTGATGTACTCCTTTTCCTATTTGGAACTAGTCTGTTGTTCCATGTCCAGTTCTAACTGTTGCTTCCTGACCTGCATACAGATTTCTCAAAATAAGTTAAAAGGAAAAAAATTTCCCACCTTGGGAAGTATAGTCTACATAATTCCTACATAGACTGAAAGTGTCTATGAGTGAGGACCCCCTGTGCAGAGTCAAGCAGAGGGTTAATTGCATTCATATGAGTTTTTTAAGCAAATGGATTTGGATTGATTTCTGAATGATCTGTATTACTGGCTCTGCCCTGTGCTCTTTCATGTCACACTACTTAATTAGCATAAATGAATTAGAACTGATACTAATCAGTAAAACATTTCTGATCAACTCTTATAATGAGGGCTTTGTTGTTGTTTGTTGTTCAGTCACTCAGTTGTGTCCAACTCTTTGTGACCCCATGCATACCAGGCTTCCCTGTCTTTTGCTATATCCTGGAGCTTGTTCAAACTCATGTCCATTGAGCTGGTGATACTGCCGGGAGCCGTCAGGATGCCCCCTTGCTCGGATGACAAGGTCACGAGACTAAGAAAGAAATTGCAAAGCTGACTTTCTTTATCGGGGCATCCTGG
>ML663563.1:11952525-12401428 GCA_007570785.1 Antilocapra americana | reverse complement strand
ATGGAGGAATGAAAGGAACATTTAAATGGATTACTACTCCTTACTGGGGAGTTTACCAAGAGTTCTCTGGAGGTCATGGCAAGGCCACCACCAGGAAGGCTCGTACTTGGGTCACCTTTCCACCTCCCACTCCCCTGACCACTCCACAGAGGAGGCTCGCTTCCTTGAAGAAATCAGGCTCGATTGAGACTTAGGAATGCTCATAACTGTGGCCAGCTTAGTTGGAGATATTGATTGCTTTAGAATAATGTAGACATAGGAATTCATTTTAGTAGTTGTAAGGTTAATAGGACTTCATTGTTAAAGCAGTGCTGCTAAACTGTCTCTTTATCCTCTTTTCTCTTTCCTTGTAAGAACCAAAATAGGTTAATAGAATAAAAGTTTCAAGCTTAAGCCCTTCTTTCTAGCTTCTACATAGTTGCACCTAGTAAGAGAAATGTAACCTTTCTACTTAGATTGATGTACTTATCAGAAGTATGCTGGAGACATTCAAATGGTAAACATACTATTGTTAAGTCTAATTATGCAGAAACCCGAACTTTTGCAAGGAAAATGAGCCTAGTGTTAAAGTTGTTGATGGTAGGCAAAAAACAAAAGATTGTATAGAATATTTGTGATGTAATGGGGATGTTCTTTGGCTATAAAACTGTAAGCTAACAAAAATAAAGTGAGAGACTTCTCCATCTCCTTTTGGAGAGACTTCTCCATCACCCCACAAAACTAACAGCAATAAAGAGAGACTGCTCTATCACCACACATCGACTCAGCTCAGTTCTTCCGCCGACGCCACCCATCCCTCAAGACCCCCGGACCCGGCCGGGGCTGGACCCCGGCATGATACCATCCAATCATCTTGTCCTCTGTCATCCCCTTTTCCTCCTGCCTTCAGTCTTTCCCAGCATCAGGGTCTTAACCATGTTTTCCATAAATTATTTTATTATGCCACCAAACATTTATTCAGTGCCTTCCTTGTATAAATTATAGTATCATGTGCTTTCAGAGTTATTAAGATGGCAGGGTTCAGCACCCTTTAGCCAAATATTGTCTGTGACCTGTTTTTGTGTAACCCAAAACTGAGTGGTTCTTACATTTTAAAGAGGATTTAAAAAGAAAATTTTGAAATATCAATATTTACTTTGCTAACCCTAGTTTTTAGGGAAGTTACATTTTAATCACACAAATGTAGAATATGCACACAATTTTTTTTTAAATATTACAGTTCAATGATGTAATTACATTTATGTTTCCATGGGTCGGGCACTGACTGAACACTTTACAGCATTATTTCACTCAGTTTTCACCAAAATCACTAGAGGTCTTATTGTTATCACCAGTTTATAGATAATTCAGAGAGGTCAAATAACTTGTCCATAGTCATCCAACCAGTAAGTGGTGGGGTTTAAACCAGGCTCTCTGATTCCAGGGTCCATTGTCTGTGTTATTTGAGATGCCAGGTAAGAGCCATAAATATGGTCAGAAACAAATGAGAAGCTCTCTTTCAGAAGATCAGTAAAGATTTTGGGGGAGGCAATGGCCTTTAACTGGGATTTTTAAAATATGAAGCTCTTGGTAAGTTAAGAGAGAAAAGAGGGAAGGACATTTGAGGTATAGGGAATAATAAAAACAAAGACACAGTGGTAGAGGAGTCCAGCAGGTCCAAGGATGAGAAACTGGAGGTCAGCATTCAGGAGTGGGGAATGAGGGAGGGCCCCTGCAGGGCGAAGTCAGACTGTAGACTCGTGGACTTGGTGGATGAGGGTAAGGGTGGGATGATATGGGAGAAGGGCATTGAAGCATGTTAATTGTCATGTGTCTAATCAATCGCCAGCCCAGGATTGATGCTCGGGGCTGGTGCAGCAAGATTTCCCGGGGGGGAGGGAGGAGGGAGGGGGGTTCCGGAGGGGAAGCATATGTAAACCCATGGTGATATCATGACAATGTATGGCAAAAACAATTAAAAAAAAAAAAAAGCAGAGGCTTTACTTGGCCAATAAAGGTCCATCTAGTCAAAAAAAAAAAAAAAAAGACTGGCAGGATCTGGGCTCTGATTTGGGAGAGCTACAAACTCTGCATCAAAGACTTGATGCTTTATTCTGTAGTTAGTGGAGAAACCTTGAGTGTTTTTGAGCAAAGGAATAATAAGATCAGAGTATATTGCAAGAAGATTAATCTTTTCAACTGGAAAAGAAAAAAATGTTTTGTAACCACTGTCTTTCAAAAGATGCCACATCCATCAATGTCACTGTCATTAGAAGCAACATCAGTATTGTCTCTAGGGCTGGTGTGCAATTAAAAAAACACAGAGGTTCCTATCACCAGGTTATTAATAGTGTTAGAGAAGGTTGCATTACTGATATATTGCTAAAATGATTTTAGCAAACATTTCTCACATGTTCAGATGGCTCCAATTACTCATTTGCAATTCATAAACATCAGGAGATAGAAATGTTTTGAATTGCTACTATTAGATTTCTTATCTACTGTTGCCCATTAAAAGTGAACGAGTATCCTTACCTTTGGGTTTTAGTATCCCTTGTGACATCATTTCACTGTTTAGTTCCACAGAAAGTTGGGGACCTGGAGGCAAACAGCAATGGTTCTACGAAGTCCCTGGTAGTAAGCTGGTCGCCCCCTGCTGGAGACTGGGAGCAGTATCGTATTCTGCTCTGGAATGATTCTTCGTTGCTGCTCAACGTCACCGTGGGAAAGGAGGAAACACACTACGTCATAGATGACGTAGGGCTTATACCGGGAAGGCAGTATGAGATAGAAGTCACTGTTGAGAGCGGAAACTTGAAGAATTCTGTGCGTTGCCAAGGCAGGACAGGTAAGCAGATAGAATGGTGTTAATGACTGACAGAACCTTAATTTAGACCTTCGTTCAGGTAACCCAGGTAACCATCAATGTCTTACCCCAGCACTCCCTGGATTTGAGACATTTTGTTTTAGACTGGTAGACTGAAATAGGTTGGTAATGTTTAATTTTGTCAAATTAGAACAATAGAAATCACTTCCGCTAGTAAGTCCATTGTTGTATAAAACAAAGACCTTTTTAACACCAAAAGAATAAGGAAACAATCTGGGCAGATCCTCCCACAAAGTAGATATTTGATAACTATTTCTTGGTAGTTAGTGTTAGAGCCTTGACCCACTGCTGACTAATGGGGGAGTTTCAGGTACCAAAAAAGAGTTGTTAAAGCAATGAGGGATATATTCAGACTTTAAGGCAGAAGAGAGGGAGGTTTCTGAGACATGGATTTCGGTGTTCTTGCTGTCACCGTTACATTGTAATTCCATGGGCAAGTCACAACCTCACTGAGTCCGTTTCCTCAACTTTCAAATAAGAGAGTTGACCTCTGAGCTCAGCATTTCTATGCAAATACCTGTGACATGGAATACGCCACACTTAGAGTGAAATTCAAATATATTCTTGCTTAGTCTTGCCTGATAATAAGTAAATAACTACACTGATGCGGTGTTCTTAGAAGAATGTCAAAGAAAAGGACCAAGACACGTCTTTAGCTTGCCAACTGTGTCTTCCAGCCATCTCTTCATTTTCTAAATGTTAATACCTCCTGGGTGATGATCAAAAATAAATGACCCAGTAATTTCCAAGAGTATTCTTTTGAATCCTTATTTCTGGTTATGTTACACACACACAGTTTTTTGTGATTAGCTTTTTTTTTTTTCCCTAACTGCTCATAAGCATTCAGAAAAGAAATGTTCAACCAGAACACTCCTGTGGATGGAAGGGAGAAGATCTCTAAAGAATACTCAAATGTATCCGAGTAAATCAATGACCCAGACATTGTTGTTGTCCAGTTGCTCAGTTGTATCTGACTCTTTTCTACCCCATGGACTGCAGCACACCATGTCCTGTCCTTCACCATCTCCCAGAGCTTGCTCAGACTCATGTCCATTGAGTCAGTGATGCCATCTAACCGTCTCATCCTCTGTTGTCCCCTTCTCCTCCCGCCCTCAATCTTTCCCAGCATCAGGGTCTTTTCTAATGAGTCAGTTCTTCACATCAGGTGGCCAAACTATTGGAGCTTCAGCACCAGTCCCTCCAATGAATATTCAGGATTGATTTCCTTTAGAATTGACTGGTTTGATCTCCTTGCAGTTTAAGGGACTCTCAAGAGTCTTCTCCAACACCCAAATGACCCAAATGTCTACTGCTTTTTCCTCAGTCCCCCTGGCTGTCCTTCATCTTCGTGTCAAACATGCCAATGAAACCTCACTGAGCGTCATGTGGCAGACCCCTGCAGCAGAATGGGAGAAATACATTATTTCACTCATCGACAGAGACCTCTTACTCATCCATAAGTTGCTTCCCAGAGATGCCAAGGAATTCACTTTTACTGACCTGGTACCTGGACGAAAATACATAGCTACCGTCACCAGTATTAGTGGAGACCTCAAAAATTCATCTTTAACAAAAGGAAGAACAGGTAATATTTTTAAATAAATTTTAGACTTTAAAAGTATCCTGTCTGCTGAATTATGTAACATTCATCTTATAAATGTTCATTAAGAGCCTATTCGGTATTAGGCATAGTGGGCATTGTATATATACATACATTCATGTTTCATGTTTTCCATATATTTGCTCTCTGGGCTATTGTCTGGATAATTTCCTCAGATCTTAATTTTAGTTTATTCTTTTTTTTAGTTTTATCTGATCTGTTTGCAAGTCCACCCATTGAGTTTTAAAATTTAATTGTTACTTTCTTCACTTTTAAATATTTTCTTTGGTTGTCTTTCAAATCTGTTTTGTATTCTGTTGCTCTTTCCATTCTCCCCCCTCTACTACTATAAGTAAATTAATTACTTTTATTTTCAATCTGTGTCTGATCAGTGCAATATCTGAAATCATCAGGAGTTCAGTCCTGTTGTTTATTGAGTTGTCTGCCTTTGCCCATGGTGCTTTACTTCCTCAAATGTTTGTGATGCTTTACTTTAAACTCATGTATCTTGGATTTTTACTTTGTGGGAATTCTTTGAGATAGATTTCAGAAGGAATTTTTTTTTCTGAGATTCTTTCAGGTGCACAGGATTTCTAGCAACTCAGACATTTAATCTAAATTATCAGCTTGAGGTTTTTGATCACCCAGGTTTTGTGAATTTGGGTTGCAAATTCACTGAAAATGTGATGAATTTTCAGTGGAAGTTTTTTTTCTCCTAGTACTAAGGAGGCTGAAGTATATGGGGAACAGGGAGGAAATATTTATTTCACTTACATTTAGAATGTAAGCTTTCTATTATGCAGAGTCATCTATGAGGTTCCTCACCCTGGGAACGTCCTATTCATAGTTCCAGCACAGCTATAAAATCAAAGCTTAGATTTATATTTGAAAGGTGCCCTCAAGGTGAAAGTCTGCTTCAGCTATCCAGTTACCTCTCACTTTATTATAGGTTTCTGAGAATTCATTACCTTCTTGACAACTCATTCATATATTTACATTTTTATGTTTTGTCCAGCATATTCAGTTGTGTTTACCGAGGGGATTTTCATGGTTTGTGCCAGAAATGAAAGTGTTTTTGTAGTGATTTCTTTTGTTGTGCATAAGCTTTTAAGTTTAATCACATCTCATTTGTTTTTACTTTTATTTCTTTTGCATTTAAGGGACAAATCCAAAAAACTATTATTACAATTTATGTTGAGAATGTTCTGCCTATGTTCTCTTCTAGAAGTTTTATGATTTCCAATCTTACATTTAGGTCTTTGATCCATTTTGAGTTTATTTTTGTGTGTAGTGTGATGAAATGTTCTAACCTCATTTTTGTACATGTAGCTGCCTAGTTATCCCAGCACCACTTGTTGAAAAGAATATCTTTTCTTCACTGTATATTCTTGCCTCCTTTGCCATAGATCAAATAGCCATAAGTGTGTGGATTTATTTCTGGGATGTCTGTTCTGTTCTATTGTTCTGTGTCTCTTTTTGTGCCAGTATCATACTGCTTTGATTACTGTACCTTTGTAGTATAATCTGAACTCTGGGAGCTTGATATCTCCAGCTTTGTTCTTTTTTTCTCAAGATGGCTTTGATAATTCATGACTTTTGTGACTCCATGTGAATTTTAGGATTATTTTTTCTAGCTTTGTAAAAAATGTCTTGGATATTTTAGTAGTAACTGCATTAAATCTATAGATTACTTTGGGTAGTATGGCCATTTTAAACACTATTAATTCTTCTAATCCAAGAGCATGGGATATCTTTCCATTTCTTTGTATCATCTTCAGTTTCCTTCATCAATGTTTTTATAGTTTTCAGACTTTATATTTCACTTCCTTGATTAAGTTTATTCTTTGATATTTTATCCTTTTTGATTTGTGGTTGTCATGGAATTCACATATGCTGACCTATAATTATATCTACTTGGTTTAGACTGGTAGTCATTTAAGTTCACATGCATTCTGAAAGACCTACGTTTTTTCCTTTCTTACCCCACATTTTGTGGGTTTGATGCCATATTTTACATCTTTTGCTTATCCCTCAATTGTATATTATTATTATAGTTGCATTTACAATTTTTTGTCTTTTAATGTATGTACTGGCTTATTTGAGTGGTTGATTGTTCATTCTTTTTATATATTTGCCTTTTTCAGTAGGATTTTTTCATTTCCTATGGATTCTTACTTCTTTTCTATTTAGAGAAGACCCTTCAACTTTTCTTTTAGGGTATATGTAGTATTGATGAACTTTTAGTTTTTGCTTGTCTTTAGTTTTTGCTTATCTCTACTTCTATTATAAATGATAATCATCCAGTCTTAGGCTGAATGTTTTTTCCTTCCAGCACTTTGAATGTATCATGCCACTGACTTCTTGCTTGGAATATTTCTGCACAGAAATCAGCTGACAGCCTTACAGGGATTCCATTGTGTATGAGTCTTTGTTTTTCTCTTGTTCCCTTTAGAATTTTCCTTTTAGCTTTTGCCATTTTAATTATGCTATGTCTTGGAGTGGCTCTATTTGAGTTCATCTTATTTGGGACCCTCTGTGCTTCCTGAACCTGCATATCTGTTTCTTTCTTCATGCTTGATAAGTTTTCAGATGTAATTTCATCAAATACATTTTCAGTCCTCTTTTCTCTCTCTTCACCTCTGGGACCCCTATAATGCAAGTTTTGGAACACTTAATGTTATCCCAGATATCTCTTAAATTGCTTTCATTTTTTAAAATTTGTTTTTTTTCTTTGTTCTGATTCTGTCTTCTAGATCACTTATGTGCTCCACTAAGTCTGCTCCTCATTCCTTCTTAGTGTGTTTTTTTTTTCTTTTATTTCAGCTATTGAGTTATCCATTTCTGGCTGGATCTATTTAATATTTTCTGGCTCCTTGTTAAAATGTACACTGTTTAGATAAATTTTTTCCCTAATTCAGTTAACATTTTTATTACCAATGTTTTTAATTCTTTGCCTGGTAAATTGTTTATTTCTATTTCATTCATTTTTTTAGGGATTTACTTTTTCTTTTCAATTGAAAGTAGTTCCTCTGCTTTTTCATTGTGCTCTCTGTCCTCTTGATCCACCATCTTGATCTCCTCCTCTGGCTTGGCTTGTCTTTAATTTATTAGTGTGCCTTGCAAAACATAAGTTTTTAATTTTTACGTCCAATTTATCAATTTTTTCTTTCATGAATATGCTTTTGGTGTCATATCTAAGAAATCTTTGTCTAACACAAGGTCATCAAAATTTTCTCCTAGAAGTTTCATAGTTGTAGGTTATAAATTTAGATGTATATCAATTTTGAGTTTTTGTATATATGTGAGATATGAGGCAAGGTTTCTTTCTTTGCACATGGACAGCCAGTAGTTCTAATCCTCTTTATTGAAAAGACTCTCCTTTCTTTACTGAATTGCCCTTGCATCTTTAAAAAAACATCAGTCTCCTGTAACTTATTGGTCTATTTCTGGATCCTCAGATTTTTTCCATTAGTCTTTCTGTCTACTTTTTTTCCAACATCACGCTGTCTTCATTACTGTAGCTTTCTAGAAGTCTTGAAATCAGATGATGTTCGTCCTTCAACTTTATTTTTGTTTTCCAGAATTATTTTGGCATATAATTTCTTTGCTTTCCACATGTAATTTAGAATTAGAATTGAATCTTTCAATTCATGTACAGTAAAATATTTTAATGAATATGTTTATATCTTAATCCAAAAAGTCAGTAATTTCTGAGAAAGGTTGTGTCAAGGTTCTAATCCCTTTGATTATCTATCATAATTCTGGGAAGAGGCACAAGGGAAATGTTGATCAAGTGCCACCTTCAAGATCTGTGTAAAAAGATTTGTTAATGGACAGGTTAAAAATCACAGTGATTGTTAATTAGGTAAAGGGCACAGGCTCACAGGTGAGACAGATCAGGCCTTGGACCCCAGAATGATTCTTTTCTAGCACTGTTGTATAGGCCAATTGCACTTTTTGATAATTTATTCAGTTGTTATCATTATTATTATTATTATTTAATACTATAACTTATATTATTGTAGCATTTTCATGTATAACAGAGCTTCCCTTGTGGATCTACCTGTAATGTGGGAGACCTGGGTTCGATCCCTAGGTTGCAAAGATCCCCTGGAGAAGGGAAAGATTACCCACTCCAGTATTATGGCCTGGAGAATTCCATGGACTGTACAGTCCACGGGGTTGCAGAGTCAGACACGATTGAGCAACTTTCACTCACTTACACATGTATAATAAGAATAGGCCTCTTGAGAATGTGCCAGTAAAGAATTACCAGTTTCCTAGACTACAGTCTAATCATCAGGTTGAAGGGATTTCCCAATACCACCCCATAACAACCATCCGGTAAATAATGTGACTTTCAGTTCTCATTAAGTAGGGACAGGTGAAATTCCATTAGGTAAACAATTGTCAAAAATAGCACCCTTTTATTATTTAAAATTTAAAATAAAAAATATGTAATAAACATACATCTTATCCTTAGATATGAAATAATTTTGATTTTCCACACAAGCAGCTTTTTCAGAATGGTAGAGTCTCTGTAGGGGACTAGTTCTCCATATGTCACAAGAAGTAAAGCTGACTATCTATATCAACATATATGTATATATTTTAGCATTTTCAAAACTGCCTCCATTTTTTACTCATTTTTGTCACACTTCCTTAGAGTAATGAAGTGTCATCTGTTTTTTCTTCCCTCTCTGCTCTGTTTTAGTGCCTGCCCAAGTGACTGGTTTGCGTGTGGCCAACCAAGGGACAACCAACAGTCTGTTTACTAACTGGACCCAGGCCTTGGGAGACATAGAGTTCTACCAAGTCTTACTTATCCATGAAAATGTGGTCATCAAAAATGAAAGTGTCTCCAGTGAGACTAGCAGATACAGCTTCCACTCCCTCAAATCAGGCAGCCTCTACTCCGTGGTGGTAACAACAGTAAGCGGAGGGATCTCTTCCCGACAAGTGGTGGTGGAGGGAAGAACAGGTAAGAAGAAAGTGACCTACAGATACCTGAGCACATGGGCAACATGAAACAGTGTTTAGTACCGTATGCCACCTAAACAGTGTTCCTTGACCTTAAAGAGCTCATAGTCAAATAGGGCAGAGAGCTAAGTAAGCAAATAAGTATATTATGGCAATATGTGTTGGACAGAGGTGCAGCACCAAAGAAAGGAATATAATTTTCTACACCACACAAAGAAAGGATGTAAATACAATATAAAATGTATGTTCCAGTTTCTTAGAAAAGCAAAACAGTTAAATAAATCCAATAGAAGCTTTAATAATTATTAGTGACCTCAGAATCAGGTCAGTGACTTTGCCTATTTAATTTCATATGATTATAAGAAGTTGGATGTCAGGCTCATCCCTCTATATTTCCAATGCTCAGATTCTGAGTATCAGCAGCCTATATCCACAGTTATGTCCTTTTCTAAAAGCATGAATCTCATCTGCTTATTGAATCCAAGGACCTTTAACTTCATTAACTCTCCCAAAATATCAACTAAGTCGCTGAGAAGATATTTCTTGTCTAGGTAGAAATTCACTGACATCTGCTCATTTCTGTCATTCCGTGGCAACTGACACTGTTCTTCCTGATGTCTTCCTTCTTCTCTTTTAGTGACTCTTGGCACTATCCATCAGCGTAGCATAATTGGACTGGGGGACCCAAAAGCTTAGTTTGGGATCAAGAGGCCTAGATTCTGGCCCTAGCTCTCCATTAACTTATCTCTCGAAGCCTTCATTTTCTCTTCCATCCCCAGTAATACGTGCCAACACCAGGTATCAGAGCGGGGAAGGAGAAATAAGTTGAGGAGAAGAATTGAGAAGGAACTTGCATCTATTTCCCATTGAGTTGCCATTGCATTAGTCAGATTACACTGACTTATTTCCTGCTTATACAACAGTACAGTGTAGGTGTTCCTGATTGGACAACTCTGTGGGTTGGTTCTTCTCCAAGCAGTAATTTAGGGACCCGGGGTCCTACCACCTATGGTTCTTCCTTCCTTTAGGTCCTCGGAGGTCTCTTCGTTTCTCCAGAGGATGGAGGTTATAGGGAGGAGAAAGACTACCAAACTGGAAGTAAACACATCACTTCCACCCACATTCCTTTACCGGGAACAGATGTATGACTACACTGCACTGCAGGAGTGGCTGGGCAATATAGCCTAGCTGTGTGTCCAAGAGGAAAAGGAAATGGTTTGGTGAGCAAGTAGTCAGACTCTGATACATAGGTTAATTCCCATCTTAAAATACCCCAAGGGCTACCCAGCTTATTGTGCTATACTAAAATAGTTGGGTGGCTGAGATCACTTGATAAATGGGACTTGTAATTATTTTATACTTTGTTTTAATGGCGACAGAGGTATCAGTATTTGGCCAAAATTATATAATAGAGGTATGCAAAAAATAGACAAGAAATTCTTTGAAGATTGATTGTAAAGTTTTGAGGAGAGGACAAGATATGAGTAAATATAAGCATCAGTTATTCAACCACATTAAGTACAGACATTATAATGAAAAAGGAGAAAAATGGAATATTACTAGAGAAACACAATAATGAGAATTTTGAAAGGTGCTTTGGTTAGTATATTTTGTACATGGTAGATTGTAAAAATAATTCGATGGCTAAAGCCTTGATAATCATTACCATCTACTCAAATTGTTGACTTGTTAATCTACTCAAATTGCTGACTTGTTAAGGTTGAAATAATTCATTTATACTTCTACAGATTTTAAACATATATATAAAACCTCCCAGTTTAGATAAGGTGGCAAAATATTTAAAATTTAAAATATCAAATGTGTTTAACAGATATAGTTATAACCTGAAAAATGCTAATTCTAAAGAAAAATAAATTTTATATCTGTCTTTTATTTTTGCTATCTGTCTTTTTTAAACATGAATTTATATTTTTGGTAATATTTTTGATAATTGTATCTTTTCTAATAAAATGTTAGTAGTTGCAAATATTTCCAGCAGTTTTGAAAAGCAAGCATAGCTATTTCGAGAGCTATCAAGGGATGTGATGCACAGATAGTAGGAAGGACAGAAAATAAAAAAAAGAAGGAAGGGAAGAAGGAGGGAAGTCATCAATACACAAATAATATGGCTGAAAGTTCAATGTTATAGCTAGGAAGTGTCCGTATACATGGAATAGTATCAGCAGAATTATTCAATAGAGTGCTGTTTATATCTTCGGTGATGGATAAGTGCTTATAGATGTAAAAAAGACTTTGGGGCTTAAATCACAAAGTCAGAGCATATTAGACAAGAAGGAGTCTCAGAGGTCATCTAGCCAAATCCCATCAATTATATGTGATGTACGGATTTTGACAGTTATATGAAAATATTTACCTAAAGTCAGTCAACCAGTGGTGAAAACTTCAGTGGCGTTCATATATACTATAATATTTTATTCTGATACTCACTACTGACAGTACTGTTTGTTGTGTACTTATTTCTAATACAGAGGATGGCTATTATTCAGCATCACAATGATTAATTTGTAGACTGTACTAGTATCTGGGGAACTCCTGGAAGGCATCCACATCTTTTCTATTTTTGTACGATTATGGTGGACACCAGAAAAGTCATTATCTCCACGACATGTCTTTGTGCCCGCAAGTCTGGTCTCCAGACTAGCTGCTTATGGAATAGATGTTTAAGTTTATTTCTTAAACTTGAATAGATGTTTAAGTTTATTTCTTAAACTTGAATAGATGTTTAAGTTTATTTCTTAAACTTAAATAGATGTTTAAGTTTATTTCTCACCACTAGAGGGCAGGAAATGCTTTGCAAAGGGAAATGCAACCCCTTCACCTGTGTTTATGATTTGACACCCCAGAAATAAATAACTTAATCACAAGAAGATCGAAGCTATCCCAATGTCTAAGACTTTTAGAAAAGCCATTGTATCTTGAATACCTTTCCCCTCAAACTTCTTTTCTTGTATGGATTCAAGCTCATACATTTAGGATGTTAATGTTTCTTCCCTACAAAGGGAACCTCCTGACACACTCACATAAAAATGCCTCCATTTAAAATACTCTGCAGTCACACCATGAAAATTCAATAGCAGCATCCTTATGTCGATGAAGCATCCAAAAGACTTCTTGCATTTTCATTTTGGTTAGCCTTCTGAGGTAAGAGCGCTCAGTTCCCCAAAGCTAACGTGAAATCCTTACATTTCCTTGACACTTCCTAGGTAATCAGATCTTCTGAGTCCATGCCGTTTGTGCTGACTGCAGTAAATGACTCACAATTTGACTGTGCTTTTCTTTTTAAATATTCTCCCCCTCTTTAAAATCCCAGTCCCTTCCAGTGTGAGTGGAGTAACGGTAAACAACTCTGGCCGCAGTGACTACCTCAGCATATCCTGGCTGCCGGCTCCCGGAGACGTGGATAACTACGTGGTGACACTCTCCCATGACGGCAGGGTGGTTCAGTCCCTCGTGATTGCCAAGTCTGTCGGTGAATGTTCCTTCAGCTCCCTCACCCCAGGCCGCCTCTACAACGTGACCATAACTACGAGGAGTGGCAAATATGAAAGTCATTCCTTCAGCCAAGAGCGGACAGGTGAGGCTTTCATGAGATACAGACTCTCTAAGAACCGGCCGCCTATGTGGTTCAGGGCATCAGGCATACACGTGTGTGTGCTAAGTCGCTTCAGCCATGTCCAACTCTTTGTGTGTCCATTGACACACCAGGCTCCTCTATCCGTGGGATTCTCCAGACAAGAATACTGGAGTGGGTTGCCATGCCCTCTTCCAGGGGATCTTCCCTACCCAGGGATTGAACCCACATCTCATGTCTCCTGCATTGGCAGGTGGGTTCCTTACCATTAATTAGCACCACCTGGGAAGCTCCTCAGGACATCATAGATCTGCAGCAATTCTGTAAGGATGGAATTTATTAAAGACTGCAACACTGTTATAGAGTCCTCATATTTTGACCCAACAAGTTCCTTATGTGAGCAGATGTTACCGTCAGAATAAGATGAACACAATTTTTGTGGCTAGAGTTCATAGTATATTTAAATATAGTAGCAAGTATTTCTATTTAGGGAGTACTTTTCGGTTGTTAGACCCTGGCTTTATATATGTTCACTAATTTAATCCTTATAAAGTCCTTTTTGATGTAGTTGTTATTATTCCCATCTTACAGGTTGTGATAAGTGTTGAACCAAAGTCCAAGGTAACTTGCCAAGTTGTTTAACTTGTTAAACAGCCAGGACATTTCACATCCTGGATTTTAAACTCAGTTCTGAATGACCCAAGAGCCTATAATGTTCTCTGTCCTGAAATTCTTCCTGAAATGTCTGTTGGTCAAAACCACTGTTCATCCCTTTTAAGATAAGGTGAAAATGTGAAACTATAGAGTTCCAAGGCTAGGAGAAAAATCTTAGCAAAAGAATTGAAGGCTTGGTCTTTAATGTGCTATAAAGAACTAAATTTAGACAGCTACCATTTTCCCAATTTACTTATACCTCCTGGGGCTTACATCTGCCATTACTGCTTAAGATGCTGTTAATGTTTTGTCAGATCTTTCCTGCTGAGCTACGGGTTGATATTTACATTTTAAAATGTCAGTTTTCCATGAGGATCTGGGACAACTAATATCATTTAATGCCCCAGCACAAGATCTGGAGCCTCGTAGTAGGCACTCAGTGAATGTTTGATGAATGAATAATCAGAAATCCCTTAGAGTGGAGGTTTTTACCCAGTGCTTCATTAGGTAGACTTTTGGAAAATGGTACCCCCAAAATTTTCTGTGAAGTTATTAGGGACAGGGGAAGTATGTGCATTTCTTTGGAAAGAGAGTGGATGGCTTTTTATCAGTCTCACAATTTCTGTAACCTCAAAAAGTTAAGAACCACCAATTCACATTGTTGTAGCATGCTAGCATTGAAAGTGTCCATAGAGTGGTCTAATTCCATCCCATTTGAGATAAAGCCCCAGAAAGAAACTGTGGCTTCCTAAAGGTCACATGGCTGACCAGTGCCCAAGCCCAACCATACTCAAGGGCTGTTTCCATTACATCATGTTCTCTCTGAAAGCACTAGTCAGGGATTTAAAGATGTAGTCCTTACCCTCAAATGATTTAAAGTTTAATTATGCTGATAAGCACAATGCTGTCTTAGATCTGAAAAGCATATTTCTATTTACAAAGCAGCCTCATGTCAGCGTTTATGTTGATTTAACTTGGAGCCAAAAAATTGCCAGAAATTAAAGGATATGTTATCCAGCCACTAACCCTTTTCTTTCCCTTGGTGTCAGTTGATGACTGTTCCCTGTCCACATGACTTTGTTTTGCAAGGTCTTGTGCACAGATGGTTTTTAAATGCAAGAAAAGTGAGCCTTTATTCAAAGCACCCTTTTGATTCTTTACCAGCATGAACTTGGATTTGGCACATGACTAATCAAGGCAGACCATTGCCCCTGACAAATCAGTTTAACTGGAGTGTCATGTCTGAGTTGCAGCCTTGTTGATTTCAGCTGATTGTCTCAATGCCCTTTTCCTTTTCTCATGCTCTTGTTCTACATTTCTGGTCATAATGTCAGTATTTCTAATTCTGTACCACATCATCTCACCATGCATCAAGGCAAGTCTCACAAATTACCCTCAGTTCCACCTGGAGAGCTCCTTATTGACTTAGCGTGGTGTTCAGCCTAGTTTTTCTCCCTGGAAGAGTTGCTTTGTCTTCAGTAAATTGCCTGGATCATCAACCTTTCTTATCCCATACAAATAGCATCACTCTGGAATATATTCTCTGTAAGTCTGTGATGACTAAGTTCCAGCAATATGCTGATTGGTTCCAGGTAAACATCTTGGGAAAAAAAAGCATACCTGTTCTTGCTCCATGTCTGGAGTGTGATGTATTCCAATATAAAGCCCAGCACACATAAGCCAACAAAGGGTAGTAGTGCAACTTGTAGGTGTGAGAAGCATCATGAAAAATGTAGCTCAGATACCAAAATATTAAAGTTTCTGGATTATTTCATGCTTGGGGAAACATGGGAGAGAAAATCTGGACATAGGCTTGGCATGTGATCAGAGCAGAAATCCCTTGATATTCGCCAAACACAGAGATCACCCAGATCGAGAGAACATGGTGGCATTGACATAGAAGTTTAGCACCCTGGATCCGACTGAGTTCATATCTCTTCTCAGTGCTCCTTCTCATTAATATTTATAAAATCCAGTTATGCCAAATAGTAATTAATCTGGGACCTACTTTTGAATTAAAATACAGCCCCAAATTAAAAAAATAGAATATCTGTGATATCATGCTCTAAATACAGAATTGGCTTATTTTACAGTGCTCCTGTTAACAAGCATTCATGGATTGATCAATTGAGAGGAAAACTATAGGTTCATAGAATTGTTTATTTATATAGTTATGGGGAACATCAGGTGCACAAAATTGAATTGATCATAATTTTTGGCCCAGGGTCCTATGTGTCAGTTGCCACCTTGCCAGTTTTGTTTTTAGGCATTTAATTTAACATAGACATTTAATTAATAATTTTAATAATTTAATATGTACATCAGAAAGCACTGCCCAGAACAAAAGCTAGGGACTTAATCATCTAATCAGATCATGAGATTCTCTCCTCACTAATCAGTGCCACAGTAGCCATCATCTTGACCCCTATTTCTCTCTCTTGCCTTCCATGTTGCAATTTTATTATCTATATAATCCTAAAATTATATATGTTTTAAATTTTCAGTTGTTTTGATATAAAATAGGTATTTTCATGCAATATGTAATCTTCTGGGACTTGGATTTTTTTCACTTAATATTAAATTCATCCATATTTTGTGTTTTGCTGTTAAGGACAAGAAATCTGGATTTTTGTGTTTTGAGTCAAGAAAAATTAATTATGACTTCCATATACTGTTTCACTGTGTTTATTTACCAGTTCATTCATTCAGTCTTCCGTGAATGAGCACCCTCTCTCACACTGGAGTTTATCAGGTTTTTAAATTTTGTCAACCACATGGATATAAAATGATATTTTACCATAGCCCTAACTAGCATTTCCTTGATCACCAATGATGCTGAACATATTTTCATGTATCAATTACTACATGTCCTTCCTCTTCTTCCATTTTCTTTTGGATTGTTCATACTCATGTTGGTAACTTATTGTCATATATTGAGTTGCCAAGGTATGCTGGAATTATTAATGTCATCGCCATCATTCATATTAATCATCGGTTATTACATTTAATGTTCCATCTTGTACATGACACTTTGTATGGACTAACAATAGGATTAGAATTCATTCATCAGGTTCTGTAGAAAAAGATTCATTTAATCACTCCAAATAGTGTAACCATCTTTCCTCTCCAGAAATTTGTGATCTGAAGGTCTAGGATTTTTTTCTTTTAAATGCACAAAGTAAAAATCTACTCACTTTCTTTTATCATCTGAGATTGTCATCTGTGATCACTGGCTCCCTCAGAATCATTCTATGTTTAGCTGTTTTCTGTTTTCTTTTTTCAGTGCCTAACAAGGTCCAGGGAGTCAGTATCAGCAACTCGGCCAGGAGTGACTATTTAAAGGTATCCTGGGTACATGCCTCTGGAGACTTTGATCACTATGAAGTCACCATTAAAAACAAAAACAACTTCATTCAAACAAAAAGCATTCCCAAGTCTGAAAACGAGTGTATATTTGTTAAGCTAGTCCCTGGACGGTTGTACAGTGTTACTGTTAGTACAAAAAGTGGACAATATGAAGCCAGTGAACAAGGGAATGGAAGAACAAGTAAGTGAAAAGACTGCAAAATTTGATGGTTAGTTGGGACTTTAAAGGTCATTGAGTATATAATTTATCTGAACCTTGAATTTTATCTACTTACTGATCAGCAAATTATATTCCCAGTTAGTCTCACTTGGAACTAACATCATTCAGCCAAGCCAGGACCTTGTAATCACAGAATATTTATTGACAGATAAAAGCAAGCATAGTGGACAAGTAAGAAGGCCAAATTTCGCATTTTTCTTCCCTGTCCTCCTGCATCACGCATTTAAAGTTCTAGACATCTTGTTTTCTCTTATGATTGAGATCATAACTCATTTTATAATTATATTTTACCAACACTTAGCATATAAGATTTATGTAAGGAAGAAAATTGCAATTTTAATAGTGGCTTCCAATTTTTCTTGTTTAATTATGCATGAAGTCGCTGACGTGGTTTATTTGGGGAAGAGAGATGTTTGCCAGTTCTGTGAATGTGATTCATAAATTATTGTGGAGTAAACACTAATCAATCACTTTCTCGAAATGTCTTCTTGTAGTCCCAGAGGCTGTTAAGGATCTCACACTGCGAAACAGGAGCACCGAGGACCTTTGGGTGACATGGACACGAGCTGATGGGGATGTTGACCAGTACGAGATCCAGCTGCTCTTCAACGATATGAAAGTATTTCCTCCTTTTCACCTTGTCAGTACTGCAACTGAGTATCGATTCACCTCCCTCACACCAGGGCGCAAGTATAAAATTCTTGTCTTGACGATTAGTGGCGATGTCCAGCAGTCAGCCTTCATTGAGGGCTTCACAGGTAATTGGAAATCCGACTCTCGAGCCCGCCTAGATAGAGCGGTGTATTTAGCATGTTGGGTAGCCAAGTGTTTTGGTTGAGGATTTGAAGGGCTAAGGGGTGAGGGAGGAGTGGCAAGAAAGGAGAAGTTTATCTCGACAGTGACAGTGCTGTGGCCCAAGCTGGTTTAACAAAACTGAAGTATGACGTAGGGAAGAAAAAAAAATTTCTGAAGAAAAAGCATTGAATTGATGTGAATAGCTGTTGCCTATGAGTCATACAAATTAAGTAGAAATAACTGGGTTGGTTGGTCGGTCGGTCAGTTGGTTGCTTGTGTATTCCTTCTTTGGAACTCTATTGGGAGTGTTGCTATAACAGCTAACATTTATTAAGAGTTTACTGTGAACTGGATCCACAGCAAAGAACTTTACGTGTAAATTTTGTTCGTTCCTAACAATTTCATGGGCTGGTTACTATTATCATCACTGCTGTTATTCTGATAAGGAAATTGAAACTTACAGGGGCTGAGTAATGTGCCTATAGTCCCACAGCTAGTAAATGAGGAAACCAAGACTTGGACCAAGACAACCTCACTAGCTTAACTGGCACCCTTCATTTCCACTCGCTGGCCTTAATGTCCCTCTAAATTTCCCCTATCAACTTCAGTTCAAGCAGAAAAGTCAGAGAAAAATGGTAGACTGATAACAATTTTTTCATATGTGTTCTTTCAGTAGATGCCAAAAAGTAGGAACCACAACTCATTCTCTAAGTGATTTTTAGTAGATTACTTCCACAACTCATTCTCTAAGTGATTTTTTTTTTAATTTAGTAGATTACTTCCACAACTCATTCTCTAAGTGATTTTTTTTTAATTTACTGTCTTTTTGTAGTTCCTAGTGTGGTCAAAAATATTCACATTTCTCCCAGTGGGGCAACAGATAGCCTGACAGTGAACTGGACTCCTGGTGGGGGTGATGTGGATTCCTACGTGGTGTCAGCATTCAGGCAGAATCAAATGGTCGAGTCTCAGACTGTCCTCAAGCACGTCTCGGAGCACACATTCCAGAGGCTGGAAGCTGGCGAGCAGTACCGGATCGTGATCGCTTCTGTCAGCGGGTCCCAGAAGAACCAGATCGATGCACTTGGGCGGACAAGTAAGTGTCCACCTGCAAAAGGGCCAGGTAGTTCTCCAGAGCCATTCACAAGTGGAAAATATCCAAATTCGAAACCACTAAATTTGTACAGTTCAATGTGGTTTCAAGAGCTTTTCTCATATTTTTTTCTTTGCATTTTCCCTTTTCAATAGAGATGTTCAAAGCAAATGAAAGGTAATTAGAAGCCAAATCATATGAATAGATTATTTTCTCACTCAAGGAATATGAATAGCTGATTTTCTAAACTATGCATTTTTCAAAAGTTCGCTCCTTTCTATAAATTCTTTACAGAAAAATACACTTATGTCATCTATTTCATTTGTGATAAATTAATAATATTCTGTTTATTTACATTAATGCATGCTAAGTCACTTCAGTCATGTCCAACTCTCTGCAACCCCATGAACCATAGCCCACCAGGCTCCTCTGTTTGTGGGATACTCAGGCAAGAATACTGGGGTGGGTTGCCATGTCTTCCTCCAGGGGATCTTCCTGACCCAGGGATTGAACCCATGTCTCTTACATCTCTTGCCTTGGCAGGCAGGTTCTTTACCACTAGCACCACCCGGGAAGCCCATTTATTTCTATATCAATCAGTTCAGTGCAGTCATTCAGTCGTGTCCAACTCTTTGCGACTCCATGGACTGCAGTACACCAGGCCTCCCTGTCATCACCAATTCCTGGAGCTTGCTCAAATTCATGTCCATCGAGTTGGTGATGCCATCCAACCATCTCATCCTCTGTCATCCTGTTCTCCTCCTGCCTCCAGTCTTTCCCAGCATCAGAGTCTTTTCCAGTGAGTCAGTTCTTCACATCAGGTGGCCAGAGTATTGGAGTTTCAGTTTCAGCATCAGTCCTTCCAAAGAATATTCAGGACCAATTTCCTTTAGGATTGACTGGTTGGATCTCCTTGCAGTCCAAAGGATTCTCAAGAGTCTTCTCCAACATCACAGTTCAAAAGCATCAATTCTTTGGCACTCAGCTTTCTTTATAGTCCAACTCTCACATCCATACATGACTACTGGCAAAACCATAGCTTTGACCAGGCATACCTTTGCGGGCAAAGTAATGTCTCTGCTTTTTAATATGCCATCTAGGTTTGTCATAGCTTTTCTTCCAAGGAGTGAGCATCTTTTAATTTCATGGTTGCAGTCACCATCTGCATTTATATTAATAACACTATTCATACAGTGCTCTCAAAACAAAAATAAGCTAGAAGCACCCTGTAAACAGTAGGCATCTAAAATGACCCTTAGGGACTTTCCTGGTGGCCCAGTGTTTCAGACTTCACCTGTCAATGCAAGGGTGCAGATTTGATCCCTGGTCAGGGAGCTGAGATCCCACATCCTTCAGAGCCAAAATACCGAAATATAAAATAGAAGCAATAGTGTAACAAATTTCAGTAAAGACTTTTAAAATGGTCCAGTCCACATCAAAAACAAAATCTTAAAAAAAATAATAAAATGATCTTTAGCCACACTACAAGATAGAGATCATTATCTTCATTTTATAGATGAGGAAAGTAAGGCTCAGGAAGTTTATGAAACATTATCAAGGATATATGTAATAAAACCTAGAACTATAATTCAAGTCTAAGTGTCTCTGACTCCAAACCTCATGGTCTCTCTACCACAACACAATATGTGCTAGATATCTTCTACCCTCTACCCTCATGACCATTTATTTAGCTGTGGGGCCTGGGCCTCTGTACTGTGCCCTGCCTCTCTCTATTTCATATGTATCCCCAACTGTATGTCAAGCACTGTGTTAGAAAATGGGAACTTGACAGCAAGATAGAGCCCTTGACCAAAGAAGTCTACAGTCTAGAGAAGGAAACAGAGAAGTGAAAAGGCAATTACACTTCAATACAATACTTGTTAAAATAAAAGTAAAAATGGGGTATTATAGAAGCAAACAAAAAGAGTCAGGGGGACTTGCCTGGTGGTCCAGTGGCTAAGACTCCATGCTCCCAATACAGGGGGCCTGGGTGCAATTCCTGGTCAGGGAACTAGATCCTACATGCTACTACATGCCCCAGCTAAAGATCCTGCATACTGCAACTAAGACCTGGCACAGCCAAATAAATAAAGATGTTGGGGAAAAAAGAGTCAGGGAAGGCTTCCAGGAGAAGGTAACATTTAAAAAGACACTAGGGAATCATCCTGGTGAAGTATGTGTTGATCTGGTTCAAGCAGAAGAGCGAAGGCCTGGAGGGAAGAGGACGCATGGCACGTTTGAGGAGCTACACACCATTACTTCTAGAATAAAGATGTGAGCCATGTGGCCAAGTAGGTGGATGGACCTAATTGCCAAGGGCCTCACTGTTAAGGTTATAGAATTACAGAGAGCCATGGAGGGCCGTCAGCATGGTGTGCTATGAGAATCTGTCAAACACTGCAGTTTGGAGCAGTGGGACGTGAGGAAACTCTGGTCAAGAAACACTTGCAGTGCTGTGGGTGAGAAGTGACAGTGTCCTAGGCTAGTTCAGTAGAGAAGGAGAGACATGGAGAGACCCAAGAGATGTAAGATTTAAGATGCAGGAATGACAGGACTCATGCTTGATAATGTAGAAGGTGAGGGTGACAGTCAAGTTTCTGACTTGGACCAAGAGACAGAAACAAAGAGCACTAAGGAGGTGGTGGAAGGGAGATGAGGAGTTCCATGTGGGCATCTTGAAAGCTGGGAGTCTGTGGGACATCCAGAGAGGAATGTCATTTGCAAAACTAGAAGAGAGATCTGAACTGAGTTTAAATCTGGGAGTCATCACCACATGGGTGACAATTCAAGTCATGGGAGTGGATGATTTTTTGAATTATCTCTCTCCTCAAACGATTGGGTAGAATGAGAAAAAATATAAGCATAGAACACTAAATATTATTAATATTCAACAGTATCTGGCCTTTTACATCAGGAGCCGTAGGACAAAGACTGTTATATGTTAGTGCTTAGGTCAAAGCTTGAAGCTTTGACCTGAGTTAATCTTGGGAAAGAAAGGCTAAACAAACAACATAATTCAGTCTTCCAAACTATATTCATTCAATGTAAGTTTGTTCAGCATCCTTCCACTTTGTAAATGCTTAGATATGTATCACTCTGCATATCTATTAGTGTCACTCTCACTAATTTTTCTACTTGTTTGACTTCAAGATCCTTTCTAAATCAGAGGGGGAAAAATAGAGAATCTAAGCAGTTATATGGATAATTCAGATCAAGAAGTACTGGTTGGCCCCGGAAGTCCATTCCATAGAGTGTTACCGAAAAATCTGAACAAGCTTTCTGGCCAGACCAATACTTTCTCCGGAGGGCGCATGAAGAGTGTCAGTGCAACCATGAGGGATCATCTTCCATCTGCAGATGATTTAGGGAAGTTTTTCTCAATTGATTACTTTGCCCTAAGTGATGAAACTTGCTTCTCTCTCTTTTTTTTTTTTTTTTTTTTGCAGTCCCAGCATCTGTCCAGGGAATAACTGCAGACAATGCATACAGTAGTCATTCCTTAATAGTAAGCTGGCAAAAAGCTGTTGGCATGGCAGAAAGATATGATATCCTACTTCTGAGTGAAAATGGGATCCTCCTAAGTAACACATCAGAGGCAGCCACCACGAAGCAGCACAAGTTTGAAGACCTAACACCAGGAAAGAAATACAAGATACAGATCCTAACCGTCAGCGGAGGCCTCTTTAGCAAGGAAGCCCAAACAGAAGGCCGAACAGGTAGTTCACACAGCTTACTGTTTTGTGCAAGATACATCCTTGTCTGCCATTCGTTAAGAACTGCAGGCTCAAGGGGATGAAGTAACACTGGGAGATGAAGTCTATTTCTTGACACAGCAGGAACATTCACGGTAATCTGCCACTTCCACGCCAGCTGGCCTGTTCACACAGCCTTCAGCTCGCCACGCTCCAATTCAAGATCCTTCATCAAAACTGGCTCTGTTCATTTCTTATTGTTGCTGTTATATATTGTTATTAACTTTGTAGCTCAAACAACACAGATTTATCATCTTACAGTCCTGTAGATCAAAATCTGAAAATAGTCTCATGGCGTTAAAATCAAGGTGTCAGGTCACAGAAAGGCTGTGTTTCTATTCTAGAGACTTTATGGGGAGAATCTATTCCTTGCCTTTTCAGTTCTAGAGGTCACTCACATTTCTTCCAGGGGTGACTTCACTCCAACTTCTCTGCTCTTCTGCTTCCTTCTTCCATCTTTTATGGAACTCTTGTGATTCCATTGGTCACCACCTGGACAGTCCCGATTAATCTTGTCACTTCAAGATCCTTGACTCAATCACACTTGCAAAGTCCATTTTGCCACAGAAAGTAACATATTCACAGGTTCTGGAGATCAGGACATGGATGTCTTTGGGGGCCACTATTCAGACAGCATCCCTGGTCTAATGATTATTTATTAAGTAACTAGGTCTGAAAGGACTTCCCTGGTAGCTCAGAGGGTAAAGAACCTGCCTGAAATGCAGGAGAGCTGGGTTCGATTCCTGGGTTGGGAAGATCCCCTGGAGAAGGGAATGGCTACCCACTCTAGTATCCTTGCCTGGAGAATCCCATGGACAGAGGACCCTGGTGGGCTACAGTCCATGGGGTCACAAAGAGTTGGACATGACTGAGCAGCTGTATGTGTTGCTAAGTCACTTCAGTCATGTCCGATTCTTTGCGCCCCCTTGGAATGTAGCCTACCAGGGTCCTCTGTCCGTGGGATTTACCAGCCAAGAATACTGGAAAGGGTTGCCATATTCTTCTCCAGGGGATCTTCCCAATCCAGGGATCAAACCCACATCTCTTAAGTCTCCTGCATTGGCAGGCAGGTTCTTTACCACTAACACTACCTGGGAAGCCAGGCGACTGAACAGCTAACACACACTTTCCCTAGGTCTGAAAGGGTTTGATGTTGATAGGAACATAAATTAGGTATGCTTCTCATCCTGAAAGAAGTGACTGACACTTGGGAGAGACAGACACGTGGACAAATAATGACAATACATTGTGATAAAGGTTGTATATGAGACAGGAAGGTCCAGCACCAAGGGGAGCATGGAGGAGGTGGCGTTGGGAAGTCTTAAAAATGACTTTTCAGTCATGAAGGATGAAACAATTATCTGTGTGGAGAAAAGCCAGAAGGACACCAGTGTAGACAGATGACTGTGTGCCAACACAGGGAGGAGAGAGGAGCAGTGAGGTTTCGTGGTAACTGAAGTGTGTCTTACGTGGTGGAGACGTGAGGCTGGAAAGGTAAGTTGGGGCCAGATTAGAGAGTGCCTGGTGTGCCTTCCTCAGGAATTTATGTTTCATCTTATAAAATAAAGAAGATAATAGAAGTTTTTCAGCCAGACAGTGAATGTTTTGTAATAAAAATGTGTACTTTTAAAAAAAGATAAATCAAATGGCAGTGGGGAATAGATTGAATGGAGGAGAGACTAGAAGTGAGAAGACCAGTTCATTAATGCATTTGTTATGAAGCACCTACTGTGTGTGTGAGGCACTGTTTAAATGTTGGATACACAGAAATGAATAAAACAAATCCTCATGGTCATGAAGCTTATATTCTAGCAGAAGAGAAAGGCAATAAACAAAGAGGTAAAAAATAGAATAGGATACTTGTGGATACAGTGGCAGGAAGGAGAGGGTAGGACAAATTGAGAAAGTAGCGTTGATATATATATACTATCACATGTATATAAATCATAATATATATACACTATCAGGTATAAAACAGATAGCTAGCGGGAAGCTGCTGTATAACACAGGGAGTCCAGCCTGGTGCTCCGTGATGACTTAGAAGAGTGAGATGAGAAGGGGAGGGAGACTCAAGAGGGAGGGTGTACTACTTATATATATATAATTTGCATTGTTATAGGGCATAAGCCAGCACAACATTATAAAGTAATTATCCTCTAATTAAAAACTAAAAGAAAACTATATAGTAGATTAGATGGTAATGACAGAGAAGGCAATGGCATCCCACTCTGGTACTCTTGCCTGGGAAATCCCATGTTCGGAGGAGCCTGGTAAGAGGAGGAACAGAAGAACATTCTAGAGTTTCTACATGGGGTATCTGGTGGAAAATAATTCTATTAACTGAGATAAGAGAAGCAGGAAGAGAGAGTGTCAAGAAAAAAGACCCAGGGCTCAGTTCCGACTGAGTTTGAGATGTGTGGATGATGTGTAGAGAGAGAGAGGTGAGCAATAGGTCATTGAAAATAGGGACCCACTTCAGAAATGTGAGCTGGGATAAAAATTCTAGTTAAATTCTCCATGTTTTAGTCTGTTCAGGATTCTGTACTGAGAATACCATAAACTAAATGGTTTAAACAACAGAGGCTGGAAGGTCAAGGTTAAGACTCCAACAGATTCGGTGTCTGGTGAGGGCCCATTTTCTGACTTAAGGAGGACCCCTCCTCACTGTGTCCTCACGTGGCAGGCAGGGCAAGAGCACCCTCTGTGGTCTCTTTTATAAGGCACTGATCCCTCTCACAAGCTCTCCACCTTAAGACCTAATTATCTCCCACTGGCTACACCCGTTAGGTTTCAATGCCTGAATTTGGTCGGGGGAGGGAGGAGCACAAACTTGCAGACCGTAGCAATCTATAAAGTGGGTGGGATTGATTGCTGAGCTAATATTATGGATTATGATGGGGACAGAGGATGATACCATAGGAAATACCAACTTTTAAGGATCTGGCATAAGGAGAGGGGAAAAGCAAAAGAACCGAGAAAGTGTTTGGAGTGGAGGACCCAAGAGAAACAGACAGATGTCCTGTCTTATTTCCACTGGCATCTTAAGACTTCTTGGGTCTCAGGCAGCATCTGTGCCAATAGTCTGGAAGCATGTTGTTTCTGGTGGCACTTGATCAGCTTGCCAGCAGGTAGCATAGAAGAGCAAAGGGATTGCAAAATCCTAATGTAAATCTTTTTTTATATATATATAGTTTTGGCTTTTCCTCTTCCTTCTCTTTCCCATTGTTGTTGTTCAGTCGTGTCCAGCTCTTTGTGACCTCATTGACTGCAGCACACCAGGCTCCTCTGTCCTCCACTATCTCTTTCCTATATCCCGAATAGAATTTTCTTTCTGTTTGATTTTCCTTTACTTGCCTGCTCACTCTCTCCTCCACTCTGCCCTTCCCTCCAGTTGTCACTTTTTAGCTCTCAGAGATAGTTGTTTTGTTTTTTTTTTTTTTTAATCTCTGATCTAGCTCTTTGTATTGGAAAAACATTTAGTTACACAGGTCAGATTAACATTTATTTTATATGCAAAAAATGTCTTTGAATATAGTGTTCCATTAGTGGTTTTTTTCCTGTTCTCTTGAGGTTTTGTTTTTTAACATTAACATTTCCAGCATCAATAATTCACAGTATTCAGATTTATTTGCTTTGGGGTTTCCATGAAGTTCAGTATTTTGAAAAGCAGGGACCACGTGTTTTGAGCTTCTTGTTGGAGTGTGGCCATCCAGGCGTCAATCTAGGGCTGTGTCAGAAATGTGCCAAAACTCAGTCTCACTCTCTTGCTTCCTGATTTTTCCAGTTCCAGCAGCTGTCACCAATCTGAGGATCACAGAGAACTCCACCCGACACCTGTCCTTTAGCTGGACTCCATCAGAGGGGGAGCTCAACTCCTACAACATCTTTCTGTACAACCCAGATCGAACTCTTAAGGATCGAGCTCAGGTTGACCCGCAAGTCCAGAGCTTCTCCTTCCAGAACTTGCTACAAGGTCGAATGTACAGAATGGTGATTGTAACTCACAGTGGGGAGCTGTCGAATGAGTCTTTCATATTTGGGAGAACAGGTAAGACCTGGACTCAAACTGTAATGAACAGCAGGGAAATTGTCGTAGTACCCACTGGCTTTCCCTTGATTTGATTTTAGTTTCCTACTCTACCTAGGGTGTAGCTTTATATGAAATTTGTGACCTTTATGTGAAATTTCTGACCCTAAATCAGACGATTTATATGCCAAAATAGTTTCTGCATTTGTTTCTGCTTTGTTTCCACCTTGTGTTTACCTCATAAGAGTTTGGTGGAAAAATAAATCTGGTTCCTCCACTTGCCAGAAAACCACTACAAGACGGTTATAACACATTGGGTTCAATTCAAACTGTGCCTTTCAGCTTTGTACAAGAAATAGATGGAGTGGAGAGCAGGTGCAAAGGAGGGCAGCTACAAATGGGACAAAAAGCAATGACTGCTGTGAATCAGAAACACAGCACTAGATGCAGTGAACACAAGAGGTCCAGGAAAAGGTGAAAGAAGCATCTCTGGGTTTCACATAAGAAACTGAATCTACTCTTTCTCCATTGTTGTTGTTCAGTTGCTCAGTCATTTCCAACTCTTTGTGACTCTATGGATCAAAGCACACCTGGTTTCCCTGTCCTTCACCATCTCCCAGAGCTTGCTCAAACTCATGTCCGTCAAGTCAGTGATGCCATCCAACCATCTTATCCTCTGTCGTCCCCCTTTTCCTCCTTCCTTCAATCTTTCCCAGCATCGGGATCTTTTCTAATGACTTGGCTGTTTGCATCATGAAGCTCCAGGTGGCCAAAGTACTGGAGCTTCAGCTTTAGCATCAGTCCTTCCAGTGAGTATTCAGGATTGATTTCCTTTACGAATGACTGATTTGATCTCCTTGCAGTCCAAGGGACTCTCAAGTGTCTTCTCCAACACCACAGTTCAAAAGCATCAATTCTTTGGCACTCAGCCTTCTTTATGGTCCAACTCACATCCATACATGACTACTGGAAAAACCATAGCCTTGACTATACTGATCTTTGTCAGCAAAGTAATGTATCTACTTTTTAATATGCTGTCTAGGTTTGTCACAGCTTTTCTTCCAAGAAGCAAGCATCTTTTAATTTTATGGATGCAGTCACCATCTGCAGTGATTTTGGAGCCCAAGAAAATAAAGTCTGTCACTGTTTCCATTGTTTCCCCATCTATTTGCCATGAAGTGATGGGACTGGATGCCATGATCTTAGTTTTTTGAATGCTAAGTTTTAAACCAGCTTTTTCACTCTCCTCTTTCACATTCATTAAGAGGCTCTTTAGCTCCTCTTCACTTTCTGTCATAAGGGTGGTATCATCTGCATAGCTGAGGTTGCTGATATTTCTCCCAGCAATCTTGATTCCAGCTTGTGCTTCATTCAGCCTGGCATTTCACATGAAGTACTCTGAATATAAGTTAAAAAAGCAAGGTGACAATATACAGCCTTGAGATACTCCTTAGCCAATTTGGAACCAGTCCATTGTCCCATGTCTGGTTCTAACTGTTGCTTCTTGACCTGCATATGGGTTTCACAGGAGGCAGGTGAGGTTGTCTGATATTCCCATCTCTTTAAGAATTTTCCACAGTTTATTGTGATCCATGTACTCAAAGGCTTTAGCATAGTCAGTGAAGCAGATGTTTTTCTGGAATTCTCTTGCTTTTTCTATGATCCAGGAGATGTGGCAATTTGATCTCTGCCTTTTCTAAATCCAGCTTGAACATCTGGATATTCATGGTTCACATATTGTTGAAGCCTAGCTTGGAGAATTTTGAGCATTACTTTGTTGGCATGTGAAATGAGTGCAGTTGTACAATAGTTTGAACATTCTTTGACATTGCTCTTTTTGGAGATTGGAATGAAAACTGACCTTTTCCAGTCCTGTGGCCACTGATAAGTTTTCCAAATTTGCTGACGTATTGAGTACAGCACTTTCACAGCATCATCTTTTAGGATTTGAAATAGCTCAGCTGGAATTCCATCACCTCCACTAGCTTTGATCATAGTGATGATTCCTAAGGCCTACTTGACTTTGCCCTCCAAGATGTTTGGCTCTAGGTGAGTGATCACACCATCGTGGTTATCTGAGTCATTAAGATCTTTTTTGTATAGTTCTGTGTATTCTTGCCACCTCTTTTGAGTCTGTTGTCTCATTTTCCTATTCAACTCTCATTCTCAATTGATAATCATTTTTGAGCACTCTTGTGTGCCAGGCACTGAGCTCACTTCTGGACTAGGACAGCGGACAAGACTTACACGGGTCCCTGACTTCATAGGAGTCTTCATTACCAAAGAGGGAGAAGGGGCAGGATGGCAGATTTAAAGGAAGATGATTTTGGAATGCCTTCAATCCTCTGAAGGAAATATGCAGTACATTGTGATGGAGAGTGACTTGGCAAGACTAACTTGAAGACAAGACTTTATACAGAGAAGGCTTCCAGCTGAAACCTCAAGGTGGGAGGAACCATGGGAAGAGCTCATTCTAGGCACTCAACAGGATTTCTCAGTTTGTCTTCTGAGGGAATGAAAAAGAGCAGCAGGAACTTCCTGGTGGTCCAGTGGTTAGCAGTCTGCCTGACCGTGCAGAGGACATAGGTTCGATCCCTGGTCTGGGAAGATTCCACATGCCATAGGGCAACTAAACCCATGCACCACAACTACCGAAGCCCAGACACCCTAGAGCCAGGGCTCTGCAACAAGAGAAGCCACCGCCATGAGAAACCCAAGCACTGCAGAGAAAGTACAGAGACCCAGCTTGGCCAAAAATAAATAAGTAAAGAATTTTTTAAAAATAACAGCAGATGAGCCATAAGTAGAATTGCCTAGGTGTTACTGTTTTCAGGGCCATCTGCCGATGCACATGTTCCCTGACCTGCCCATTAATGTTTAAAGTTCCTCCAAAAAGGAACAACAGTCTTCACTCTCCAAGGAATCGTGAAACTTACATACCCCTGGGACAGGTACCAGTCTGACTAACTTATACTGTGGTAGAATGACTGTCGACACTTCTTTTCCCAATTGAGGTTCTGTCAGTATAGGTTTTGGGGAAGAAACAAGTGAGAGCCTAAAAGAGGATGGAGAGGAAGTAAAGTGGCCCAGAGAAGGGTATTGGGATGGTGGCCACAAGTAAGATGAGCCAGACTGGAAGAGTATTTATGAATACTTTCAGGGGTTTTGGTAAGCTAAGTTATCAACTATTTGACCCGTCTTAATTAATCATTTCTGAAAATTTCACTTTATTTGTTTATCAGAGGACATGTAGCAAGCATTTGTTAATAGAAGTCATCTCCTATTGTGCTTTTTTAAATTTGATTTTAATTTGTACCAGGTCTCTAGACCATATGCTCTCAAAGTCAGGTGACCTGAAATAGAAGCAAGATCTGACTCTACAATAGGTGCTGCCCACCCATACGCCCAGCATGGCTCATGTGTTCATCTGTGGGGCCCATGCTTTTGTTTCCATCTGTTTTGTTTTCAGTAAAGGTTTTCCCTCTGTTTAAGTCCCAGCCACTGTGAGTAACCTCAAGGGATCCAATCAAAACATGACAGACAGCCTCTGGTTCAGCTGGAGTCCAGCCTCTGGGGACTTCGACTTTTATGAACTGATTCTCTATAACCCCAATGGCACAAAGAAGGAAAACTGGAAAGACAAGGACCTGACAGAGTGGCGTTTCCATGGCCTCATTCCTGGAAGGAAGTACACGCTGTGTGTGGTAACTCACAGTGGAGATCTCAGCAACAGGGCCACGGGGGAGAGCAGAACAGGTAAGAAGCCCAGTTACCAGTGGCCAAGCACTGGCGGGAGGTAGCTTCCACAGGCACATTTTAATTGTGATCTTATTAATAAGAAATAAAATCAGTGATGTGCCACGTGCTCACCCCTGAACTTGGGAAGGGTCTATGGTAGAGTGGATAAAAATCAGCTGGTTTTTTATCCATAAAACAGTGGTAAAAAAAAAAAAAAAAAAAAAGCAGCTGGATAGTTGACATAGCTCCTTCACTTACCTATGTGAAACTGAGCAGGTCACTGAGCACCTGTGAGCCTCAGCTTTCTTATCTGTAAAATGGGGGTGGTCATATATATCATCATTAAATTACTATGAGCGATGGTTTTTTTTTTTTGGCTGTGCTAGGTCTTTGGTGCTGCACTCGGGCTTTCTCTAGTTATGGTATGAAGGCTTCTCAGCTTCTCATTGCGGGGGCTTCTCTTGTTG
The DNA here is from genome assembly GCA_007570785.1 of Antilocapra americana. Classification (NCBI taxonomy): domain Eukaryota; kingdom Metazoa; phylum Chordata; class Mammalia; order Artiodactyla; family Antilocapridae; genus Antilocapra; species Antilocapra americana. The sequence continues at coordinate 12,370,278 of ML663563.1, read as the reverse complement.
CAGAACACTGACTCTAGGGCCCACCGGCTTCAGGGCTTAGTTGCTTCTTAGCATGTGGAATCTTTGCTGACCAGGGATTGAACCTATGTCCCCCTGCATTGGCAGGTGGATTCTTAGTAACCAGGGAAGTCCAGCAGAGCTTTCTAAATATTTCTTGGGCACACACAGATAACATTGATACCTGTGTGCCACCCTGGAGTCAATGAACAAGGTTCTCTCAATTGGATGTAACTGTTAACCCCAACCTTCACTTTCACTTTCACACTTATAACCCGTATATAACTTATAATTCATGCTCCATAGCACCCTGGTTAAAAAACAAAACAAAACTCTGATTATAAAAATTAAACAAAATGTACATAAAACATTTGAGGGCAATGTCTTATACATAGTAAAGACCATAGATGGAAGCTGTTATTATTATGGTATCATATTACCTCTTCCTACAAAGTACATTAAAAGTATGTCTGATGTCACTCAGCTATCTTATTTGTGTATGACACAGAAATAATTGCATGATTTTTTCACTTTCTCATACATATAGCCCCAAGTCCTCCCAGTCTTATGTCATTTGCTGATGTTACAAACACATCATTGGCCATCACCTGGAAAGGGCCACCAGACTGGACAGACTATGATGACTTTGAGCTGCAGTGGTTCCCCAGAGATGCCATCACAGTCTTCAACCCCTACAGCAACAGAAAATCAGAAGGACGCATCGTGCATGGTCTTCGTCCAGGGAGATCTTACCAATTCAGCGTCAAGACCATCAGTGGTGATTCCTGGAAAACCTACAGCAAGCCAATTTTTGGATCTGTGAGGACAAGTATGACATGTTTTTCTATTATTGGTTCTCAGATGAAATGGGGAGGAAGTATGTGTTACAACATCTTATTGCATTGGAGCTTGGTTTGAATCCACGTTTTTACCTGAAATTGGTTAGATTTGAATTCAGACAGAAGTTCTACATAGATTTATTCATTTATTCAGCTTTAACAAGAAGAAATCATCTCTGCCTTTATGGAGCATATAACTCAGTGGGAGGTACTATCATTAAAAAGACATTTTGGGTGTGATGAAGTATTTGGCACTAGAGAAACACATGGCAAAGGCATCTGACCCAACACAAGGGAACCTTCTAGAAAGAGAAGCATCCAAATCAAAACTTAAGGAAAGAGTAAGACATACAGGTGGAGATGAGGAAAGAAGTAAAGAATATTTCAGGTAGAGAGAATAAAAGATTCTAAAACCAGGCAGGAGGCAGAAATAGAAAGGAGTTCAGTTGACCAGAGGATAAAAGGTGAGGATTAGGAAAATCAGGTCATGAAATGTCTTGTGAGCCATGGTAATGACTTTGAACCTCAATCCACTGGAGCCACTGAAGGCTTTTTGGCCGAGATATAATAGATTAGCATTTTATAAAAGTCACTGTGGGGGTGGTACAGAGAATGGATTGAAAGGGGCAAACTCAAAGCAGAAGGACTGGTTAGAGCATAATGCTATAAATTCTAAGGATGAAAATACCTCAATGATAAAATATATATCTGTTTCTTCCCCAAGGCATTTTGAGATAAGTACCACAGATCTCAAAGAAACAGAAGTTTTGGTATAGGAACCTCAATCCAAATATTTATTGCTCAGTAATACCCAGGAAATGTAGATTCGGAGATCGGGCCAGATAGTTATTGGTTATTGATAAAATACAAAGCTGAAAATTAGAAATTTAAGCCAGTAGCTGTTTTGTTAATTCAACAAACATTAATGCTACAATAGTTTTAACTTGTGTTTTATATTTTATGCAAAGAGTAATTTGAGATCAGATAACTGTGTGTTGAGAGAAACATGTGGAAAAAAAAACTAAGACTTTTCATTAATAGCAAGATCAGGAGGAGTTTTCAGTGGTTTACTATAGGCTGTGGAATTGAATCCCAGGTGTTCAGTCTAAGAACTCGGTTGGGGCCAGGCTGGTCAGATCACATCTGGAGAGTTATACTCGGTCCTAGATGCTAGAATGTAAGAGAGGCATTTACCAAATGGGGCTTCCTCAAGAGGAGAGCAGCCAGCACCGAGAGGGACTTGACAATGAGTTTTATGGGGAATGGCAGAGTGAACTTTGAGGATTTCGTCGGTTAGGATCAGGTTTGGCTGTGGGTAACAGAAAACTCAAGATAACAAAGGATTAAACAAAACAGATGTTGAGAATTCTCATGTAAAATCTTTCCAGTGCCCCATTTCTGGCAAAAACATTCCAGCCGTGATAAACACTGTGCAAGGCTCCACCAGCCATGCCTCCTAACCCCACCCTTGATGCCCGGGTTCATGGTTGTCTCAGTGCCTCTTTCCCAGTATCTTGGCTAAGTGTCATCTCTACCAGAAAGGCTTTGCTAAGTCCTGCCCAGCACTGGCACCAGCAACAGGAAGTTGTCTCTTGCTCCACAGAGCATCCTCTTCCCCGTCTCATTTCTACCTTGTAGTATGTTTAGGACTCATCTCACTTTCCGAGAGGTTACAGCTAATATCTTCTTCATTTCTATACTGTTCACAGACCCTAGAAGGGCACTTTGTATGCAGTAGATACTCATTTCTTAGTGAATTGGAGACCTGACCTGAGTCTTTGTAGACAAGCAGGATTTAGAGGTAAAAAGGAGAGAGAAGAAGCTGAAGGAAGAGATCAAATTGAAGCAAGCAGATTCTTTACCAGTGAGCCATGAGGGAAGCTCAATCAGGGAAGTAGATATTCTTTACTTCCCCAATTTACAGGTGGGCCACAGATATGTTAAATCACTTGCCCAGGATTGCATAGCTGATAAACAGAATTTGAATTCAGGCAGATCAAGCTGCACTGTTAACCTCTAGGCCACTCTGCCCCACCTTCTTTCTGACTCCTGCCACTTGGCTTCAGGGTCCCTGTTTACATCTGTGTTTGCAATCACATTGGCACATGGTGATTTTTTCTAAAGGGACATCATTTTAACTTTCAGTGTTTCTCAAAGTGAGGTCTAATAGGCAGAAATTCCCTTGGAGACCTATGAAAAGCAGTTCACATGAAGGTCGAGAATTATTTATTTAGATCTCTGAGCTAGCTGGAGTTAAAGGAACTGAAAAGGTATCTCCCAGAGTTGTGAAGTCTCTTCCTCTCTCTCATTTAGAGCCAGACAAGATACAGAACCTGCATTGCCGGCCTCAGAACTCTACAGCCATTGCCTGTTCTTGGATCCCTCCTGATTCTGACTTTGATGGGTATAGCATTGAGTGCCGGAAAATGGACACTCAAGAAGTTGAGTTCTCCAGAAAGCTGGAGAAAGAAAAATCTCTGCTTAACATCATGATGTTGGTGCCTCATAAGAGGTACCTGGTGTCTATCAAGGTGCAGTCGGCCGGCATGACCAGTGAGGTGGTTGAAGACAGCACCATCACCATGATAGACCGTAAGTGCCCCTGGAGGTGTGGCCCTCCCCTGTGCTCCCATCACCCTTGTTCACGTGTGTATGGCTCACTTCCACATTAGCGAGGCCTGTTGTCACTTGAAGAGGACTAAAAGGCTCTGAGAAGTATAAGCATTTCTGTTTGTAAAGCATGCTGGCAGCAAACAAGTTAAATGATCTTAAAGAACCTGAATGAATTAGTGTTTAAATACATCTCTTTGCCTGATGTAGAAAGAGCCGTAATAGAGCTTTTAAGCAATTTGATGCTAAAACTTCAGGAAATCCTGCTGAGGAGCTGCCTCTTTCATTATGTTTAATGTGCTACCGGCAAGTCACTTCCTCTGCCGGCTTCCCTTCAGGAGAGGAGGAGGTTTTCTTGATTCCAAGCATTAGACACACACATACACACACACACACACACACACACACACACACACGACACGCATGCAGCCTGATGTAGGTCAGTGAAGACCTTCGTCTCACTAATATTTTATATTCAAAAGCATAATTGTGACCCTTCTTGGTTCCTTTCCCATCCTTCTCCCAGGCCCCCCTCCTCCACCTCCACATATTCGTGTGAATAAAAAGGATGTGCTAATTAGCAAATCTTCCATCAACTTTACTTTCAACTGCAGCTGGTTCAGCGACACCAATGGAGCTGTGAAATACTTCACAGTGGTGGTGAGAGAGGCTGATGGTAAGCGATCATGAGTTAACTCCAAGACACAGGATTACTTTCTCGAAAGTCAACTGTGGGGGCTCCTTCTGTGACAAGTTTTTAAAAGAAGAAAACTTAATTTTTATATCATTTCGCTGTATCTCTGCTGGATGCAGCGAGATGTACCAAGAAAAAGAAAACCTACTGAAAGCCTGTTATTTGCAGGATATAATAATTAAATGGGTAATAAAAGCAACTATATCAATAATCACAATAACCATCATGTACTTGTTGCTATTGCAGGCACTGTTGGAAATGCATTGCGTTTGCTGACTCATTCAGTCTTTACTATTCATTCAGTCCCATTCAGCTCCATGATTCTGCCATTAAGCAGCAACATGCTTTGTCTGTCTTCCCCACTCCCTGTCTCAAATACCTCTACCAATCATATATTCCCAAACCACTCACCAATTCACAAAAATGCTCAAATGCTTGAAAGAGGGAAAAAATGATCATGAAAAGCATCCTTCCTTTCTCTACTGAATTTTCAACATGTTTCATTTTCTAGTCTACTAAATTATCCAGTGTTACCTAACTCTTATGTAACAGGCAAATTCTAGGTGATTCTTATAATAACATTCCATTCAGCCAAGTAAGATCTCTAGTGCTTATGACATCAGCATCTATCAGATCATCCTCAGGAGTTTGTATCTGAGGACACACATGTCCATATGTGGTTTTGCCACTGAGATCCTGTGTGTTATTTCTCCACAACAGATGTTCATGTCTGGAATGATATTAATATATCCTGCATGTCATATATTTTTCAAAATTGTTTAAGATGCTGCACTGGAGTTTTTCAAGCATCCCTGAGTATTTTAACTCATTGGTGGGCAATGGGAAGGTTTAAACCTGCCATGACAAATGTTGGAGCTAAATGGTATTTTAGTCTCACTAGATACTTTTAGGGCTTCTCAGGTGGCACTAGTGGTAAAGAACTCACCTGCCAATACAGGAGATGTAAGAGATGTGGGTTCGATCCCTGGGTCGGGAAGCTCCCCTGGAGGAAGGCATGGCAACCCACATCAGTCTAGAGAATCCCATGAACAGAGGAGCTGGGTGGGCTACAGTCCATAGGGTTGCAGAGAGTCAGACATGACTAAAGTGATTCAGCACATACGTACTTTTATATTTTATTTAATTGTACTAAAGCTGGTTATGCATTATTAATTCAATAATTTCAAGGGTCAGTGTTGCATCCCAGATATCCTTACAAGTAGTAGTTGGAGATAAATAGGTGAACTGTGAAGAGACTTTAAATTTAAGTAGGCTGCAGTGAAGATAGTATTTTGCTACCAAAATAAGTCAGCAGCCAAAAAAAATAACACCCCAGAATTTAGCCTTGTGTTCTCCCGCCAGGTGGGTTTCAATGCCTGATGTCCTTGGAGATGGGCTGTGCTCCCCTGGTGATCTAAGATAACAAGCTGGCTCACATAAACGTCATTTGCAGCATATATACTCTTTCTCAAGGCAATCTTCCTTTTAACTACAGCCAGCAAGATAATATTTCCAAGAGCTACTCATTTTGAGCAAATTTTATCAAACAAGAGTCCAGGACGCAAAGAACCCCCACCATATCACTCCTTAAAGTTCACTGTACATGGTATCCAATCTCTATAATATTTTTCTTCCTAATTATGCTTTCCTCTGGCCAACATCAAAGTGAGTTTGCCCTGCCAAAACACACAGCAGCTGGGTGGACAGGAGAAGAGTTCTGGGAAGTGTTCTGCCCAAGGCCCCAGATTTGAGCCAGGATTAAATTGTACTCCAGATAACAGCAGGACACAGAGCAGGACAAGGAGTAGTTATGAGACGGGGAGTGGTGCAGGAAGCATGCATGTAGGGCAACTGCTCTGGCCTCAGACCTGATTTCTCTTATCTTTTCCCCATTTCCCAGGTCACAGGGACTTCCTTATTCGCTCAGCTACAATGGTTATTGGCAAGTAGAGAGCTTGTTGAGTGGGTTGACTTTCACAATGGGAAGTACCCATCTTTCTGGAGTTGTGGCACGTTACCATCTGATGCATGAGCCACCCTTTCATATATGCATATTTTATTTCCTAGAAAAATGATAGCATATGTGTGTGTGTGCATGTGTGTGTGTGTGTGTGTGTGTGTGTGTGTGTGTGTGTGTGTGTGTTGGTGTAGCTCCCGCTGCTGCTGCTGTTTGGTTCCTCAGTTGTGTCTGACTCTTTAGTGACCCCATGGACTGTAGCCCACCAGGCTCCTCTGTCCATGGGATTTTTCAGGCAAGAATACTGGAGTAGGCTGCCATTTCCTCCTTTAGGGGATCTTTCTGACCCAGGAATTGAACCTGTGTCTCCTGCATTGCAGTTGTATTCTTTACCACTGAGCCACCCAGGAAGCACCTGTGTTTTGCATATGCATATATAAAATGTTGTATATACACTATTTATGTTTAATTTATTTATTTTAGAAAAAGTGAATTAGATTAATTTCACTGTGAGAATTTCACAACATCCTTCAGGATCACAGAATCTGCACTCCAGGGATGACTAGGGATAGTGGGTGGGGTAACTAGGTGAGGTTAACTAGGTAACCTCAGAAACCTAGTTAGAAATCCCTGAAGTCACAAGAAAGTCAGTCCCTCACTGTGGGTTTTCTTCCTGCAGGCAATGACGAGCTGAAGCCAGAGCCACAGCACCCCCTGCCCTCCTACCTGGAATACAGGCACAACGCCTCCATTCGGGTGTATCAGACTGATTACTTTGCCAGCAAATGTGCTGAAAGTCCTGACAGCAACTCTAAGAGTTTCAACATTAAGCTTGGAGCAGAGATGGAGAGCTTGGGTGGAAAATGTGATCCCAATCAGCAAAAATTTTGTGATGGGCCGCTGAAGCCACGCACGGCCTACAGGTTAGATATATTACCATCATTTCACCAGGAGGGACGTGCTTCATCACCAGGCGCTCAGCTGTCAGGGCATCTGATGCACATGAGTTCCTGTAGATTAATAACCTACGTTACAAGAGTGCTCTACATTTTACTGGCTAATTTATAAAGGTTGTATTCCTGCCTCCATTCACAGGGAATGGGTAAAGAGAGGCCTTTGGCCTTGTACAAAAGCTCCAGTTCATTATGTGAGAAATTGAAGATTCTTAATAGGTTGTTTTTTCTCCTAAAACTTATCTAGTATGAATCAGGTGATTTATTTACCATATTAACACCTGTGAAAATGTCCAAGTAGAAAGATTAAGTTTAGGGAGACTCAAGAAATGTGAGATTTTTCCCCACTTTCAGTGAGGCCTGGAATTACACTTATTTATTTGCCTTCTAAGGCATAAGATGAATGTTCTTTTTGGTCCAGATAGAACTGTTGAAAGGAAAGGCCCCTTAATGAATGGAAGCACCCTCTCCTCCCAGTAAGATGGCAGATGAAAAGGAGCAGCTATTTGGTTTGGCCCCAGGGAGTACTACTATGGCCAATAGGCCCTTCCAGCTACAGGAACTGGCCGTGCCCTTCATGTACACCGTGTTCCCGGAAAGCAGAATAAGTATACACAGCATCCCAAACCCAAGGGATACAGAACCTAGGCTGCCATCTTAGAAACCAGGCTGCGGGAATCCAGGATTAGTGCTTTTGTAGAGGATGTGCCTTCTGTTAGGTGTTGGTAGAGCTGATGTCCAGCCAGATGGCAGCCAATCAGGTTCTCTATGGGCCAGTGTCCATTCTGGTTGGTCAGTGCCCAGGTCTTATTAACCCTTACACGTTTTGCCTATTATCCCTGAATATCAGTGGAAACCTTTATGCCAGCTCCAAAAGGAGACAGTGACATGGTATCATACCTGAGAGCATTCTTAACCCCTCCCTTGCATCAGCACAGTCAAACCGACAGCTTCCCTAAAAGAGATGGCTCCCTTTGGACAGGAATTCTGCATCGATACCTCCACCCAGGACTCACCACGAAAGTGCTACTGCCCCCCCCCCCCCGCAACCAAGATTGGCACCTCCAGAGTGAGCATCACACATTAGTGATGTTTGCTTCAAGAAGAAGCTATATGAGCTTACCTGCAGGAGACGAGATCTCAGAGCAAAGGAGAAATATAGAAGAGATCAGAAAGCCAGGAGCCTTTAGTTCTTGTTAGAATCAAGAAATGCCTCAGCTCCTTGGTCACTTGGGCTCCAGGAAATTTGAAGAAAAGTTTCCCAAGGGCTGTTTTCTCTCTGTGAGTTGGAAAGCTGAGCTGTTTTTGCTTGTTTGCTTTTTGAGGGAGGAGAGAAGGAGAGTGATTATCAAGTTTAAGGAAGAGAATGAGAAGCTAGAGAGAGTTCAGGCATGGACCAGGGCCCCAGTCACCCAACCAACTCTCTCCTGTGCATCACAGCAGCCACGGTCCTAGGAAGAGCCCCTGCATCCAGGCTCCAGTGTGGCCATCGCTTAGCTGCGTCGCCTTGTAAACAGCATTTCGGTTCTCTGACCCTCACTTTTCTCACCTGCATAACATCACAGGACTGTCCTGAGGAGTCACATAGGTGACAGACCAAACCTAGTCATGTCCCTTCTAGATTAAGGTCCTTCAGTGGTGCCCATTCACTTGTAGGAGCAAGTGAAGATCCCAGAGCAGGGCACACAAAGCCCCAGCCTTCTCACTGTCACCTGCCCACCAGCTTTGTCCCCCACGATTTGCTCCAAGTATTGATACACTCAATCCATTTACTTACTCCTCCCTCCTCACAGTTCCCTGAAATCTGATGTCTCTCTTATACCTCTGAGCCTTTACACATTCTTTTCACTCTATTTGAGAAGTTTTCCACTCTCCTGTGTGACTGATGAATTCCTTCATACACTTCTAAAGCCAGCTCACCCCACAACTAGCCCTGAGCCACCCCTGTCAACCCACACCTGGGCAGTGGGGCCCTCAGCTCAACGTCCACTGCACCCCGTCTCTGTGTCTGCGTGCTGACTCACTTCAGTCGTGTCCGACTCTATGCGATCCCATGGACTATAGCCCGCCAGGCTCCTCTGTCCATGGCATTCTCCAGGCAAGAATACTGGAGTGGGTTTCCATGCCATCCTCCAGGGGATCTTCCCAACCCAGGGATGGAACGCACGTCTCTTGCGTCTCCTGCAATGGCAGGTGGCTCAGACGGTAAAGAAATCACCTGCAATGCAGGAAATTCCTAGGTTCAATTCCTAGGTTGGGAAGGTCCGCTGGAGAAGAGCATGGCAACCCACTCCAGTATTCTTGTCTGGAGAATCCCATGGACAGAGGAACCTAACAGGTTACAGTCCACAGGGTCGCAAAGAGTTGGACACTACTGTGTGAGTAACACTTTCATTTTCATCTTCTTCACTGGACTGCAAAAGCTCACAGATTTAATTGTGGAGACAGACATGACATTGGTTACAAAACGATATGGCAAGTACCTGGCACAAAAGAGATGCCATTAAATGTTTATGAGCAAATAAGGGAATAAGCCAAGATGTTCTATGAAAAGTTAAACATTCTGATTATAGCTTAATCAACTCCTGCTGCATTAATGTGTTTGCTGCTGCTGCTGCTGCTGCTATGTCGCTTCAGTTGTGTCCAACTCTGTGCAACCCCAGAAATGGCAGCCCACCAGGCTCTGCCATCCCTGGAACTCTCCAGGCAGGAACACTGGAGTGGGTTGCCATTTCCTTCTCCAATGCATGAAAGTGAAAAGTGAAAGTGAAGTCTCTCAGTCGTGTCCGAACTTCACGACCCCATGGACTGCAGCCCACCAGGCTCCTCTGTCCATGGGATTTTCCAGGCAAGAGTACCGAAGTGGGGTACCGTTGCCTTCTCCAATGTGTTTTCTAGGATACAGGCTTTCCTCTGTTTCTCTGTATTTGGTTCACTCCTGTGAAAAGCATGCCAGGCAGATAATACCTGATATGAGCATGGAGAACCACATGCCAAGTGGCCACCTGTGTGGAAGCTGCTGAACCCAGCCTCTGTGCAGGCAGAATTATGCCTGTCTCCCAGTGATAATCACCATAGTGACCCTCAGTGCTATCAGGCATCTTTTTCCCAGAGAGAATAAGTAGACAGGAAGGAACATGGAAAAAGAAAAATTAGGATTGCCAAGAAATGGAAAATGCTAGGTTTAGCTGATATGCAAGTTTATTATACCAACAAATGTTTAACGTGTTCCCGTTCATTGTTGGGTTCCTGTTATCTGGGTATATAATTAGTGTTGTTCCATATGGGAAGAGAATGGGCAGATCATGATGGGTGAGAAATAGGGCAGAGGTTGGGGAAGTGCTGATCTGGCTTTGTTTTCTATTCTAAATAGAATAGCAGTGTGACCATGATCAGATAATCCGCTTCTGTTGACCTCATTTTCCTCAAACGAAGGATATTGAACCACGTCATCTATAGCTTTGTAGAATTCTGATCCTGGACATATTTAAAGTTGAAAAAACTATTACATATCAGTGCATTAAAATAATCTTATATGCATATAGAGAAGACCTGTCTGTAAAATAAAGCAGAAATGTTGAAGGACCTAAGAGGGCTGTAGGTAAATAAATGCTCTGAAGGTCCGAAAGTCTTCTTGAAGGAGGTATCATTTTGGCTGGCTACTGAAAAGTAGGAAAGAGTTTGAAAATGTAGATATAGGGGCAAAAAGAGATTCACGGTTCAGGAAACAGTCATAGTGCAGAGGCAGAATTACTCAAATTGTTTAGAGAAGAACAAACCCAAATAGTCCCATTTCAAAGTGGCGGTCATATCGAGGGGTAGCAAGGAAGACAAAAATGGGAAGATAGGATGGGATAGGATTCCAGATGGGTGCTAGGTGCTGAGCTGGGGAATGTGGCTGTGACATCCATTACTGGAAGGGTTCTAAGGGCAGGGTTCCTGCTGATAGCCTAATTTTAAGCCAAGCCTACAGTAACCGCAAGAGCAGTAGTAAACGCAATGAGCTCTTGCGTTATCTCCTTCCTGGGTTCATAAAGGCCCTAATTCATCTGGATCCACTTTGTGTTTTGCTTTTGCATCTTTGAATCTTAGAATTCCAGAGCAGAACCTGTCAAGGTTATTTATTACACCCCCAGTGCTTTTATTTTCACAGATGGGAAAACTGAATCATAAAGAACTTTAGGAACCATTCACCTAATCAGCGATAGTGAGAACTAGACCTCAGATTCCCTGTTTCCCATCCCAGGCCCTTTTTACAGCCCTCCAATAGAAGTCACTGCTGTTAAACCAAAATTAAGCCAAGAGAAAGAGATCTGGACGAGGAGTCAGAAAATTCTGACTTTGGTTATCTTTCAACAGCTTTCTCTATAATCTTGAGTGAGAAATAGAATCTCCCCAAGCTTCAGGTTCCACATCCCTGAAGTAGTATCATAAGTTTCTGATACTGGAGAGGTTAGAGGTGGTCAGATAGAATCATGTTTGTAAAAGTTCTTCACGCTTACAGATCATCATACAAATAAAAGAAACTCTTTTCTTCGGAGAGACTCTTTTCAACGACCAAAGCTGCGATACACTGGCAACACACACCAGCTCCTTCCCTTCCACGTAGTACATGTTGACTGCTTGTTACTCTCTAGGGACATTGCATAATACCTCCCCCAATAGTCTGTTATTCCTGGAAGTACCACTTTTGGCTTGGAAGGTGTCATGGAAATTATAGATGTGGTTGATCAATATAATCTTGATGATATTAAAGAGATTATATTTAGACCTGGGCATGAGTTAGAAGGAGAGGGGAAAAGGTCAGAACAGTTTGTCGTGGCTGGCTAATGCTGGTACAGTTTGAGCATTATTACAGGATGTGCCCAGATACCTCTAGGTTAAACAAATCTAGATTTCTTTTTTAAGGAAAAAAAGAGTCATTCTCATTCTCATATGATTTAAATTAACCCTAGAAAAAGTTTTCCCATATAAACCAATCCTGTTACTCTCAGTAAACCTACAATCTGGGAAACTTTAGGATAGAATGGGCTCAAGAGGTTGCCCAAGCCAATCTTTAACTTAGTGCCCAGCTGCTGTCCTACAGATCCCCTGAGAACTGGTTCTCCAGTCTCTGCTTAAGCCCCCTCAGTGACTGGGAGCTCACTACCTATGTGGCAGCTCATCCTCTAGATGTTAGAAAGTGATTTTTTGTTCCCATGCTACCCTATGACTTCAGCCTACTAAGCTCAGTTCTGTATTCAAGAATGTAAACCTTGAGATGATAGGGACTTATTTTCTTTGCAGTATATCTAGCTCCTGGACAGGTACTGGCACATAATAGAGGCTCAATAAATATTTGATGAATGATGCATGAATGCACGAAGCCAGGACCTTCTGATTTTGTAATTCATACCCTCTCCTACATGCATAATGACCAGATGACCACCCTATTTCTCCCTGAAAACATTCTCCAGTCAGCCCTACTGTGGTCAGTCACTAATTTGTACTTAAAGAAATTGGTTTTCTTTTCAGAATCAGCATTCGGGCTTTCACCCAGCTATTTGATGAGGACCTGAAGGAATTCACAAAACCACTCTATTCAGACACATTTTTCTCTTTGCCCATCACCACTGAGTCAGGTAAGGCTAACCTTTTCATCCATCTGACATAGTTTGCCAACCACCGTGTCACCTACAAGAGCCTCTAGTCTAGACCTCAGACTCCCTGCTTCCCAACCCAGGAGAGATCAGGGGACTTAGCTGATGGTGGGAGGATCATTTATTTTTGCTTGGAAGGTAATCTTTATATGATCATGGATTGATGTGGATTAGAGAAATTGCACAACTTCTGTAGCAGAGTGGACTGAAAGGAGATTTATCTTGTAAAGAAGGTAGAAAGAGGTACCAGATTTTTTTTATCTATTAAAAATGAATTTAAAAAAAAATAGTGGATGAAGAACATTCAGATCAAGAGCTGACACAGGCCAAAACAGAAGTAAGTATAAAAAGCTTTCAAGTTGTAAATGGGAATGTGTATATGAAATATATACAAAGAAATGCATAGGAAAAAAAACACTAGTTGGAACTTTTTTCCTTTTGTTTATTATATGTTGCTTTTACATGATAAAAAAAAATGTTAACTTGGCTTTACATAAATTTCTGAAAGAAACTTTTCTAAACTGTGTTAGAAGGAAAGCCTGAATAACGTTTTTTAGTCGCTAAGTTGTATCCATCTCTTTTGGGATCTCATGGACAATATCCCACCAGGCTCATTTGTCCGTGGGCTTTCTCAGACAAGAATACTGGAGTAGGTTATCATTTTCTTTTCCAGGGGCTCTTCCTGACCCAGGAATCAAACCTGTGTCTCCTGCATTAGCAGGTAGATTCTTTACCACGTAGCCACCAGGGAAGCCCCTGAATAATAATAGTAGCTAATACTGACTCTCTGTCCTCTTTGTGGAGCTGCAGTTTTAAGCATTGTGCTTAGAATAATTTATCTAATCCTCACTACAGCTTTTTGTGGTAGATACTATTACCATCCCCCATTTTAAAGGTGAGGAGTTGAGATACCAAGAGTTTATGTAACTTGCCCAAGATAGCAGAGCTGGGTTCTAGCACTTTCTGCCTGACCTCTTAACTTCTGTACTGCACTGATTTGGAATAGTTCCAACATGCTGAGAATAGATTTATTTTTTAGCACATTGTTCTTTGGTACCATTATCTGCCCAGCCTCTCCCTGTACCCAGCCTTTCACAGTGCTTGGTCTCAGGAAGTTCTTCTTTAGAGCTAAAACAGTCTCTCATGCTGCATGACAAAAGATGACTCAGTCTCACAAACACTCCCATCTATTTATGCCAAATATAGGATAATCTCCCACTTTTCAGACCAAAAAAGAATCAGAACACAGTTAAGAGGATTTCGATGTGTTTGCTTACAAATTAATGTGAAGTATGGGATTTGTAAACATTATTCTTCCCTATTTAAATTATTGTTATACAACAAAAATTGTACGTAGCCCAGTAAAGAAAGATAGTAAACATATATCCAAAAAAAGAAATATTAACCACTTTAAAAGAAAGATGATTATGTTTGATTTGTTAAATCTTGAAAATCAACATTGAATAAACAAATCCAAGTGCTTAAAATGCAATTTCAAAAATGGATTACTCCGTAGACCTAAATGTAAGAGCTAAAATGATCCAACTTTTTAAAGAAAACATAGGAAGAGTCTTTGTGACCTTGAGTTAGGAAATGGTTTCTTAGCTATGACACCAAAAGCATAAGCAACAACTACAAAATAGATAAATGGGACCTAATTAAAATTAAAAACTCTTGAGCTTCAAAGGACACCATAAAGTGAAACAAGATAACCCACAGAATGGGAGAAACTATTAGCAAATCCAGTATCTTATAAAGGTCAAGTATCCAGAATATATAGAACACTTACCACTCAATAATAAAAAGACAAACAACACAATTTAAAAATGGACAAAGGGTACAAATAGACATTTTGCCAAAAAAGATACACATAAGTCCAATAAACTTATGGAAATATACTCATCGTTAGACATTATCATAACTACCATAAGATACTACTTCACACCCACTAGAATGACTATCATCAAAAAAATAATAACAAGTGTTAGCAAGGATATGAAGAAATCTGAACCCTTATACATTGTTTATAAAATGTAAAATGATGTAGTTTCTATGGAAAACATTTTGCTGTTTCTCAAAATGTTACACGTTGCTCAGCAATTCCACTCTTTAGTATATACCCATGAAAAATGGAGATTCATAGCAGCATTATTCAAAATAACCAAAAAAAAAATAGAAATATCTCAAGTGTCCATCAATGGCTGAATAGCTAAACAAAATATGGAATATTATTCAGCATAAAAAGGAATGAAATACTGACACATGCCACAACATGGATGAACCTTGAAAACATGCTAAGTGAAAGAAGCATTATAAAAAAGCACATGTTTATTGCTCAGTTTATACGAAATGTCCAGAAAAGGCAAATCTATGAAGACAAAGTAGGTTAGTGGTTGCCAGGGTCTAGAGAGAGGGAATGGAGAATGACTGTTAAGGGGCATGGAGCTTCTTTTAGGGGGTGATAAAAATGTTACAAAATTGAATGTAAAATAATTGAATTGTACAGTTTAAATTGGTGAATAGTATGGTATGTGAATTATATTTCAAAAAATTGTTTTTAAAATGGGCTACCTTCTTATAAACCTTCAATGACAATATCAGATCATTTAATAAACATGGAATTTCATTAAAATAATTGAGCAATTAGCTGGATTTGCCAATGTCCCAGATGCTGGGTAACAAATGAAATAGCATATTAACCTTGTTGGCAAGCTCCCGGCCTTTACCTCAAGTGCCCCGAGCTGTGCATACAAGCACAAATGAAGTCCCAATTAAGTTATAAGCTGAACATCATTAATTTCAAAAATATAATGACCAACCCACCATCACATAGTAGTAGCCCATGTTTCATCTTTTCAGCTGTATACTTTAAGCTCTAGATAGTAAAGCCTTGGACTTCCCTGGTGGCCCAGTGGTGAAGAATCTTTCTGACAATGCAGGAGATGCGGGTCTGATCCCTGGGTCAGGAAGATACCATGGAGACAACCCACTCAAGTATTCTTGCCTGGGAAATCACATGGACAGAGGAGCCTGATGGGTTACAGTCCACGGGGTCACAAAAAGAGCTGCACACAACTTAGTGACTAAATGACAGTACATGCCTTAATGTGGGCATCATTTGAATTCCTCTATAATAACATCACTAAGGAGATGGGTTCCCATAGCTCTCTTATTGGTTCTTTAACACTGATTTTCCCACCTGGGTTTCTTGTTGCCCTCTGAATCACTGTAGAGCCTCTGTTTGGAGTTATCGAAGGTGTGAGTGCTGGTCTGTTCTTAATTGGCATGCTCGTCGCTGTTGTTGCCTTATTCATCTGCAGACGGAAAGCCACGTGAGTACAAAGTTCCCTTTGGTAATTGGGTTCACAGTTTTAAAGATGCAACTGAAAATGCTCTTTCGCCTGAAAGGTAAGAAGGGAAATATCATTTAATTTCTCCAGGTTAAGTCACTATGTTTCTTAAGAAAAACAGGAATCAGACCTTAAAACCATGACTCACTTTTTTGCATACCATTGCTGAGTCTTATCCTTACCAAAGGAATGAGGGGCCATCTGTATCCTCATTTGAATGTGAAATAGCTCCTTTGGCACAGGGGAAAAAATGTGTATGTGTGTGGTTCAGCCACCTTGTGAAGACAGAGATGTCCATGAATTATGTTTCCAAATGCTTCTCTGAACTATTCTGAAAAGTATGGGTACCATCTCAGTTTTGAGGTTCCTACCCACCATGCTAAGCTAAGAAGGGAACAAAAAGAACTAAACATATGTGGCCCCAATGCCATGCCCTTTTTCCTTAGGGAATTTCTTCTCTTTGGCACACTGTCCTCTCTTTTGCAGTCGTGTCTTGCATCTAAGGTTTACTGTGTATGTGTGTCTTTTTTTTTTTTTTTAAGGAAAGCTTTATTGAGAGTGTGGGAAGTGATTATGACCTGTAGCCAAAAACAGAAGACACATCTTCAGCTATTGCAAAGATCTGTTTCTGAGTGGGGAAAATCTGCTTCCTCCCTGTTCCTTCCCTCAAAGGGATGTTGGCTGAGTGTAAAATATACATGTACTGAAAAATCCATATTTGTACAAACATGCACACCCTTACCATAAGTGGAGAAGTCTGGGCTTCCCTGATGGCTCAGCGGGTAAAGAATCCACTTGCAAGGCAGGAGCCATAGGAGACTTGGGTTCAATCCCTGGGTTGGGAAGATCCCCTGGAGAAGGGAATGGCAATCCACTCCAGTATTCTCACCTCAAAAATTTCATGGACAGAGGAGTCTTGCAGGTTACAGTCCACGGTGTTGCAAAGAGTTGGATACGACTAAGCGACTAAGCAAGCCCAGCCTTACCATAGATGGAGAAATCTGTTTAAATTATTTCATAATCAAAATATCAGTCCTCTCCCTTGTGTTTCAGTCATGGTCGAGAAAGGCCCTCTGCCCATCTGAGCATTCGTCGGGATCGACCACTGTCTGTGCACTTGAACTTGGGCCAAAAAGGGTGAGCACATTTTCCTTCACTTTATTTATTGAAAGAAGAGTTGATTGTCTTACATGAAAGTTTCTAACATATCTTTCTACTTTTGGCTTCTCTTCACAGTAACCGGAAAACTTCTTGGTAAGAAAGAACTCATTAATTACTATATTGTCTGCTTTTGAAATATAACTGGGCCTGGGTAAGGCATTATCCCTGTTCTTCAGTAATTTTCTTCTCTTTCTGTTATGTTTTTAACCATAGCCCAATAAAAGTAAATCAGTTTGAAGGGCACTTCATGAAGCTGCAGGCTGACTCCAACTATCTTCTATCCAAGGAATACGAGGTACAACTCAGATGCAACAATGTTTTAGCATCCCTGGTCCTTAGCAGAATTTCCTTTTGGCCTTCACTGTGGAATTACAGCCCAGTTGGGCTCAGGAGTTAGAATGGCATTTAGGGTCTCACTGAGTGTTCTTTTATGCCTGAATCCATTCCCTGCACAATATACCACCTAGTCTCAGAAGCCAGTTTGCTCTCCAGAATAACCCAGCAAAGTGCTAGCCAGATTGGATGGTAAGAAAGAATTAACAGACTTATGCAAACTGATGCTGTCAGTTATTTAACCTGGCCTTTTGCTTGCTTGGGAGATAATGTGGTTGGGTGAAAAGTGCCCAGGCTTTGGATTCAGTTCCCAGCTTTGCAACCTGTGTGACCCGGGGCAAGTGAATTATCCTGTCTGAGCCTCATCTGTAAAACGGAGATGAGACTGCCTCCTCTGGGGCTGTTGTGGGTATGACAGCCGTTGCCCCTGGTCGAATAGGAGACATTCCACAAACGCAGCTAGTATAACATATTGTTATATTATTGTGTATCTCAAGGGCTGTCCAATTTGCCATATTCTATTTCACATTATCCACATGCAAACTCTTTTTTTGACCTAACAGGACTTAAAAGACGTGGGTCGAAACCAGTCATGTGACATTGCACTCTTGCCAGAGAACAGAGGGAAAAATCGATACAACAATATCTTGCCCTGTAAGTTTTGTGTTGAAATCTGTAATACCACCTTCCTCTCGCCATTTCTTTCCTTTTCCATGATTAAAAATGGGACTAAAGCAACATGATATAGCCGGATATGGGAGATCTCAGGCTCTAAATATCTTTAAAAACAAATGACTTGGACGGTACTGTACTTCTCTCCAGAGGGTAGCAACCAGCTGAAATTCTGGCCGCGTGAGAGAGATCTCTTATGCTGCTGACATTTCATTGCATGGTCCTGATGCTTCTCCTTGGAGAGTTAAGAGCTGTAACAGGGTTAACAGTAAGGGTCAACCTGGGTTTACTTAAAGTCTCTAGTTAGCAATTATTTCATATCTAAAGATATATATTGCATATATTATTCTTATTATCCTCACCCAGTTGGGTGAAGCAATTGAAGGTAGCTTTTCTGAATTATATTTGTTACAATGAAAAAGTGCTGGCCACTCCATCAGATGAATGTTCTTAGTGTTACAGAGGGAAGCACAGATGGGCTTAGAAGAGCATTTGGCTCATTTGTTTCTGGGCCACTTGTGCAACTCTGTGTGAGCTTCACCTGCAAAATGGAGCTGAGACTGTCTCCCATGTGGGTTGTGTTGGGGTCAGAGCTAACACACATCAAATGCAAAGCGTTCTGTAAACAGTAGAAAAATCACCCCATGGCTCACTGATGCATCTTTCTCAATAAACTTCCTTCCAGATGATTCCTCTCGAGTGAAGCTGTCCAACGTGGATGATGACCCATGCTCTGACTACATTAATGCCAGCTACATCCCTGTGAGTGAAACCGGGGCCATAGCAACTGGGATGAGGCTTTGACAGGCAGTTATGCTGGAGACACCTCTCCTCCAACACACTCCCACTGTTCTCAGGTCTGGAAACGTGGACTTTTTAGAAGAAAGAAAAAAAAATGGCCATGTCTGATGGCCATAAAATGCAGGCTGTCCTAGTCAATCGCTGCTAAGGCGCAGCTTTCATGATGGCTATAGTCACATAGGATTATAATGGGCCCAGGAGGCATTTTCAAAGGTCATTTCCTCTCTGCAGCCCTTAGTCAAGATTAGAGCTCCCTAAGGAAGCTGAATCTCCACAGCTAAGGTGGCCTAGCTAGGGAAGCTAATTCAACATTATTTGGAGTTCCAAAAACCACAGACACAACTCAAAGGTTGTGTCAAACCTCTGGGCTCAGATTCTGGCTAGCAATTCACCAGCTTCCTACAGCATCTCCAGTGGAAAAAGCTTCAGGTCAGGTAGACCCAGTTTGAATCCCATCTCTGCCCCTTGCTGACTCTTTGATCTTGGGCAAGTTTTGTCAATCCTTTGGACCTTTTCCAAAAAATAATAAGGATAATATTTACCTTAAATAATCCTCCATTCATGCCATAAAAACTATATGCATGGATGCTAAGTCACTTCACTCATGTCAGACTCTTTGTGACCCTATGGGCTGTAGCTCATCAGGCTCTTCTGCCCGTGGGATTCTCCAGGCAAGAATAATGGAGTGGGCTGCCATGCCTTCCTGTGACTCCTGCATTGCAGGTGGATTCTTCACCACTGAGCCACCAGGGAAGCCCTAAACACTATATAATGAAGTGCTCACTGTAAGTTGGACATTGTGCTGTGTACAGAGAGAGGGTCCGATGGAGTCCTGACCCTCAGGGAACTCTCAGCAGAGTTGGGGCATCAGAAAATGACAAGGCGATGCCCTTGACAGGATAGAGCAGTTCTTCACCAACGTAACACACACCCACATCATCTGCAGGTCTGGTTAAAATGCAGCTACTCATTGGGGCTTCTCTGGCCGCCCAGTGGTTAAAACTCTGCATTTCACTTCAGGAGGAGTGGGTTTGATCTCTGGTTGGGGAACTAAGTTCCCACCTGTCAGAAGGAAAAAAAATGCAGCTTCTGATTCAGCAGGACTGGGGTGAAACCTAGCATTCTGAATCTCTAACAAGCTGCCTGATGATCCCCTGCTGCTGGTCTGAGGAGCCCTCTCTGAGTAGCATGAGGTTAGAGGTTGCCACAGGAGCTTCTGGGATAACATCCTCCAGCAGAGATGAAGATAAAGGAAAGTTCAGCACAGCAGGCAACATGCTGAGACTTGGAGGATAAATAAGGATTCGCCAGACTGAGAGGCTGCGTTTGGGTGGGCGGGGTGGGGGTGGGGGTAGCAGAGGTGACAGAGCAGAGGCCCCAGAGGAATGACAAGAGGAGAAAGAGCTTCAGCTGGGATCTGCAAGTAATACCGTAGTGTTGCTAGAGCGCAGGATGTGTGGGCGAAAATATCCTAGCTCATAGAGCTATGGTTACGATTCAGTAAGATCTGTGAAAACCCTGACCCACAGCTTGTTATGAGTTTGCCTCGTAGCTCAGTTGGTAAAGAATCCGCCTGCAGTGCAGGAGACCTGGATTCAATTCCCGTGTTGGGAAGATCCTCTGGAGAAGGAAATGGCAATCCACTCTAGAATTCTTGCCTGGGGAATCCCATGGCTAGAGGAGCCTGGCAGGCTATAGTCCATGGGGTCACAAAGAGTAAGACATGACTTATCGACTAAACTACCACCAGAGCTTGTGATAGAGTAGATGCTCAATTAACAGTGGGTTCTCTTCCCTTCTGTTTCCCTCGCATGGTATCTCTTACCAACATCCCAAAGCCAAGTATCCAAAATGAGTAAAACTCTTCTTTGTTAAATAGGGCAAGAGCCTCATCAACGTCTGTTCCTCAGACAATCCACATTGTGTATACACACACATAATTGAGGGTGAAGTGTTTTCTAAATTATGGCCCAAGTCCTCCACTGCCTTTAAGAATAAACCCAGCCTAATAAAAAAAAGACCTTGGCTCTTCACAATAGGTCAGTGTTCCGGCCTTTGTCCTTCCTGCTCCCAGGCCTTGCCACGTGTTAGTATCTCTTTTTCAAATCAGGGACCTGGCAAAGACTTACATCTCACCTAATCTACAGAGCTAACCCCTTTGTTTAGAGTTCTGAAAAGGCCCATTGTTTCTGACTCCCCACATTGTAAATTCATTGCAGGGCAACAACTTCAGGAGAGAATACATTGCAACTCAGGGACCTCTTCCCGGCACCAAGGATGACTTCTGGAAAATGGCGTGGGAACAGAACGTTCACAACATCGTCATGGTGACCCAGTGTGTGGAGAAGGGCCGAGTGAGTACACGGTCTTCCTGTCATACTAAACTTGCTCTCCACCCCTTGGATGGAATTTGACTCCCCTCCCCGTAGGGACTTTTCTGGCTGTCCAGTGGTTAAGACCACACCTTCCAATGTCAGAAAATCTCTGATCAGGAAGCTAAACTCCCACATACCAAAGAGCCAAAAAACCAAAACATAAAAAGACTTTAAAAATGGTGCACATCAAAAAAAAAAAGAGAAAATCTTAAAAGAAAAGAAACCCTATGAAAACCAAGTAGGGATCATACAAGAACACTGTTAGTGAATTAAAGCTACTCGGTTATAAAAAGCTCTGTAGTAAACCCAGGCGATGCCCTGTTCAGATGCTGGGTCTGAAGTTTCAATCAAAGATGTTTCCACTGAACAAGTGGGATTATCAGAAGTGTCCAGGACACAAAAGGATTACCTGGCCTCCTGTCAGCACCATCCTCTGTTGTATGGGGAGAAGAGGTATGTTGGCAGAGTCACTGGCTCTACCCCTAACTTCAGGAAATAAGGAGTAGTGAATTTTAGGCTGTGTCTGCAGACACAAAGTAAAATAGTTATCTAATTAATGGTTTATATGCTTATGTTGATGGTTAAAAAGAAAGATTACATGAAGTGCCCAGCGTCTGTGCTCAGTAATTATATATGTTCACAATACTCTTTCTCCTGTCTTCACCTGTGAATGTGATCTTAGCTAAATGTTCTGACTTTTCAAAGATCACCTGGCCCATGGCATTGGATCCAGGTTGGAACAACATGAAAACATGGACAAAAAAGGGTCAGGGAGATGGTGCCTTCATCTTCCCAGCTAGATTTTTCTTCAGAAAACAAAACAAAGCAAAAACAAACAATATAAGAGCACAAGAAATTGTAAGACACAGTTTATGTGCCCATGAAATTGAAAGGCTGAGGAAATCAACAAAAACTGAAGCGACAGAACATGAACTTGAAAGAGAAATGAATCTAAAGGTAGGGGATTTGCCCCTTGACGATGTCTCTCCCTCACTGGGAGCAGCAGCCCAGCTTCAGCCCTGCCCATGAGCAGATGGTCAGATTGCTTTAGCAGCTGACCCTGGATTCCAACTCAGGAAGACATTTCCAGAAGGGAAAGTTCAGGTTCATGGTAGAAGCGCGTTTCCAGACTCACTTTTTTTTTCTGCGTGTTTTCCTCTAGGTAAAATGTGACCATTATTGGCCAGCGGACCAAGATTCCCTCTACTATGGGGACCTCATTCTGCAGATGCTGTCAGAATCCGTGCTGCCCGAGTGGACCATCCGGGAATTTCGGATATGCAGTGTATGTTTGTTCGTTTGACTTCATTGACTAACAAAGCTGGGAAGATGAAGTGCATGCTAAAGTCACTTCAGTCGTGTCCGACTCTGTGACCCCACGGACTGTAGCCTGCCAGGCTCGTCTGTCCACGGGTATTCTCCAGGCAAGAACACTGGAGTGGGTTGCCATGCCCTCTTCCAGGAGATTTTCCTGACCCAGGGATCGAACCCACGTCTCTTCTGTCTCCTGCCTTGGCAGGTGGGTTCTTTACCGCTAGCGCCACCTAGGAAGATGAAGAACACCCGTGAATCCCATTTCTGCTGGTTTCCTCTCCTGTAGTTTGGCTCCTAGGAATCCCTGCCTGGGCAGGTTGTCAGGTGTGAAGGTTTGCCTTGAGTGGTTCCCCTTCTGACCACTCTGCTCTTCCAGGAGGAGCAGCTGGACGCACACAGACTCATCCGTCACTTCCACTACACGGTGTGGCCAGACCACGGTGTCCCCGAGACCACCCAGTCCCTGATCCAGTTTGTGCGAACGGTCCGGGACTACATCAACAGGAGTCCCGGGGCCGGACCCACTGTGGTGCACTGCAGGTACTCTTCCACCGCGAGCCAGCAGCATGGCAGCCGGTGTCTAGGCGTGGGCACAGGGTGGGTGGAGGGTCTGCGTGCCCGACCAGGCTGCTGGCGCCCAGAGGGTGTTCTTATGCCCTCTTCTACCCACTGCTCCCCAGCCTCACTCCTTTGCAGCCTCTTCACCTCCCATTTCTCTCTCTGGCTCTCCATCCTTCTCTCCCTCTTGCTTTTTTTCCCTACTGTATCCAATGCAAAGCCCTTATGTTACTTCCAGGTCCCTCATCACTGGGCCCCACCTCACCCGTCGATCCAAGTTCCCAGAAACTCACCTCCTCCTCTAGCCGGGGAGGAGACTGCGCATGCTCATCCTTGCCTCCTGCCATTCTTTCTCGTTGGAATGGCCTCCTCTCTCTCCTCCACCTGTATAAACCATAGCCAGCCTTTAAGATCACAGCTCTCAACTTCCCACGGAGTAGCATTGCCATCTGTGGCAACCCAATTTTGCTCTTAAATTTCTGTTCTCTCTTGACTTCTCTTTGCTTCAGCCTGTACAACCATAAAATCAACCTAACAAGCAGTCTCTCACTCTCTTTCTCCCTGGGGAGCCT
Source organism: Antilocapra americana (assembly GCA_007570785.1). Classification (NCBI taxonomy): domain Eukaryota; kingdom Metazoa; phylum Chordata; class Mammalia; order Artiodactyla; family Antilocapridae; genus Antilocapra; species Antilocapra americana. The sequence goes on along the minus strand of ML663563.1, from coordinate 12,346,453 downwards.
AGTGTTTAGCTAATTAATGTTTGCAGAAACACTTGGATAGCCCCTACTGAATGGCACTAATAAACAAAGAGCAGGGAATTGCTACAGTAAGAGAAATGTCATGTGTACTTGTTTTCTCTCAATCTGCCCAGCACCCTAGGAGCCCTGCTTTTATATGTCATTGGAACCATGATGCTTTTTTATAGGAATATGAGACTTTCAAGAGTTTACTGCCTTCTGAAAATGGCAGGCATGTTCACCCAATAACACCGAAAACCTGTTCTTTATTTTATAAATAGATGCATCAAAAAAAAACCCCAGGTTATACCATCACTTTAGGGAGGAATTTAACAATTCCTGGTGAAGCTGAACATGTTCATACACTATAACCCAGCAGTTCTGCTTCTAGATTTCAACCCTCAAGAAATCCCACACATGTGTACAATGATGCTCACTGCAACACAATTTGTAATAGAGAAAAACTAAAAACAATCTCATTGTGTATCAGTAGGGAATGGTGGTTTATGAACTCTATAAAAGAAATTATGTCTAACAAATGTAGACAAATCTCAAAAAACAATATTGAGTAGAAAAGTTGACATAAGAATACATAAAAATTGTTTAGGACCATTTTAGTAGATTTTAGAAACACGTTAAAAAATGAGAATATTGTGTATAGATTTACATGAATGTAGGAAGAGTATGAAAGCATGCTTGAAAATGATACACAGCAAATCCTTACCCTTGATGGGGTGGAGAAGTGGAGGAAGGAAGGAGGAAAGGATGGAAGTTCAGAACCCTGGCTTTTATTTGTTTGAGAGAGCACATTGAGAGAAAGAAGTATCCTATATTCTTCTCTAACTTGGAAGGGAAGGGAAAGGAAAGATTGTGCTAGAGTCACTGGATGCAGTCCAGAAAGTCCAGTTTAATGGAAAAGGTGATCTTTCTTCACTCTCTTTTCTAGTGCTGGTGTGGGTAGGACTGGAACTTTTATCGCATTGGATCGAATCCTCCAGCAATTAGACTCCAAAGATTCTGTGGACATTTATGGAGCTGTGCATGACCTAAGACTTCACAGGGTTCACATGGTCCAGACCGAGGTAAGAGTTCAGCTGAAGGACACAGATTATCCTAGCTCCCTCCCCGCAAATGTTCAGGGCTTTAATCTGATAAAGGCAAAGAACTGTGACTCATTAAAAGGAGAAAGAGAATTGAATATTGATGTTTTCTAAGACTTTTTAGTCTTAGAAATTTCAGTGAGCTTGAGGGTGATGTGTATTCTTATCTTTACTGAACTAGTTGTCCATCTTCTTTAGGTGGGTAGGAAGAAAGATGAATTTTTTTTAAATCAATGTATGAACATGGGGGAAAACCAGCTAGTTCATCTTGAAGATCATTTTAAGATAGTCTGGTGGTTGAGCACAAGAACTTCAATTAGTAAAAAGGAAGCAGATTCTAATCTCTTCTCTCCAGCCCACCCAAGTTGCACGCCCATCTCTGGAGACACTAAAGAGTATACATTAATTGTGGAGGATAAATGTCCTTTGACATTTACAAGATATTTATAAACATGGCATCTCATTAGATTTTTCACACACATACACACACACACACACACACACACACACACAAAACATAGAATGAATTATTTTCCATTCCAGAATAGAGAATAAATTCAGAGGCTAAAGGACTTTGCACAGCTATGAAATAGCTGAGCTGGGACTTAAACCCTGTTCTAGAGAATCACAAGTCCCAAGTTCTAACTCCCAAGTCCCCCGGCCTGCATGCAGCCTCAGAGTCAAATCTATGTCCCCACACAGACCAAACCTGTCCCTCCCCTGCATCATTGCCTTACCAGGTCCAAGTTCTCTTGCTCTTCTGTTTCCCAAGTAAATGCGAAATTTTCTATTTTAAAGAAATGCCTGTGCTTGAAAAGGTGAAAAGTTCTGTGTGTTCCCCTGTGCCCTGGTAGGGTCATGGGACACAGGAACACTGTGCAGGTGGCCATGCTCCACAAAACGGGGATGTCTCATAGCAAAGATCCCCTGAGCTTGGTTGAGCCCACTAGTCCTAAAACCGCTTTGAGCCCCAGCTCCTCTTCTTGTGCAGAACGTATTCATATCCTGCAGACCCTCATCTTATGTAACACATTTGGGAGAATGCTGTCATCGTTGCCTCCTAGGGGCAGTGCCCTCACCAGGATCTTCTATCTCCACTGTCCTTTATTGTAACAATTATTGCACTATATTTTAAATATTTTATTAAGTATTTTTTTAAAATACATGGAAGTAGGGAAAATAGTATAATGAATTTCCATGTCCAAACCCCAGTTTCTGCAGTCATCAGTATTTATAGCCCACATATACTGTTCCCCTTCCCCATGACTTACTGAACTGTTTTAAAGGAAATCCTACTTATCACCTCATTTCATCCTTAAATACTGTGTATCTTAAAACATACCTATTTAATATTATATATTCTATATATTATTAATAATATTATATATTATATATATTATTAATAATATTATTAATAATATTATATACTTTATTCCATATATGTTTTACAGTTATATAACTTTAAAATATATATATATACTTTATTCCATATATGTTTTACAGTTGTATATGTTTTACATATATGTTTTACATATATGTTTTACAGTTATATAACTTTAAAATATATATATTTTAAGTTAAGGACTTGTTCAAAAAGCATGACTACAATACCTGACAATTTTAATCATAATCCCTTAATATCATCCAATATCTAGTCAGTGTTTAAATATCCCTAATTATCTCAAAAATTGTGTTTACACTTGGTTTGCATTAGAATACAAAGTCCATACATTGCATTTAGTTGAAGTCTCTTCTAAATTTCTTTTAATCTATAGTAACCCTCCCACTGATTTGTTTCCTGTGCCATTTATTTGTTAAGAAATCAGTTCATTTGTTCCATAGATTTTCCTACATTCTAAATGTAGCTGACTGCTTTTTCATAATGTATTCTATTTTTCATAATGTAAGGTGATATAATAATTTTCCATAATTTTTGCCAGCAGTTCATTGGCTCTAGAGGCTTAATTAAGTCTCAGATCCTTTTTACTATCACATGCTTCATGGGTGGCCCTGAGTACTTCCTGTTGCATCACATCAGGAGGCACTTCCTGTTTGTGTCTCTTCCCTATACTGATGAAACTGACAATGACCATCCACTATAACATTTCCAATCAGCCTTTCACTTAATAGTTTGGGCAGCCACTGATGACCGCTGTCTAGTTCTGTTCTTTCATTAAGTGTTGTAGAATTATATCACATTATATAATAATTGTTTTCCTTCAACTTCCTGTACAAGACTACAAGTTTCTAGAGGGTAGGAACTTGTTTCCTTTGCTCTAGCCTCAGTATTCTTTTTAAATCTATTAAAGGAACAAATATCCTACAATCATGTTGCTAAAAAGTCAAGGCATCAATGTTCCATTACAAATTTGTTTCCATTTTCACAAACTCAAGCCATACTTAATTGTGATTCGGGGAGGAGGAGATCATCATATTATAAATAATCTTAAGAGGTGTTGGGGGTAGGGGGCTCGGGCTCCATAGCTATTTTTAGAGGCTTCTTGGGTCATCTATCACTTCTGTACACCTGCCCAGAACTCCGGAGATGCATTTTGGCAAAGAACAGGCAACCCAACCCACTATAAATATCACTGGCTGACATCCAGGGCAGGGGCAACATAATGTACCAAAGCTCTCCCTCTTCCCCCTTGGACATAACTCCTCTTTCACCTATTCTTTCCCCTTCCTCCTCCTAACCTCTCTGGGGATTCTGTGGTTCTTATTCTTCAGCCTGACTTTTCAGTGTTCAAGTTCCCAAGAGTCTCTACTGAAGGCGCTACTCTTGTTTCTCCCCATCTTCATTCTTCATATTTCTTCCATTCCCATGGCTTCAGGAACCACATACCTGCTCAGATCTCTCAGATCTCATTCTCCTTCCCCAGCATTCACCGCAAGTACCTGCTTCATGGACAGTTCCACCAGGAAGTCTTACAGTCATCGCATCTCCAACTCAAAACCAAATTCATTATCATCTTTCTTTAAAAAACAAACAGAAGCGCTTCTGCTCTTTCTTCTTTCAGTTTCAAGTGAGGGTGTGCCATTCATCTTGACCTTCGTTTGTTTGCCCAGGCTGGGGATCTCACTGTTCCCACAGACACATTCCTGCAATCATTAAGCCCTGTCCATCCTACCCAGCATCTTTCTCCTTGTTCTAGACTCTCTGCCCTTGCCTGGCCCTTTATCACCTCTCAGTGGGCCTTCACAGTAGCCTGCTCGTGGGTCTCCCGCCCCCAGCTTCTGCCCTAACAGCTCTTTATCACCACTGCCACCAACAAAGTGCTCTGTCACTGTGTCAGCTCCCTGCATAAAAATTGTGGAAAACTCTTCATTGCTTTAAAATGATTTTCGAGTTCTTCAGAACCTGGCTCCAACTTACTTCCCCAGTTTCATGTCATAATGCCACCCACCCCCACTCTTTTAGGGTCTGCCAAAATTAAGGAAGGTTTCCCTCTCTGGTCCAAAATCAGTGATTCTTTTGATCATGTTGAATAAGGATTTCAATAAGTTACAAATTTTCTCTTTCCTTTTTTCTCTATCAAACAATATCCAGATATTATCCGTCTTGCTTTAAGGCTCTGCTGAAGGTGGGCTCCTTCTACAGTCTCAGACACTCAGACCCAGTACTGCTCACTTGGACCTGAGAGTGAGGGCAGAAGGGTGCAAGCCACAGCTGAGCCCCTGTGAGTGATGATTCCAGCCAAAGAAAAAGGACATTCTGACATCCCTTGTATTACTTTTCTGGGTCCACAGAGAGAGTCAGCATCAACTTTATTCAGCTTTATTTGGGAGACAGAGGGGTGTGGGGCTTCACAAATTTTGATCAATATATTAAAGAGCAAAGGCCTCTAAACAAGGAATTTGTGAGTGTGACCCTCCTCCTTTTAGCCTAAGTTGGGGCATGTTTCCTGCCTGATTCTGAGAGAGACGCTCAAACACTCTTGTTAAAGAAAAAGAGCTGACAGTCACCATCTGTCAATGTCATCTGCTTCCCATGAGGAGAAACGGTGGAATGTTGTGGGACTCAGTGCACATTTGGGGGATTCTCTTGGGAGTTTCCTATGACTTATGTACCCTACCTTTTAACTAGACTGCTCACAGTTTCCAGAATATATGTACACTTTTGTGTTATTTATATCATTTGGAATGTCCTATTTCTTTGCTCAAATTCTTAACAAATGTCACCTTTTCTCTCTAGCTCTATGTTTTCCTCCTCCAAAAGTGAACCTGATGGCTTCTTCTCATGTATGAAGCTTTATATACAATTCTGTCTTATGCTTATCACCTTATTTGTTCACATACCTGCCCCTCTGCTAAACTGTGTACTCTGAGACCATGAAAGGCTTGAAGTACAATCCTATAAATATTATCTCATACTACAGATATTGGTGAAATTGAATGGAACTAAGACTTCACCAGCTCACTGGACAGAGGGGGAAAAATGAGCTTTTATGATGTGAAATTCATACATTAGACTTTGTCTACTTTTCATTAAGAATAAAGTGGGGAGCACATTAACAATCTGAAAGGTTTTAGGAGTAATCGTTTTCAAAGGGGTATTCTGTTGGGAAAAGAAGAATTTATATTTAAGACAAGGCAAATTAATGAATATTAACTGGTTTCAAAGCCCAGAGTAGATCATTGTTGAAGAACTTATTAATAAGGCATAGCATACAAGAGCTCATTCACAGCCAAACTCCAAGGTCCCAAACTCATTTAATATCCCAGAAGAATTGAAAATGTGATTTATGCTTTGGATAGGAGAAATGAGGGAAGTGTTAGTCTTTAATTTGGTAGTTTTCAAGATGAGGAAAATGACTGCCTATACAAACAATCATTTTCAGGAGAGTACCCTTCTCGAGTTTTCAAGATCATAAGATACTCAACAAGTAAGCTGAATTTGTGAGCAGAATTGCAGAGAATAGTTATCAATATTAACACAGACGTCACTTATGATTGGTTTGTTTCTTTGAAATGTTCTAATTAATGATTATGAGTTCCTACATGATGAGTTCCCCTGAGTAGATGACCATGCACCCAGGAACAATGCCTAGTGCCAACACATAAAAATAAATGCCTGTCCACTTTTAAAGATCATTGATGAGGACAGATTTATAGTCTCCCTTTGTCTCTCAAACCTTGAAAATTCTCTAAAACTGACCACATGGATCACCTTAAACACAGAGTCTAGGAATGTTTTTCGATATCCATCTAATTGACAGCAACACAAAATCTAATACAAATCTTTAATGGTCAAAAGAAGTTAGCTGTAGAAGAGACCCTTGCCTCCTTGTTTTACAGATGCAGAAACTGAGATCCCTATCTAGGCTAGCTGGTGGCTGACCGAGAGCCCAGAGTCCTCACCTGAGCGGTGCTGTGTCATGAGGAGAGCCCGAGGCTGAGCCTAACATTATACATCCGTTCCCTTATCAGACAGCTTGGTTTGTAGTCAGGAAAGGAGCCCAACGCATACATTTAGCTTCTATGGCCAGTGAAGGTGTCTGTGGTGTCCTTTTGGTCACCAAAACACTGACTCTTCCATATTTGTTTCTGTTTCAAAGTAGTTAATTTCTAAACCACAGACAAGATGCACCATGCTCCTGCACCCAAATGGTGATTTAGGGCAGTAACAACCAACCCATATCACTGTGCCCTGGTAAATGGCACAAACAGACATCCCGAGGAGACCAATTGCTTTTCCAATCTAGAAGAGTCTGATTAGGCTTCAGGGCAACACAAAATCTGTCACTTTCTCACACAAACATAATCATTGGATTGGCCAAAAAGTTTGTTTGGGTTTTTTCATAGCATTTTATGGAAAACCCAAACAAACATTTTGGCCAAGCCAATATTTACTTGCTTTCATACAGGTTGAAATGCCAATGTGCTGAATTACCCCATGACTCTTTTTATGAAAGTAATCTGATATATGACCAAATTTCATGGCTTAAAATTTGGCTGAAATCTAATTCTGTCTTGTTCTTTATAACTCACTTTAAACATTACATTTGGTTAACTTCTTGCTCAAATTCTGACCCAAGGAAACATGTCAAAGCAGATTAGAAATTTGAGCTATAAGAATTCTTATCTCTTTAAACAGAACTATTATCAGCAGACTGTGAATAAAAATATTTCAAAATGTCACTCTATTTGTAAAGAATTTAAGCATTTCCAACATCTAAAATTAAAAAAAAAAAAACTGCACAAAGGAGAACACAACTTCTCCATAGGGACAGCAAAAAAAAAAAAAAAAAAAAAATTTCCCAGATAGCTGACAGGTGGGGCTATTCTCACTGCGTAAGCCTTCTTAATGAAGTTGAAAGAGGGAAGTGAAAGAGCTGGCTTAAAATTCAACATTCAAAAAACAAAGACCATGGCATCCAGTCCCATCACTTCATGGCAAATAGACAGGAAAAAGTGGAAACAGTGACAGATTTCATTTTATTGGGCTCGGGAATCACTGTGAATGGTACTGCAGCCACGAAATTAAGACACTTGCTCCTTGGAAGAAAAGCTATGACAAACCTAGACAGTGTATTAAGAAACAGAGACATTACTATGCTGACAAAAGGCCATATAGTTGAAGCTATGGTTTTTCCAGTAGTCATGTATGGATGTGATAGCGGGACCATAAAGAAGGCTAAGTACTGAAGAAATGATGTTTTCAAACTGTGGTGCTGGAGAAGACTTTTAAGAGTCCCTTGGACAGCAAGGAGGTCAAACCAATCAATCCTAAAGGATATCAACCCTGAATATTCATTGGAATGACTGATGCTGAACCTGAAGCTCCAAAACTTTGGTCACCTGATGCTAAGCCCTGACTCATTGGAAAAGATCCTGATGCTGAGAAAGACTTAGGGCAGGAAGAGAAGGGGATGACAGAGGATGAGATGGTTGGATGGCATCACTGACTCAATGGACATGAGGTTGAGCAAACCCCAGGAGATGGTGAAGGACAGGGAAGTCTGGCATGCTGCAGTTCAGAAGGTCACAAAGAGTTGGACATGACTTAGCGACTGAACAGCAACAAAGCCACTATGGTTTTCTGCAGTAAGCCAACATCTTTGAGATTCTTTAATGAGTCAGACTTAGATACTGAGAACCAAGATATGCACATCTAACCTCTTTTTTCTCACCCCCCCACCAAAAAAGAATGAAACAGCACAATATGCAGTGATATTATTTTCACATTCAATAATGCAATGATTTTAGGTTTCATCTAAGAAAACTGATGTAATGAAAAAAGCATGAAGTTTGGGCTCACATACCTGGATTAAATCCTAGGATCTCGTTTCTTAGCTGTGTGACCTTGGAGAAGTTACTTATTTTCTCTTAGTTTCTATTCATATGGGTGATTATATCTACTATATGAGGTTGTCAAAATAATTAAATGAGATAATTCATATAAAATGTATAGCACAGTGTTTGACATTCATTTTGTATATTTAATAACTATTTGTGGAGGACAAAAAGTGTGGTCAGACATAGTTGTTGGCCCTCATAGGATATATTCTAAATATGCATGTACCTTTTAAAAAAGATGAATAAACACTGCCTTTCTGTGCTTTTTTGTTATTCTCTTCTCTGTGGTAATACAAAGTAGTCACTTTTCTACTTACTAGAAGCCATTAGTGAAGGGTTATCAAGAAATTTGCTAACCATTATAGAATCCCATTACCGTTGAGGTTTGGTGAGTGTCCATTGTCTTTCTTTATTTTTTAATAAGTATCTTGTCTTTTTAAAAAATTTTTTAAAAACAATTTTATTAGAGTACAATTGATTTACAACTGTTGTACTAATTCAGGTGTACAGCTAAACAAATCAGCCATACGTATACATATATCCACTGTTTTTTAGATTCTTTCTCATATAGGCCATTACAGAGTATTGGGAAGCATTCTCTGTGCTTAATACAGTAGGTCCTTATTAGTTATCTATTTTATATATAGTAGTGTCCCTCAACTTTCTTATGCTTGAGAATTTGCCTTCCTCTGACATGTCTTCTGCTCTTTCATAGTGTCAGTATGTGTACCTACATCAGTGTGTAAGAGATGTTCTCAGAGCAAGGAAGCTACGAAGTGAACAAGAAAACCCTTTGTTTCCAATCTACGAAAATGTGAATCCAGAGTATCACAGAGGTAGGAGCTTACTGCACTACTTTTTAAGTTTATTTAGCAAAATACAGTCTACCTGCAAGCCATTAAAAACCTCAAGCTTTCCCAACACACACTGATCATCTCTTCTTCTCCCCAAAGGTTTGAGGGAAAGGCCCTCAAAAAGTGGCAGCAAGGAAGAGAGGCTGAGTAGGGAGGGAACCCCCCCAGTGGAGCACAGGTTTCACATTTTATCTCCTCCTAGGCTTGGGGTGCCCTCTATTCAGGACTTGGCTTAATATTTCTAAGGAATAAGGCTTACTACTAAAGAGGATGCTTTGAAATAGCAATTGGGAATTCAAATTGTAAAATCCCATTGGAGAATAACTTGGCCATATGTATGAAGCTCGTTAATATGTTCTTGTCACCCAGTATTTCTACTACCACCCTAAGTACTGAAAAAGCTTTATGTGTGAAGCTTTTCATAGTTAAAGGTCTGAGTGAAAAAAATATAAATGTTCAACAGTGGAGGACTAAGCATACCATGGTGCATTCACTGAGTAGAACAGAATGCAGTCATTAAGCATGATATTTTTAAGGATAATAGTATAGATTTTCTCGTAAATAAGTAAGAAAATCCAGAGAAGGCAATGGCACCCCATTCCAGTACTCTTGCCTGGAAAATCCCATGGATGGAGGAGCCTGGTAGGCTGCAGTCCATGGGGTCACGAAGAGTCAGACACAACTGAGCGGCTTCCCTTTCACTTTTCACTTTCATGCATTGGAGAAGGAAATGGCACCCCACTCCAGTGTTCTTGCCTGGAGAATCCCAGGGACAGGGGAGCCTGGTGGGCTGCCATCTATGGGGTCGCACAGAGTCGAACACGAATGAGGCGACTTAGCAGCAGCAGCAAGTAAGAAAAGCAGAATGTTAAACAAACGAAAACAGCACATAAGGGCAAAAAAAAAAGAGACTGGAGAGAAATATGCATGCTCAGTCACTCAGTCGTGTCCAATTCTTTGTGACCGTGTGGACTGCAGCCCACCAGGCTCCTCTGTCCATGGGATTTTTCAGGCAGGAATACTGGAGTGTGTTGCCATTTTCTCCTCAAGATTTCCCGATGCAGGGATCAAACCTGTGTCTCCTGCATTGGTAGACAGATTGTTTATCACTTAGCCACCCGGGAAGCCAGAGAGAAATAAAGAAATATTTAATTTAATTTAATTTAATAGTAAATTAAATTTCTCTGAGCAGTAAAATAACATATCATTTTTCTTCCATTTTTATGTCTTTTCTAAATTTTATGGAACAAGCATGTAATTTTTAAATGAAAAATTTGGTAGAAGGAAATGTATAAACCTTGTAAGGCACTGCTTTGATCAGACAATAATTAATTGACATGTGAAGGGTCTTCTTTTTCCTACTCAGGACCATCATTAAAATCTATTTTATCACACTGGCTAATTGCAAAATTGAAGTTACATTGTAATTTATTTCCAGCTAACAAATTACCTCAAAATTCATCAGCTGACCTCTACATTTCTTATGTCATAGTTTCGGTAGATCAGGAATTTGGAAGGGGCTTAGCTGAGCGGTCTGGTCCTGGGTCTGTCATAAGTCCAGACACTGGCCGGGGCTACAGTCATCTGAAGGCTTGACTGGGGCTGGAGTGTTCACTTCAAGATTGTCCGTTCGTGTGGTTGTTAGCGTAAGTTTCAGTTTCTTGCCACATGGACCAACGTCCACCCATAGATCTTTTTTGTTTCTTTTGGACAAACATTATTTCAGAGCTCTTTTATCTCCATTTCAAAATCCTCTTTCGTTTTGTTTAGTTCTCTGTACCCTCTGTACCCACCCACCTAGCCAGTATGTTAAATAGTTAATAATCTGTAAAGCACACACGCATGAGAGGGCTGCTGTTTAAAGGCGTTCTTTGTAAATCAGATAATCCTTTTGTTTTGTAAATAATTACCCCCTAATTTATCAGGGGAGTAAATTAATGGGTTTTACATGTAAGATTCTTTAAGAAGTCCAGGATGGAGGAAGCCCTGGGGGATCTTGGAGTTTCCTTGTCTTATTTTGGCTTGTTTAAGGGTCTTTTTTTAGTGTAATCTTTGGTGCGCTTAAAAGAAGCTAAATTATGATATGGTTAGCTTCAGGCATCTGAAAGTTAGGATCCATGTCCTAGCTCTGGAACTAGCTAGCATTCACAAGCCGTGTAACCCTGAGTGAATTTCTGTACCTCTCTGGGCCTGTGGGCTGATCTGGAAAATCAGAGCATTAGACTGGAATCAGTAGTCTTTTCCAGTTCTAGTAATCTACAGTCCTGAATGCAGTGACCTGGTCCCCACAGGGATGGTCTCATACTAAACCATATTGAATTTCTGTCATTTCTGCTAGTTTTTGCCATTCGTCATTTTCATAAATAGAAAAACAACTATGACACACCCCGGTACAGTCTCTAATTCCAGTGTCTTTCCTTTCAGATTCGGGCTATTCAAGGCATTGAGAATGCACCCGAAGATCTCCTGGATCAAAACTATTCACTGTGTGATTTTATTAAAAAAAAAAAACAAACTTGCTTCTTGCCCTACAGAGGTGCCAGCTATTTCTGTTGATATTATGTATAATTTATTAATCTGGAGAATTTAAAGATTTTATGTAATTTAAAGGTAACAGATATTATTGTACATAGTTGTAATTTGTAGTGTCTTCTGTAAATATGTATTTTTCATAATGTTTAATATTAAGCTTTATATAATACTATTTTTCCACACCAAAGTGTTCATGGCTTGTTCTACTTAAACTAATTCAACCTGTATAACAGGACAAGTGGTAAAAAGTGTATGGAGGTGGTTGCAGGGGTGATCCCATAGGCCATGGTTTTTACCAGTTTTGATACCTACTGGGCAGGATACAGGGCAGGGCTGGAGAGAGCAGAGAGTAAAGCTGGCTTGAGGACATTGCTGGGACCCAAAGATGATCCAAAAGCAAGTAATATATGTAACAATGTAATAATATAACAATCAAAAGAAAGGATTGAAGAGATGAGATTAAGCAGCACCAAAGCTGAAGTAGGCGTTTGTGCTTCATGTGGTTAGTGTCTCCCCTTTGTCCTGCCAGGGCTCCAAGCCAGCATGGTCAGCTTGGGGACCACGTAACTTGCAAGGCAAGTCCAGGCTGCCGGGGTGAGGGTTCTGAGAGAGAAAGACCAAAACAGAAGTGATGAATTCCTTTTATCCAGAAGCGTGCCACCTGCTCCCCTGACTGGAAACACAGTCAACATGCAAAGCGCCATCCGCAGCCATGGGAGACTGTTCCACTGCATCCACAGTGTGCTATGTGGATGCATCCCACACTGGGATGTGTGTTTTGGCCAATGGACACACACTCATCTTTGTCTCATTGCTAGGAGGCTGCACTCCTGGGAAAGTCAAAATTGCACTGGTCATACTTGGATTTCCCATTAAAAGAAGATTGTGGTGACATATTATGCTACTGATCAAAGGGCCTAATATTAATACCTCTAGAGAAGTATCCACAAACATCATATACCACTAATTTAAAAAATACTGAAACAAAAGCTCAGTGGTGCCTAGTATAAAATTTTCCAGACACCTTTTTTTAGTAGATCATTGAGGTCAAAATATCAAGTAGTCACCTTCAGTTGCATTTAATATAAAAGGTACTCATACTCTGCCAAGTTGACCGATTTTGACTATCACAAATTTCAGTGAGTCAAAATGTGGGCATTGCCCTCTCCAAGGTCCAGTTCCAAGGGTCTTCCTGGAGAAAATTTGAAACACACCTGTATGATATCATCATGGCCTCCTGAGACACGAGTTGGGAATGTTTGCCTTTTTCTCACTACAAATTTCTCTGTAATAAATTTAAGATTTAGAGATACAGGTTGTTGGTCCCATAGCTTCATTTGCAGAAAGAGTACATTTCTTTTCAAAACGTATATTTTTTGCTACCTACCGGAGAGCCCCATAAGTACTATAATGGGTGTAATTACCGTAGTAAGTGGAAAATCATTAAATATACCTAATATAGTTGTAGTAAATTAAGGCTACACCCAAACTGGAAATTTTTCCAGAGCTTCTTGAAGTTTTTGGAAACAAAAGAAACCTTTTTAAGAATGAATGGGAAGAGGATTCCTAATCTTCACAGTGTTATCACACTCAATGCCTTGTGAAATGACAGTGTTAAGGTCTGATCCTGTTTCAGGGAAACCAGATGGCTCTTCCAGAAATGAAAAGGAACAACATACAAGTAAGTGTGGCAGAGGTACCACTGGGGAGAAAATAAAGATCAGAGATATATAATACCCCTTCTATTAGGAATAACTTTCCCTGTATTAATAAGAAAAAGCAATACATTTAAAAAAAACCAGAATTTTAAGCCGACATCACTGGGTACGAAGCACATTCATACAGGGAAAGAAATTCATTTTTGGCTTCTCACTCATTTAGAAAAGTTTAAGTGCCTGCAGCTTGCTAAGCACTGTCCTAGAAACTACACATTTCTATTCAATAAAAAGAATACATCACAGTGATACAGTGGGATTGTTGTTACTATTTTCATTTAAACCTGAAAGAGGGCCTCAGCAAGGCAGTGGCAGTACCCAGCAGCAGGGCAGTGGCAGCCTTCCCTGGGCCACAAACTGGCAAAGCACTGATGCTGCTTCTCCAGCAAATCTCTGGGCCAAAAAGAGAAAGAAAGCAGTTAATTGCACAAATCAAGAATTAAAACCATAACAAACCTACACGGCTGTCACAGTACATACCCTGGCATATCTGGGGTGGAATCAGAGTTATGGAAATGGACATGACAAGGGAAAACTGTATGTTCTTTCAGTCTAATGCAGGACAAATTTATTTCTACCCTCCACCTGTCTAATTTTAAATCTCCTTAGCAACAAATATTTCACTGTCTTCCCTCCCACCACCATCAAAGACTAAATACATAATCTAGTTGATCTATTTATTAAATTTAGGAGGAGGAAAAACAGGTTTCCTTGACATTCAGTTCAATTAATTTAATCCCGTCATGTGTTATGTCTTGGTAAACACTCCACTTCCTGTCGCGCTGGGCATCCTGGCTGTGCACCTGTGCAGTACACTTTAATCATCAAGCCTTCAAAGTGCTTTTGAGCTATCAAATCTTGGAAGGTTCATGTCTTGCATCTTAATAATTATTTATCCAAGTCCTTTATAATTAACTCCTTTAATCTCTACTCATTAAATCAATTTCGTACTATTCTGTCTTCTCTGGATAGCAGCCAATTTTTCAGCTCTTGAGTCAGATTTCTCTAAGGCTCCTCTCCCTGTCTGGGTCGTCACTTGTCCTAAGAAATTCAGCAGCACTTAACACTTCCGAGCCCCTCTTTTTCACTATACTTCCCCTTCTCCCTTTTGAATATGTTTGCTTCCCCAGTAGAAGGTGATTTTATTTTCTGTTCATCTTATCTCTTCATACCCATTAGTATGTCATAGTCTTTTCTGGCTTTACATTTTAGAAGAGATGATAATGATTTCACTTTTGAACACTAAAATGGCCACAGCATACAATACATTGGGGACAGTTTTATTTGGTAGGGTCTTTAATTAATTTTATTATTTCTTGGAAGAAAGCCCAAAATGATATTTGAAAATAATAAACCACTAAGCAGATGTCTAGCAATACAAAAATAGACTTCACATCTTATACTTCACACTCTGATTCTTCTAGTGTCTCAGGATCCAGGTTCTTGTATTCAAACACTCTCCTACCTCTTAGAAGAAAATTGTTGACTATGCACTAAATTCTCATTCACTTAGGCTTCTGGGTCTCTACGGTTGGAATCCTAAAGTCATAAAACTGCCAGATCTGAATAACAGCAGGTAGCAGAATCTAAGCACCAACTCTTGGGTGCTCTTGAGTATTAGTTCACACACATGAGCCTAGAGCAAATCTGACCTGACTGGGGGGAAAAAATTGGTAATAAGCTGCTTGTTTGATGTAACAGTTCAAGGAATTTCCACGTTCCATTTCATTGAGGACATGGATGTAATTGATGACTCATGACAGAGTGGCAAAAAGGAATGGCTGATCCTCCTGGAAGTGGCTATGAGCAAGGCTTCACTGGTACCTCATTCCAGAAGAGACAGTGGAAAAGGCTGTTTTCAGCCCAAATGTTCTGTGATGGTTCAGAGTATTTTTAACCTGAGATTTCAAATCATATCAAGTATTCAAAGATTATTTCACTCAAGGGAAAATCTATAAACCATGACTGCAGAAAATGAGTGAAATAATACAAAGAAGGAAAAATATTTGAAAAGAGGGGATCTAAGCAGATATCATCAGAAAGAAGAAACAGCATTCCTTCTGCGTCCAGCCTGTTTCTTGGGGATGTCATATGCTTCTGTTAAGGTGCATTATCCTTTGAAGGGTTCACTTTGACAATGTTGGCCAGATGATGTAGCTGATTAAGCAATTGAATTGATTCATTTAGTTTTGTGAATTGACCAGGTGTTTGACGAAACTGAGTTTGGAATTCTGAACACACTACCTTAAATTCTTTTAGTGGATGGTGCCTTTGAAAATGTTTGGCCATTTTAGTTGAAATGCAGGGTAACATTTAATGCAGCCATGATAATAGCAAAAATCTGTTCTGTTCTAAAAATGTTTCTAGCAATGGAAATATTTTTGACTAAAAGACTACTCTTGACTTGTAGGGAGGCTCCCTAGGAATAAATATATGCCACAAAAATAAGGCGTTTTATTTTTTTTAAAGATTGTCTATATAGACGCATTCATGACATAAGAAAATGGTTGGTGAATGCTCCTAAAATAAAGGCTTATGTAATGGAAATAAAAAGCTCTATTAACAGACCTACCAAAAATGATTTTTGTAACCTATATGCCAATGTACATGATCTTATGTAAGATATCAAAATAAGCGGTTGAAAATGGTGAATAATGTCAGACAAAAGTAATATGTTTCTTCTAGAATATTCACAAGAAAGGTTAGTTACGGCTGTTTTCTGCAGTAAGTAATTTCCTTTAAGAAAAACTATCTTCACTCTAAAGTAAGCTTTCTGTTATGTTGGAGATGTTGTGTTTTCATAACATCTTGTGAGTGAGCAAGTAAGCCTCCCCGCAGAAAGGAGCATATGCAGTTGTGGCTTTCAGAGTGTGTCATAGAGTTGGGTGGCTTTCCCCTGCAAGCTGAAGTGAGAGTCTACAGTGGCCTTCATGAAATCGCCTAATTTCAACCACACTAACAACCAGGGGCACCAGAGTTCTTACATGAAGAGTCCTTAATCTCTAGTTTCCTAGGTAGGACCCATCAGGCTTAGAAATTCTGCAGGGATAAGAATCAAGTCTTTGATCTCTTTTATACTCCTACCTAATGGAAATAAGTACACAACTCATAGACATTCAACATATACTTTTGAATGGAAATTGCTCCTGGCCCAATACGTTGGGCATTAGGTACTCAGTATCTAATAATGCTATTGTTCATGGAGGCTCATCTGCCTGTTCCTTGATTTGTGTGAAGGTTAAATGAATAAGGCAAATACATCTAGCAACTGAATGTGTTCTGTTCTTTAAGTGAGCACTTTTTATGTTTTTTATATTATGTATTCTTTCTCTGCAAGTCTGGTCATTTAAAATGGCAGTCAATGGTTCTAGTTTTTTCTTATGATAGTACCTCTCCACACTGTTGTGTTTTCTAAACAACTCTATTTAAAGAAAGCACTTCCATAGTCTTTGTATTTAATTTATGTATTTGCTTAATATATTTTCATACTGTAACTGTGGTCAAAAACAATCTATATAGTGTCATATACAGCTTCCCACTCATGAATAAAATTGCTATTTGTTGAAGGAAAGTGTTCTGTCTTCTATTTGCCTGTATCTCATTTATCAATTTCTGTCATCCAACTGCTCAGGAGAAAGGTCAGAAGTGACTGCTTCTAAATGAGAAAAATCTTGCAAGCCATTATCATGAAGACCTTGGTTATTTTAACCTTTGCTCCTATGAATGTCTAGTTGGTTATCTAGGGTATCACAAACATATAATAGACCCGTTGGTTGACTGTCTCCAGCTAAATCCTTGGTTTCAGTTCTCTGATTCGTTGGTAACCAAAATGTCATCTATCACCAACAGTGTCTATGTATTCTCAGAGGCACTGCCCCAGCTGGATCCCCTGAGCCCTTCAGAGGCACTTCACACATAAGCGGGTGGTGTGACATTTGGTTAAGAGCTGCTGTGTCTATTTCCAGAATCATTATTTTGCCTTTTATTTTTTTACTTTTTCATATTTAAGTTGAAAAACTCACTGTCCTTCACAACTCCAGTGTTTCATTTTTCTACAACTTACTTACAGAAATCTTCATTTTTTTTTTAAAAAGTGCCATAACAGATTTACATATAAAACCATTAAATCAAAGCCATCCTTCATTTTGAAACAATTCCTGGATTCAAATTGAGTTAGCAAAATAATTTGACCTCTGAGGCTTGACCTTATTTTTCCCAAAGTAGCTGTTCGTTTGATGGAATTTACTCCTAAAGTAAAAGCGAATATGACAATATGAAATAATCACTTAGTAATTCTGCTGGAGTATCCTTCACAATCATGAAGTGTTAGAACTGAAAGGGCCACTTTAGGATGGACAATGATGGAAATCAAGACCAAGTTTAAGATGATACAGCAAAATAGGACAATGCTAGAAACAAACCTTGTCTTCCTATCACTTGTGGGGGCGGACCTGCCTACACGTAAATATAGAAGAAATGAAGAAGAATGATTCTCAGATCTGGCATGTAATTGCCATCTTGTACACTGAGACAGAACCCTGAGTGGAACTTTCAATACTTTATGTGATTATTCCTTTAATTTTGTATGTTTGGAGACATTCATTTGCCAAACAAATATCAGACTATATTTTAGAGTCATACCTTAGCAAAAGTCATCACCATCTTAAAGCTGAAGTACTATTGAACAGAAAAGGAAAAAACATGATTTTTATTAACATAATACTATTATAAAACATTTTTTATTAAAGCTGATTAAGTCAAACCACCTAAAACCCAAAAAAGTTTCTACCACTAGATTTGGAAAGAATTGGCAAAACTTTTGATGTTGCCAGCAAAAGGAGCATTCATAATACAAGGATATAAATTAACTGGTAAAATTCAAGCTTGAGTAATAGAGAAAACCATGCAGGGATGGTTCTGTATAGGAGTTAACACTAGCCAAAGGCCAGGCTTAACTAAAATATCTCCCCAACTCGGCATCTCCCCAAGAATATTGTACCATTATTTTAGAGAACTGTTGATCTAAGTAAGGCTTGCCCTTTTTATCCTGGGGTTTATTGTAAGGATATAAGAACCTTTGTGTAGAGTATCTTAATATTAAATTACTTTGCTCTTGGAGTGCTTGACCCCACGAAGAAAACTTGGCATCTATTTCAGTCTTTAAGAAAGAACTAACAATGAAATGTGTTTCCTGTCTCTGCGACCCTGCTGCAAGCTGTAGGTGGCCAAGAAGTTTCTGTATCTTAGGGTTGGTTTGCGGAGGAGCTAAGGTGAATAAAAAAAACAGCAGAAGTAAAGACAAAAAGCTGACAAAACAACTATAGAAACAAAGGGCGTTAGAAGAGGAAAAGTTCAGAAGCTTGGGAACATTCCTAAATCTAACCTCCATCAGAAAATACCATTTGTAAGAGTCATAAATTAAAGATTCAAGCCATATTTCATTCTTAAAGAACTTTCCATTGACCCCTGATCCAGTCTTCACCCAAGTAGGTCGTCCTTCCCCATTCATGACAGATGACAGGGCAGGGAGTGGGTGGGGGGGTGGGGAGGGTCAACAACTGTCTACCTGCGAAGAATACCACATCAGCAATAAACAAAGATGAACCAGGATAGAAGAGAAGTTAACATGAATGATCCCACGCTGGTGGAAAACTGGGAGGAAGAAAGCAAAAGTAAAGTGAAAGGTGAGACCTATGAATACCATTGGGAGTCTTAGACCCCTTGCAGTAACAGAGGATTTTCTCATTTAAGAGGAAGACAGTCTAAGTTCTATTTAAAGTGCTACAGATGGGGACTTCATTTTTTTCGCTTTTATGTTTTGTTTGTTTGTTTGTTTTTGCTGTGCTAGGTCTTTGTTGTGGTGTGCTGGCCTTTGTTGCTCCAGGGCATGGGGGATCTTAAGTTCCCTGTTGTTCAGTGGCTCAGTCGTGTCCGAATCTTTGCAGTCCCATTGACTGCAGCACCCAGATCTTTCTGTCCTTCACCATCTCCCAGAGTTTGCTCAAATTCATGTCCATTGAGTCAGTGATGCCATCCAACCATCTCATCCTCTGTCGTCCCCTTCTCCTCCTGCCTTCAGTCTTTTCCAGCATCAGGGTCTTTTCCAGTGAGTCAGACCAGGGATGGACCCCACATTCCCTGAGTTAGAAAGTGAATTCTTAATTACTGGACCATCAGGGAAGTCCCAGGGACGGCATGTTTAATCTTTAGAATGTTACTTAAAGTTTGACTCCAGGCTATCATCTTAGTGACTGCCTTCGCCCGTCATATACGATCAATCAATAACTGTTTCCACTTTATAGATTAGAAAGCAGAGGCACAGAGAAAACCAAGATATTGCCCAAAATTTAGCAGAAGAATAGGAAAATAGCTAATGCATATGATGTACTAATAATCTAACTCTTCACACAGCCTAGTTCTCAGACTTGCATTGGAGATAAGGAAACTGAAGTTTAAAGAGAGAGTAATTTGCCCAAGGCCCCACACTACCAGCTACTTAGTTTCTAATCTGAATCTTTCTGACTTCAAAATGTGGTCACTTAACCTCTGTGTCCTGATGGGTCAGTGGTAAAAAAATCTGTCTGCCAAGCAGGAGCCTGGGGTTCAATACCTGGGTCAGGAATACCCCCTGAAGAGGGAAACAGCAGCCCACTCTAATATTCTTGCCTGGGAAATCCCCATGGACAGAGGGGCCTGGTGGCTACAGTCCATGGGGTCAAAAAGAGTAGGACATGACTTGGTAACTAAACAACAAACCTCTCTACCAAAGTATTCCGAAGTTTGGTTCCCAGACCTGCAGCACTGATATCAGCCATTTACAAATGTAAATTCTCAGACTTACGCCCCCGTAATCCTACTGAATCTGAAACTCTGGGGGTGAAGCCCAGCAATGTGTGTATAACAAGCGGGTGACTGGGCATGCGCTGTTCTGTGTGGAGCCTCTTTGCTTTGCAGCTTCTGGTTAGTCAAATCTAATTCTTTGAGAAGAAATTTTGTCAAACACTGTGTGACAAAGAAGAATAATAATGTGTAATGTTTTTGACACTTAGCACGTAAAAAGCACTTAATAAATGTTAGCAGCTATTACTATTTTGTCCCAGGTAGCACTCTGTACAGCCTTACCTGTGTTATCTCATTTAATTCTTAAAAAAGTAAATAAGGCAGAGACTATAATTATTCCCATTCTGCAGATATAGACACTGAGGCACAGAGAGTGAGATACTCAGAGTAAATATATGGACCTAGGTCACAGAGCTGGCAAATGTCAGATCCTGACACTGAGCAGGGACAGAGTAATTCTGAAGCCTGTGTTCATAACCACTTCCTCCTACACCACAGGTTGGAGAAAAGGCTGAATAAGCTCCACAGCTCAAATTCAATGTTGAGCCTCCAGCTCTCACTGCAGCTTCAAAGACTCATTTATGCACTGCACGTCACTTTCCTCCAGCCTGACCCTGCAGACTCTTGCTCAAAGGACCATGAGTCCATTAGCCTTGACCTTTATGTCTCTCCCAGCTTTGTAGACTGAACATGATAGCACCATCATGGACTCAAAATGCCATCCTATCTGTTCCTTCTGGGGCCCAGGAAAAGCTAGTAAACAATTCTCAGGGTGGCAGTAAATTCTTAGGACAAAGAGATACTGGCTGTCCCATGTAGAAATGGCAGGCCAACACAGAATGGGAGACACCAAGAACAGGAAGTCACCACAGGGAGGAATCCCCAAATAAAGTGGGAGAAATGGGAAGATGCCCTAAAAGGCAGCTGCAAACTCTCAAAGATTCTAACAACCAGAGGCCACAAAGTTCAGCCCCAGCGGAGAAAAGAGAACAGGAACAAGCCTATATGACACTGTTTATTTTATTATTTATTTATTTTTTGTCTGTGCTGGGCTTCTCTAGTTATTTCATGGAGGCTTAGTTCCCCCCACAGCATGTAGAATCTTAGTTCCCCAATCCAGGACTGAACCCACATCCCCTCCATTGGAAGGTGGATTCTTAACCACTGAATCATCTATGACACCATTTAGAATAAGTAAGACTGAGAAAGTAAGCATATGAAGAGTGAGAAGGAATGAAGGACAGGGAAGTGAAGACCTCAAAGGTGCCACTTCTACTCCATCCCCCAAGCCCTAATGATGAGCAAGGAAGGTGGGACTGAATGTTCACTCATCACCATCACTTGGGTAAAGATAGCATCAGTCCACCAGACAAAGGTCTGGCAGGAAATGGAAAGCATACTCAAAAGGGTATGAGCAGAGCTCAACAAAGGAACCAATGCCCAAGAAGTGGACAGTCTTCCTGGCTCCACTGGAATTTCTTAGGGCCTCAGCACTCAAGGCTGTGCACACACTTGGTAGAGCAACATGCCAAGGGTTTGGGGGTAGAGCAGTACATTGGGACCCACTTAAAAGCTGTGTGACTTTATTAAGCTTCAAGGACCATTTGTCTTCTCCATCCACACCTCCAGAACAGGAAGTCACCAGCAGTTTCTCTCTGTGTTACTGTTTCTATTAACCTTCTAGATAGAAGATAGCTAGCCCTTCTCTTGATCCCTGTCTTCCCGGCTTCATATCTCATCACCCCAGCAAATGCAGAAGTCCTCTGTGTTGTCCCTGTGCCTCTGTCTGGCTCTCCAGTCCCCCTTCTACACTGCCATCTGAGTGACTGATCTAAAATATGAAACTGACCATGTGATGTGATGTCAAAGTCGCTTAGTCATGTCTGACTCTTTGTGACCCCAAGGTCTAGTCCATGGAATTCTCCAGGCCAGAATACTGGAGTGGGTATCTGTTCCCTTCTCCAAGGGATCTTCCCAACCCCGGAATCGAACCCAGTATCCCATATTGCAGGCAGATTCTTTACCAGTTGAGCCACCAGGGAAGCCTGGAACTGACCATGATCCTCCTGAAATTGACCAATGACTCCCAATTATCCACAAGATGCAGTCCAGGCTCCTTGGTGGTCATAGAAGGTCTTTGATGACTTGGCCCATGTCTTCTTCCCCAGCTGTTGTAGCCCCTCTTCTCCTTACAATTTACACTTCATCGTTCAAACCTTTGTGGTTTCTAGGGTGCATGCTGCTGTTCTATACATTTTTGTTCTGATATATTCCTTTTTCTCCTCCCTGAAATAGTTCTTATCTCTTCTCTGAAACCCAGGACCCAGCACAGGGGGCAGGAAGGTCATTAGCTCAGGCCTCACCCTCACAAAGGGTAGCAAACATAACCCTTTGATTTAT
This sequence comes from Antilocapra americana, assembly GCA_007570785.1. Lineage (NCBI taxonomy): Eukaryota > Metazoa > Chordata > Mammalia > Artiodactyla > Antilocapridae > Antilocapra > Antilocapra americana. Next base: position 12,323,716 of record ML663563.1, on the reverse strand, counting down.
CTATGTGCCTGTGTGTGTGTGTGTATGTGTGTGTGTAAGTCACTTCAGTCATATCTGACTCTTTGCCACCCTCTGGACTGTAGCTCACCAAGCTCCTCTGTCCATGGAACTCTCCAGGCAAGAATACTAGAGTGAGTTGCCATGCCTTCCTCCAGGGAATCTTCCTAACCCAGGGATCAAACCTGCATCTCTTGTGTCTCCTGCATTGCAGGTGGATTCTTTACCTCTGGGCCATTGGGGAAGTCTGAATTATCTACACGTAAAGTTAAATGTAGTCACAGAGATGCAGACAGAAATGAGAGATGAAGACAAGCTTCAAATAACTTTCAACTCAGGCCTATTATTAGATCAATCTGCCTAGAGTGTTTTATAAAGAAATATTTTTAAAGAAATCCTTTCATTATTTTGTGATTTAAGCAATTTCCATAACCCTCTTTAGACATCTTTTAAAACTTAAAACAATTTTTTTACTATACCAGAAGTCTCAAAAACAGGCAGTGACCTTCTCTTGACCCCAAGATGGCTGTTGACCAGTTCCCAAACTTGTCTTCTGAAATTCAGCTCCAACTCAGGTTACTTCTGTACCCACAGAAATATTTTCCATTTTTCATGCACAGTGGCATATTATGTTGAAATAATTTGTTCTGTCTTCCCCCTGAGACTTCATAGTTTCCAGAACAGGTTCTCCAAGGCACCAAGTGAATGAATATGAGATTGACTTCAGATGTTATTATAATAATAATGCAATATGGCTCTACAGGTATAGAATCCACCTACAATGAAGGAGACACAAGTTCATTCCCTGGGTCAGGAAGGTCCCTTGAAGAGGAAATGGCAACCTACTCCAGTATTCTTGCCTGGAAAATCCCATGGACAGAAGAGTCTGGCGGGCTACAGTCCATGGTGTCGGAAATAGTTGAACATGACTGAGCGTGAACATAGAATAATTATATAATAGAAAGAGATGCATTTCAACAAAGTGCTGGGCATCATTCATTGCTTTCTCACACATTTTAATTGAGTCGATCCTCCCCAAAACCCTGTGAGATAAGAAATCGAGCCTTAACAACACAGCCAATTAACAGCAGAACCAGGATTCAAACCCGGACAATCCGGCTTCAAAGCTAGTGTCAACCACTCTACCAGCAGTTCTCAAACTTTGGAGTGGTGGCTCAGTGGTAAAGAATCCACCTGTCAAGCAAGAGACAAGGGTACAATCCCTGGGTCGGGAAGATCCCCTGGAGAAGGAAACGGCAACCCACTCCAGTATTCTTGCCTGGGAAATCCCATGGACCCTGGAACCCGACGAGATACAGTCCATGGGGTCACAAAAGAATCACAAATGACTTAGCAACTAAACCACCACCAGAATCACCTGGAGAAATATTAATAAAGCACAGTTTAACTGGGCCCCATTAACAGAGCTTCTAAATCAATGCATTCTTACTATGCTTTGGTGTTTTGAAAAATAGTGAAGCAAAAATTTGAAAGCTATTTCAAACAATTCTCTGAGAATGGTTTCATCTCATTAAGTAGATAATGATATTTCAGAAAATAGGTTTATAGCTTTTTAACAGAATTCAACTTTAAAGAGGATTTTGGAAAGATTGAGTTTTTCCTTTGTAGTCATTGGTCTTTCCTCTGGAAGAGCACAGAATTTTGCGACCAACTGGGTTCAAAAATGCCTGCTGACAAGCTCTGCATTTGCACAACTTCACAATGAGGAAATGAGTTTAGAGAAATAAATAACTGACTCAAGTTGCTGAGCCAGCAAACAACCCCTCCAGAGTGGCTGCCCTGAGAACAGGCTGAGCTCAGGACAGAACATTCTCCGATCAACTGTCTAGTCACACCATCACCAGCTCAACCCACTTCCCCACACCCAGTTCTTTCTAGCCTGGTTTATTCCTCTGTAAAAGAAAAGTCCTTTGCTGCCTGGCATTTGTGATGCTTGCAAAGCTGATGGATGGAACTCCTCTTGCAATGGTCCACTTCCCCCATTATAACCACCTCTCCCCAACCCCACTTACCACTGGCAATATTTTTTTTTCAAATAGAGTGTCTCCTTACCTAAGTCTGGATTTGTTTTGAACTTGATACAAATCTGGGTTTTCTTCAAAACGTGTATGATTTCTCACCAGCATGCAATCTTAGATCCACACTCATGATATTTTTATCCTCATTTGGTAGAAAGAATAATGGGTACTAATATCCACTTTCTAATCCCTGAAACCTGTGAATATGAGTATGTTAAGTTACATGGCAAAGGTGGGGCTTCCCAGGTGGCACTAGTGGTAAAGAACCTGCCTGTCAGTGCAGGAGATGCAAGAGACAGGAGTTCAGTCCCTGGGTCGGGAAGATCCAGGGAGGAAGAAATGGCAATGCATTCCAGTATTCTTGCCTGGAAAATCCCATGGACAGAGGAGCCTGATGGGCTACCATCCTTGAGGTTGCAAAGAGTCAGTTGTGACTGAGCCCATTACTTCAATTTAATTTTCATGGCAAAGGGGAATCAAAGTTGTCAATGAAATTAAGCTGCTAATCAGCTAACCCTGAGATGGAGATTCTTTGGCTGGGCCCAACTACAAGAGTTCTTATAAATTGAAGATAGAGACAAGAGAAAGAGAACCAGAGACAACAGTGTGAGAAGTTGGGCTAATATTTCTGATTCTCAAGATGAAAGAAAAGGGCCATGAGCCAAGGAATGCAGGTGAGCTCCAGAAGCTGAAAAAAGAAATGGATTATTTTCTAGAACTTCCAGAAGGAATGCAGCTGTGCTGACATTTTGATTTTAGCACAATGAAGCCATCCTGTGGAGTCTGACCTCAAGACCTGTAAGATAATAAATTTAGGTTGCTTTAAGCCAGTTTTCCAGTAGTCATGTATGGATGTGAGAGATAGACCATGAAGGCTGAGCACCAAAGAATTGATGTTTTTGAACTGTGGTGTTGGAGGAGACTCTGGAGAGTCCCTTGGACTGCAAGGAGATCAAACCTGTCAATCCTAAAGCAAATCAACCCTAAATATTCATTGGAAGCACTGATGCTGAAGTTGAAACTCTAGTACTTTGGCCACCTGATGTAAAGAGCCAACTCATTGAAAAAGACTCCAATGCTGGGAAAAACTGAAAGCAGGAGGAGAATGGAGCAGCAGAAGATGAGATGGTTGGTTGGCATCACCAACTCAATGGGCATGAGTTTGAGCAAAGTCTGGAAGAGAGTGAAGGACAGGGAGGCCTGGCATGCTGCCGTCCACGGGGTTGCAAAGAGTTGGACATGAATGAGCGACTGAACAACAACAAAGCCACTGAATTCATGAAAATTTGTTACAATAGTGATGGGAAACAAATGTACTCTATTTTAAAAATAAGGGATCTGAGATTTAGAGTTTGTAAAATTTGTACAAGGTCATACAACCAGTAAATGATGAAACTAAAACTGAAACTCAAGCCTCTATATTTAGAGCTCCTATTTCTACAACTATGATAATTTGTAAAACAAATTCTAATCTCTTCTTTTACATGATAGCTTTCCAAATATTTGTAAGTAGATACCATGTCTTCCCTAGGAAAACCAAAAGTCTCTGTAAGCCTCAGGTGATGGCTGGAGGTACCCTGACCCTCTTGGAAAACATGGAAGCCAAGCTGAACATGGTGCCAGTGAGACTCCAGCAGCACCTTTGTATGTTTCGATTTGTCCTTTGGCATTTATAACTCGTAAAATTTAAGCATTACTCTTTGAGTTAAAAAAAATGAGGTGGTAGTTTTCTTTTATTGACAAATTGGCTGTGAACTTAATGTTCCTAAAAAATGAGTCATTTGAACTGGAACATTAATTTATTTGAGCAGCTGGGTCCACATCACTCTGAGAAAATGCCATTGCTCTGTCCCTACACAGATCATCCCGTAACGGTCCTGACACCTGACTATAGTAGGAACAGTTCAGGCTTCCTTCTTGCCCTCCCACCTGAAACCTCAGATGCTGGAGGTATAACAACACCCTTTTAGAAGAGTGCATTTGAGGGTCCACCTTGCCACCGTTGCCCCACTTGGAGACACTGAGCGTTGCCTGCCACTGAGATTCAATAGGTCGGCATGTTTGTATTAGAGACAAAGTCTGTCCTGTCTCTGTAAGATCCATCCTATAAGAAAAAGCGGGAGGAAGATTGAGCCTTCAGCTCTGAAATAGCCAACAAGAACTGCAAATACCTCATGGCTGGGGAAGCATAAATAAAGGGAGACACTCATCTCCCATAGAGGTGCTTAGCTTGAGTCCACAGGAGCCAAATGTAAAGTTCTGAACCAGCTGTTAAACACAGCCATTATTTAAAAAGATGTAAGTTCGCAACTTTATAAATCATATTAAAAACAAAGGCAAGAAACACTCGAAGCTCATTGCTTCCTCATTATTTTACTACCTTTTACTAATATCCCTTCTCTTGAGGTTATTTCTGCTGCTAGATCTATATGATTGAAAAACTGTAACAGTGTGCCAGTGAATAGCTCTCTCACATTCTGAGTGCAGTACTGTCACATTGATGGCTTTACAATCAGCCACGGTGGGTGGATTTATTCCACAGATGTCAGTAAATCCTGTGAATGAGGGCATCTATCTCACCCCTGGCTGAGTGTCAAACGTTTACCGGCACATCACTTCCCATCAGTACATCTTTCCATCCTGCGTCATACAAGACATTGCAACCTGCTCACCTCGTGAAGACATGAAGTTGTCAGCCACATCATTCCATCCAATAATTATAAAGGGCAAAGTAAACCTCTCTAGGATTTTTTTTTCTTTAAACGTTTTTTTTTTTTTTTGTCTTGGAAGGTTTATTCACACATTTATACATCATCTGTTTCCTCTTTAAATTTCAGAGTAACTTTGGATTTTATAACATGAAGTTAGCATTTAAGTTATGCTATCTCAGAAAGGAGAATTATAGGAACTAATGAGAATTCTACAGGGTTTTTGGTGTCTCTTTGTCTGTGATGTATGCGACAGTATGGAAACTTCCTTGATTATCCTCCTTTCTATATTACCTTTTATTTCCTCTGTTCAGTTCAGTTCAGTCACTCAGTCATGTCTAGCTATTTTCTACCCCATGGACTGCAGCACACCAGGCCTCCCTGTCCATCATCAATTCTCAGAGCTTACTCAAACTCACGTTCATTGGATTGATGAAGCCATACAACCGTCTCATCCTCTGTCTTCCCCTTCTCCCACCTTCAATCTTTCCCAGCATCAGGGTCTTTTCAAATGAGTCAGTGCGTCACATCAGGTGGCCAAAGAATTGGGAGTTTCAGGACTGATTTCAATGAACACCCAGGACTGATCTCCTTTAGGATGGACTGGTTGGATCTCCTTGCAGTCCAAGGGGCTCTCAAGAGTCTTCTCCAGCACCACAGTTCAAAAGCATCAATTCTTCAGCTCTCAGCTTTCTTTATAGTCCAACTCTCACATCCAAACATGACTACTGGAAAAACCAGAGCTTTGACTACATGGACCTTTGTTGGCAAAGTAATGTCTCTGCTTTTTAATAATGTCTGGGTTGGTCATAACTTTCCTTCCAAGGAGCAAGCATCTTTTAATTTCATGGCTGCAGCCACTATCTGCAGTGATTTTGGAGCCCAGAAAAATTAAGTCTGTCACTGTTTCCATTGCTTTCCCATCTATTGGCTATGAAGTGATGGGACTAGATGCCATGATCTTAGTGTTCTGAATGTTGAGTTTTAAGCCAACCTTTTCATTCTCCCCTTTCACTTTCATCAAGAGGCTCTTTAGTTCTTCTTCCCTTTCTGTCGTAAGTGTGGTGTCACCTGCAAATCTCAGGTTATTGGTATTTCTCCCGGCAATCTTGATTCCAGCTTGTGATTCTTCCAGCCCAGCGTTTCTCATGATGTACTCTGCATATAAGTTAAATAAGCAGGGTGAAAATATACAGCCTTGAAGTACTCCTTTTCCTGTTTGGAACCAGTCTGTTGTTCCATGTCCAGTTCTAATTGTTGCTTCTTGACCTGCATACAGATTTCTCAGGTGGCAGGTCAGGTGGTCTGGTATTGCCATCTTTTGAAGAATTTTCCACCATTTGTTGTGATCCACACAGCCAAAGGCTTTGGCATAGTCACTAAAGCAGAAGTAGATGTTTTTCTGGAACTCTTGCTTTTCGATGATCCAGCTACATGGAAGGCTCTCAGGTACATGTAAAATGTGTTTATCTGTCTTATCAGTTTAATTTTCAGACTCAATCAGTGTTGAGAAAAACTTTCTTCTCCCACAGTCCATTATCAAAAATTTCTTTGCAAAACTATCATTCAATAGTTTAAAAAATTTCAACCTGTGAATTTAAGGGTAGAGGGCTAAGTGGGTACTTGGTTCCCCCTTCAGAGCATTTTTGGGCTTCCCTGGTAGCTCAGACAGTAAAGAATCTGCCTGCAATTCAGGATACCTGGGTTCAGTCCCTGGGTTGGGAAGATCCCCTGAAGAAGGGATCTATAGTCTATAGATGGGCTATAGTCCATGGGGTCACAAAAAATCAGACACGACTGACTGACTAACACACTCAGAGCATTCGTATTATTCGCTCACTCTATTTTTTGTTCCTTCAGCTTGTTAACTAGCCCTATTGCTATTCCAATACCTTTTCTGTAAACAGCAAAGTATTTTTATCTAGTGTTTCCCTCCCTTGAAGCATATACTAGTTTTATATATTAGAGCACTAGTTTATTCTAAGTCTTCATTCTCCGGACCTCTTTGAAAGTTTTCCCTGCGGTGTTAAAGATGTGGCAATGGGGCTTTTGTTTACAATGTTAACAAAATTTACAGTCTTTGTTTACATGTTAAATCCCCCCTTTTTGGTTTAAGATTATTCACCAGAAGTGAGGATAGAGAAAGGGTCACATACACTTCAGTATCTATTCTTGTTTCAAGCCATCTAGCACTATCAAAAAGTTTATTCCTGGGACTTTCCTGGTGGCGTGTGCTAAGTCACTTCAGTCATGTCCAACTCTTTGTGATTCCATGGACTGTAGCCCACTAGGCTCCTCTGTCCAAGAGATTCTCCAGGCAAGAATACTGGAGTGGGTTGCCATCTCCTCCTCCAGGGAATCTTCTTGATCCAGGGATTAAACCTGCGTCTCCTGTATTGCAGGTGGATTCTTTACCTCTGTGCCACCAGGGAAGCCCCTCCCCGGTGGTCCAGTGGTCAAAACTCCACCTTCCAATGCAGAGGGTGCCGATTTGATCCTTGGTCTGGGAAATAAGGTCCTGCATGCTGCAGAGTGAGGTCAAAATTTTTTTTAATAATAATAAAATTTAAAAATCTATTCCAAAGACTTCTTTGGAAGCTTCTTCACGTTAATCAAAAAACACAGATGATTGAATTTTGCTCACTTTTTGTTCTAAGGTGCCTGTCTAATGCACTACTGTGTTCTTATCAGAAGCTCCCCATTATCATTCTGCTGTACCCCTGCTTCTGAATTTATTCCACTATAACCCTAACCCATGCACTTATCTTTCTAAGTGGCGAGATTTCACCAGGAATAATTTAGAATTACAGGTAAGTTAGTTTCTGACTCCTAACTTTCAGGAATGATATGAGATAATAAATATTTGTTGTAATAAGCTTCTTCGGCTTTAGGATAATTTGATAATGAATGGAGTGATTATTCTTCTTCTCATTTGTTTAACAGATAGCTTATAATATTTATGTACAAAAACATTAGTGCAGCTATTTTATAACTTTTCATTTTAAGGCTAAAATTGCAACATGTATTTGTTTATTCATTAATTTTAATTTTTTCCAGGGTTAATTATACCCTGGGTACTATCCTAAGTGTCTTATTCTGAGCAGCTTTGATGAAGAACTTAGAAAAATGTTAGACAAGGTATTTAGACACACATGGAACCCACTTAATAAGAGTTGATTGGGCATTATTATCATTGTTGCTATGGATAGAAAGATCAATAAGTTTCTTGTCTGAAAGGACATGGAAACAATATGTACAAAGGACAAAATGGATCATTTATTCATTTATTTAACATCTTAATGTGATCAGGCACTATGCCAGGCATGGGGAAAAATATTCCACCAACACTATTCTTATGGATCTTATCATCTAATGGAAGAGAGAAATAACAGATAAGTAAACAGATAAGTAAAAGCAGTGATAGGTACTACAAAGGAAGAAAAAAGGATGGAGAAGAAGAGGATGACAGGAGAAATCTACTTAAATAGGATTTAGGGAAGGCTTCTAGGAAAAGTCAATATTTAAGCTCAGATCTGATGAGTAAGAATCAGATTTACAAACATGGTGAAAAGCGAGGTCTAAGCTGTGGGACTGGACTGCTACATCTGAACTGTAGAGCATGTGCTAGGAACATTGAGATGTTAGGAAAATGTTGTTACAATGGATTGATTTATTTCAGTAAATTTTCAGGACAAATTATCTGAGCTGGGAAATGGTTCCTTATCCATATTGTTTGGCAATATTTTGTCGCATTGAAAGTGTTAGTTGCTCAGTTGGGTCTGACTCCTTGCGACCCCATGGACTTTAGCCCACCAGGCTCCTCTGTCCATGGGATTCTCCAGGTAAGAATACTATTGCCATTTCCTTCTCCAGGGGATCTTCCCGACCCAGGGATCAAACCTGGGTCTCCTGCATTGTAGGCAGATTCTTTTCCATCTGCGCCACAAGCATTATTTGTCATTATTGCATTGTCTACCCATCATTATGCTTAATAAAGAATGCAATGGAGCTATTGCAAATACATTCAGAGCTCAAAACAGGTAAGGGCAGGAGAGAATAGATGTGGGAATCACCAGCTGAGATCATCAGATGAGACCATTCAGAAATAGACAATATATGTCTGCATCTCTATTCCTGTCTTGGGACTAGGTTTATCTATACCATTTTTCTAGATTCCACATATATGCGTTAATATATGATACTTGTTTTTTCTCTTTCTGACTTACTTCACTCTGTATGACAGACTCTAGGAGAGAACAGCTGTGTGGACACAGCGCGGGAAGGGGAGGGTAAAATGAATTTGAGAGATTAGGCTTGACATATATAGACTACCATGTGAAAAATAGCTAGCTAGTGGGAAGCTGCTGTGTAGCACAGGGAGCTCAGCTCAGTGCTCTGTGATGACCTAGAGGGGTGGGATGGGAAGGAGTCTCATGAGGGAAGGGGTATATGTATACTATAGCTGATTCACTTTGTTGTACAGCCGAAAGTAACACAACAACATAAAGCAACTATACTCCATAAAAAGAGAGAAAGGCAATGTAAATTATATCCCTGTCATAACAAAATATGTGGCTATATATTGTTGCCAGGCAGCGAGGAAATAGATATTACAGGATGGAAAACTAGAGACCCTTGCTGTGCTTTGGCTAACCATTGCAGTGACTTGAAAGGCAAGCCTTTGTGGCTTTGTGGCAAGTAGTTAGAAAAAAGCAGAGTGGGGTTTCCCTGGGGGTCCAGTGGTTGAGAATCCACCTTACAATGCAGGGAACAAGGGTTTGATTCCTGGTCAAGGAAGATCCTTCATGCCACAGGGCAAGTAAGCCTGGGCACCGTAACTACAGAGCCTATGCTCTGGAGCCCTCAAGCCACAACTGCTGAAGCCCTCACATCACCTCTAGGGTAGTTGCGTGCAGCAACAAAGATCCAGTACAGTAAAAAATAAAACAATAAATAAATATTTAAAACAACAATGTTAATTTTTTTTTTAAGCAGAGTGATGATGTGCATTGGCTGATTTATTGCTGTCTTTTTTGGCAAGGAACTATGAAAAACAGTGAAACAAAAAAAACTACTTGCAAGTCAGTAATTCAGCCTTGTTTCAGGAACTGAGACTATATCCTGCAGTCCAACCGTTTCTATGCACCAAAAAGCAAATTATTATGCAGTGTCTCTAAAAGTCTCCAATGAGTATCCCAATATGACTGGCTGGACAATGGAAGTCAGCTGAGCAGAAAAGACCAGCTAAAGGGTGTTGCATTCTCACTTAAACCCGGTTTTCCAGAAGGCTTCAAAGTGGCTGCCACTCAGTTGAGGAATGGAGACATGGGTCAAGCACAGAGACTAGTAAAGAAGATGCTGCTGCCTTAAGAACAACAAGAGTAGCTCTTTGGCTGTGAATATCTTTGTGTGAACTAACAAATCTAAAAGCAAAAGCACCAAAAACCATGTTTTGACGAAATTTCATCACCAATGTTGTAAGCACCCCCTCAGAGGTCACATGGAAACCCATTACCCAAAATTTGGTTTGGATGTTGAGACTAATAATTATACACACATCAAGAGGGTATGAAAAGGTTTATTATTCACATAATGAATAAGACTTTCTAGGAGAGTGGAGCAGTTCCCAAGCAGATCCAAAAATAACTTGACTGGGTTGGCTTTATTATCCTTAGGGTGTGGGGCAGGAAGAGGGTTCCTGCAAGCAGGGCAGGTTTTGTATGACTTGAACTTCCCATCCAGTCCTAAGGAGGGGGTACCAGGCTCACTAATCAGCTTGCCCAGATGTGGAGCAGAAGGGGAAAGGAAAAGGGGAGCAGAAAGAGAAAGTTGTTAGCATCCCAACATCAAAAATAGAGTCAGACTCCTTACTGCAGTCAATTAAACAACAACCCTATAAACCTGAAAAATCTTCATTTGTTCAGTCTCTAAAGAAATCTAGGTCTACTCTACAAATCTGCACCAGCAGGTGAGGGCCTGCAAAAGCTGTGATGCCTCCCAAAAGCTTCAGATGTGGCTATTGAGTCTGATAGCAAGAATCTCCTAGAAGTCAAAGTAGAGGCCAGAGAGGACAGTGGACAAGAGAGTTTCTCCCAGAAAGAAGATTCAAGGTCTAACCAAGGACTGTACATCCTGCCAGGGCAACAGATCTTTCTCATCCCTGCCCAGATTTTCACTGGGCAAGGGCCACTGACAGCTGCCCATCATTCCAGTCTTTAACATCATTCTCCCCTTTTCCTTTTTCCCTGGAGCTTTAATAGGACATATGTCCATCTAGCTGGAGACAACATGTCCCAGTCTTCCTTGAAGCTGGGTATATTTATGTAATCAGTATTCATGAATGGACTATGATCTGAGTGATGGCTGGAACTTCCTTAAAAGGAAGCATTGGGTTGGCTGAAAAAGCTTGTACAGATTTTTCCAAAAGGTTAACACCTTATGAAAAAACCAGAATGAACTTTTGGTCAACCCAATAGCTAGCTCCCAAATTGCTCTCTTTTCATGGGCTGCAGAATGGATGTATATCTTTGAGCCAGCTTTGACCATGGGATGAATAACACTTTTGGTAATGAGAGGACAAGGTAGACAAACTTGGGTTCCTTAATTACCTTAAGAAACAGACCTGCCTTCCCTGACCTGGATGACTTCTCAATTACCTCTGGATTGCCATATGAGAAAGAAAGAAACTTCCGTCTTACATGAGTCATCATATTGGGGGGTTTCTGTTTCAGCAGCTTATACCATTTCCTCGTTTATATATACAAAAAAGAGAGCTGAAATATTAAGAAGTTAAGCTTCTCTGTCTTCTGTGATCTTAAAAACGCTGTTCCATTGAATTTTATCTTTGATGATAAGTATAAATAAAGTACCTCAAATTTAACTGGCTACAAGCAAGGAAGATTTTAAAACTATATGTGACCTCAGTAATTTAGCGTGCTTCTCCTTTTTTCCAAAAATCAACCTACAGAATATAACCAGGTATACTCTTTGAGCCTAAATAGAAGCATTTATTTCATATAAATGGATGAGTAAAAAACTGGTAAATAAAAACTCACATCAATATATATCAACTTCCCTTTTTACCAACACGTATGTTCGCGCACTGTGTTTTATCAACTCCCTGTAATCAATTAATTACAGATTATTGGATTTAGATAAAATGGATAAAGAGACTTCATCTACACAATACATCTCCCACAATGTAATGCAATGACGTTGACTTTCTCTGAGCCCCAGTTTCATGTTACTCTGTGCTTCAGAATGGTTCCCTTTGTTGCTGAGACAACAGGGATGCTGCAACAGAAAACTGGGACTGAAGTCAAGGCACTGTAGCTGCCTCAAAGGATGTCATAAATAGTGTGTTCAAGGCCTTTTTCACAGTGAAATCTGTAACACTTGAATTGGAAGAAAAATATCTTACTCATCCAGCACCCTAGTCTTCCACAGATGACAACTGTTCTTTCAGTTACTTGAGTTTTAAATAAGAAAACACTGCTATGTGGACCCAAAGTCAGGAAATCATCAAGCCACTAATATGTATCCTTCTTAGAATGCTGAGCAAAATAACTGAGGGAAGCTTGTCCTTACATTCCAATTTGTCTGTATGCTAACAGAAACATGTCTGAAGAATATAAGAAGAAACCAAGTAGAGTATAGGTTGTCAGTTTTTCCTCAACCAAAAATTTGTACCTCTCTTACAAGCAAAGGTTTGATTCTATATGGTAAATAAATAGAGGAGCGTAGGTAGTCACTTAGATGTAATTGATATTTGGAATCTGAGTTTATTAACAGATGCAAAGAAGTATTGTCTCCTCCATGAACTTTTGATAAAGGCACAGAGAGCTCAGCAGCAGAGTGATGTGAGCTAGCTTGCATCTCCAGGCTTGTCTAGGCAAACATTAACAACTGCAGCAATATCCTCATTTTAAAACTGAAAACATCAAGGCAAGGACAAAGAAAATAAAATTAACTGATTCTGATCATTTTTTCTCTGACCTAAAAGAAATATGAAAACAGCATTTAACTAAGCTGAAAAGTGTCCTTCACATCATGTACATTCTACTGCAGAGAGACAAAAATCCATCAAAAATAACCTGAACAGATGAATAACGAGGCACAGTGCTCTTAGAGCTAGGACAGGCCTTGTTCAGAATCACCTATCTAAAGAAATAATCTGGTTAGAAACAATGGAGTGTAGGGAGAAGGTTTTCCTCTTTGAGGGTCCTTGCTGGAGAGTCACAGAACTGACTGGAGACTGAGTTAACAGTGCAGTTTTTCCTTTTCCAATAGGAGTCTAAAGGTACTCCTTCATACTAGAGACTGGGGGTTACATTGTGAGGTCAAGATTTGTGCATGAATCCCTGTGTCCAAGTAAAAGTTTCACCTAGCAAAATCAAATGAAACCCATAAGACCCTTTTTTAAAATCCTGGTGTTCAAAGCATAAAAAAGGAAATAGAAAAGAACACAGACCACTCTATTTTAATACTTTTAGGTAGCATAAATCATAATAGTTTGTATTCTACACTGTACAATTATATACTGTTACTTCCCCGAAGAAAATTCACTTCCGTAGGATTTTCTGAAAGATACTCCATACAGCTCAGAGCTTGACCCTGCAGCTATTGCTACAACACATGGAAAACAATCGATGAGGATCCAGGTCTGCCGGTTGTGCCTGCTTCTGCTGTCTTGAGGGGGAGCCTCTCGGAGACCTCTCACAGCCCCTTCCATCTCCTGGGCCGGGAAGCAGGCTCTGCAGGTAGATGTGTGCAGACGAGAGCAGCTGCTGGGCTTCACTTCCCACGAGCTGACTCCCCTTAAGAGAATTTGCGCTTCTTCATGGCTTCTGCCTTGACTGCTAGGCTCTTGGCACAGATGGTCAGGACCACAATGAGAACACCCACCACGAACGTCACCAGGGGCCAAAGGAAGCAATGCAGGAGGACTATCTCGTCATGCGTGCGATGCAGGAGCACGTCATCTGGTCTGCAAGACAGTGGAGAAGAGCAAAGAAAGAGCGGTCAACTGCCTTGGCATGGCAGAACTCTTCACAAGTGGAGCTCAGCTTGCTTTCTAGCCCCAAGGGTATAACCATCCTTGAAAGTGAAGACTCCACGCTGGCTATTAATACTGTATTTTGTGCTTCAAATCCATTACGGAGAGGTCTGAGGTCCTGAGTCAAGTAACTGGTGCATATCATTTATAATGCAATTTACATGTGAAATGTCAAAAGTGCAGCAATCTCTTATTCTATTATTTTCCCCCATTCTAAGTTGCTTAACATATTCCATTTTCTCACTCATCCTTTAACGTCTGCTGACTCAGTCTAAAAATTACTTTTGAGCTGGCTCTGTCAAACAAAACCAAACCCAAATGATGTTTTACTTTTTACCCTTTCACACATTTTGCCCACTTCCCCAGTGCTCCACCTCTGGCAACCACCAATCTAATCTCTACATCTATAAACTTGGTTGTTTGTTGTTTATACGTGTTTATATATTTAAGTGTAATTCCACATGTAAGTAAAATCATATGACACATATAAAGACATTTGTTTTTCTCTATCTGACTTATTTCACTTAGCATAATACCCTCAAGGACCATTCATGTTGTCAAAAAAAGGCAAGATTTTTTTTTATGGTTGAATAATGTTCCACTATATATACTTTATAGCATATATATATATATATAAAATCACATTATCTTTAGCTACTCCGATGTTGGACACAGGCTGCTGCCATGTCTTGGCTATTGTAAATAAAGCTGTAATAAACATGCAGGTGCATTCATCTTTTCAAATTAGTGTCTTCATTTTCATCAGATAAATACCCAGGAGTGAAACTGTTGGATCATATGATAGTTCTAATTTTAATTTTTTGAGGAAATATTTCCATACCATTTCCATAGTGGCTTCATACTGTTTCCATAGTGGTTGCACTAATTTACACTCCCCTCAACAGTACAGTTTTCGTTCCAATCCCAAAGATGGGCAATGCCAAAGAGTGTTCAAACGACTGCACAACTGCACTCAGCTCACACACTAGCAAAGTAATGTTCAAAATTCTCCAAGCAAGGCTTCAATAGTGTGTGAACCTTCCCCTTCTCCACATCTTCACCAATACTTATTATTTTTGTCTCTTTGATTTACTCTGACAGGTATGAGGTGATATTTCATTGTGCTTTTAATTTGCATTTCCCTGATGATGAGTGATGTTGAGCATCTTTTCATGTACCTGCCAAATGATCTTAATTTATACAAAAAGTCAGCTAATAAAAAGGAACAAATTTGAGTCAGTTCTAATGAGGTGGATGAAACTGGATCCTATTAGAGTGAAATAAGTCAGAAAGAGAAAGACAAATACTGTATGTACTCAGTCATTCCAGTCGTGTCTGACTCTTTGCAATTGATGGACTGAACCCTGAAGACTCCTCTGTCCATGGGGTTTTCCAGACATGAATACTGGAGTGGGTTGCTGTGCCCTCCTCCAGGGAAATACTGTATGTTAATGCATACACATGAAATTTAGAAAGTCAGTAATGGCGATCTTATACGCAGAGCAGCAAAAGAGAAACAGATGTAAAGGACAGTCTTTTGGACTCTGTGGGAGAAGGCAAGGGTGGGATGATTAGAGAGAATAGCACTGAAATATGTATATTACCATATGTAAAACAGATGACCAGTGCAAGTTCGAAGCATGAAGCAGAACACCCAAAGCCAGTGCTCTTGGACAGCCTAGAGGGAAAGGGTAGGGAGGGAGGTGGAAAGGGGGTTCAGGATGGGGGGACACAGGTGTACCCATGGCTGATGCATATTGATGAATGGCAAAAACCATCACAATATTGTAAAGTAATTATCCTTCAATTAAAATAAATAAATTTTTAAAAAGCACTTGTGTAAATGTGCTAGAATCAAAGGTTAGGAGCAATTATTATGCATCAACACTCATATCTTCTAATAAAAATTTCACATAGATTAAAAAAAGTCAACTAATGTCACTATTTGAATTTAGTCATGAAGACCTATGGTGTAGTGTCCAGGTCAGCTTCACCATGAACAGTGAATAGTTGGATTTAATGCATTTTCCCATGCTTCTGGGTAGGATTAGCCATCATTTAAAACCACTGACCACTTTCTTGATACATTTTGCAAAATCTTAGCAACATAGCTTAAAATGTGGGGGTTCTAGTTGCAATTCCAACATTGGTCTCATTCACAGGAAGTAACAATATCTTCCACAAACCATGATATGTCATCTGTGGCCACTTAGAAAGAGATACTGGGAATTTTGCTTTCATACAAGAGGTTTACATTTTCAAGGTAT
The DNA here is from genome assembly GCA_007570785.1 of Antilocapra americana. Taxonomy (NCBI): domain Eukaryota; kingdom Metazoa; phylum Chordata; class Mammalia; order Artiodactyla; family Antilocapridae; genus Antilocapra; species Antilocapra americana. Next base: position 12,307,650 of record ML663563.1, on the reverse strand, counting down.
TGGGTTGACCAAAACGTTCGTTCATATTTTTCCATAAAATGGCACAGAAATGCCTGAGAGAACTTTTTGGCCAACCCAATATTTCCATTTCATCCACATAAAAGTTTGTTCCATTATACTGGAGTAGCAATGCTTCCGCTAGAAAATAAAATGATGCAGTAAAATCAGTCCAATTGCCCTCAAGAACACCAGAGGCTTTAGAGTACAAGAGCAGTGTATTTAACAGAAGAAGGCATTCCTGAGGCACTCAAACTAATCACAGCTCTTATAATTCAAGACCTATTTTCCCAGAAGACTGACAAAGAATGCTGGGTATGTCTCTTCTATCTACAATGCAGTCATCATGTAGCATTAATAAAAATGGTTTGGCAGATTGGCTTTGAAATTACATAATTCTTGCCCTTTTTTGTGCATAGTGTTTCAAATTCTGTAAACAAAGTGAGATTTTTATTGACATTTGATTTCAATTAGAATTTGAACTAAGTGAATGCAGAGTCATTGTAACAATTAAGCAAAAATCATTCCAGCTTGCAGAGATTACTCCTTTTTCTGAATTCCTGTACCAAAACATTGTCTTCAAGATTTGTGTTACCATTCATAGAAGTCTGCTCAGTATTCTGTGGCAGCCTGGCTAGGAGAGGAGTTTGGGAGAGAATGAACACATGTATATGTATGGCTGAGCCCCCTTTGCTCGCCACCTGAAACTATCACAACATTGTTAATCTGCTATACTCCAATATAAAATAAAAAGTTTTTTTTTAAAAAAAGACTTCTGCTACCACTGATTTGCGATTTATATTAATGTGTATATCCTTTGTTCCTGTAAGATCCTTGACAATATCATTGCCTGTTATTCTGCACATAGAAGGTGCTTAGTAACACCTTCCCACTGATCAAGGGAAAACCATCCCAATTGCAGTCTTGTTATCCATGCAAAATTTCAACAAACTTCAAGCCCTGAATGTAAAAAATAGAGACCTGGGTCCAAAGATAGGGCGCAAGGCAGTTCGATTTTGCAGTCTTTGAAATCCCACCTATAGCCCTGCTGTGGTTCTTTTTTCAGCTATGAGAGCTCACAGCTGTCAAACTATCTAAGTGTGCAAGGCAAGTGAAAGCTAAAGCTATCTTGGGGTGACCCTCCTGCTTCCCTTCCTTCTTTTTGGTTTATTTATGGCTGCACTGAGTCTTGATTGCTGCATGCGGGCCTTCTCTAGTTGTGGAGAATGGGGGCTACTCGCGCGTTGCAGTGTGCGGGCTTCTCACTGCGGTGGCTTCTCTTGTTGAGCACAGCTCCAGGCACACCGGCTTCAGTAACTGCAGCGCATGGACTCAGCAGTTGTGGCAAACAGGCTCCAGAGCATGCAGGCTTCAACAGTTGTGGTGCATGGGCTTAACTGCTCTGCAGCATGTGCAATCTTCCTGGACAAGGGATTGAACCCATCCACGTCCCCGGCACTGGCAGGCAGACTCTTAACCACTGGACCGCCAGAGAAGTCCCTTCCCTCCCTTCTTACCTTTATTCTTACCTACCTGCCTTCTTACTTTCCTTTCCCCCTTCCTTCCCTCCCCTTCTTTCTTGGATTGTTCTACTCCTGCAGGTTTGTACAAAGACGATCTAGACTTTTCATCAAAAGGTGAGTGCATAGTAATGTGAATGTACTTAACACCATGGACTATGTAATGTACATGGCTGAAATAGTTAAAAAAGGGGGAGGTTGAGGGAAGAGGACTTGGATTTTTAATGCTATTTAATTAATTTGCATGTGATTTCCATAATTAATGTGTTTTGCAGCTAATTGTCTAGTAAAATAATTCAGTGAGTATCTTTTCTATCCTTTTTCTAGACATTATTCTTGAGGTTGAATCCTTTACTGCAATACAGGCGTCCCCTCCCCTTACCTGTAGTTTTGCTTTCCTAGTTTCAGTGACCTTGAATCAACTGAGATCTGAAAATATTAAATGGAAAGTCCCAGAAATAAACAATCCATAAGCTTTAAATTGTGTGCTGTGCTGAGTGTCACGGCAGACTCTCTTGCCATCCTACTCTGTCCGACCCATGATGTGAATCATCCCTCTCTCCAGAATATCCTACCTGATAGTCACTTAGCAGCTGTCATGGTTATCAGACCCACTGTCAAGATATTGCAGTGCCTGTGTTTGAGTCACTCTTATTTTACTTAATGTTAACCCCAAAGCACAAGAGTAGTGATGCTGGCAATTCAGATATTTTCTTACTGTGTCTAATTTATAAATTTGTCATAGGTATTATGTATAGGAAAAAACATAGTATATATAAGGGTTCAGTCTGAAGTACTCCCCCACTAGGAGTTTGTAACATATCCCCCACCTGCAGGTAAGGGGCACCACTGTACTGTACAACTGAGCCAGAAAAAGTCACAGATGAAGGTGGTTGGAACCATTAAACATATTTCTGAAACACAGTTTGAGGAATATGTACTAAAAAGAATGGATAAAAGTAGGAAAAAAACAATAACTGGAAATTGCTGGACCCGGATATTTGCTTTATTTAAAAACTGTTTAGCATTCTACACATATTAAAGCCCTTGGGGTAAATTTTGACTTTAATATTTCAAATGACAAAACAACATCATTCACTTGAGTTAGCCATGTTGAATTTGTAAATGCTTCAAAAGCCTTCTTTGAGGTAGAAATATTATATAAAAATGTACCTGGTTTCTTTAAAAATAACTAGTGTCTGTTTCCGTTTCACACGGTCCTAAAATGCTCCACAGTCTCCTTCACTGGGAATGAAGGGTACAGAATATCCTACTTTAGCATATGGATTATTTAGAAATGAAGGCAACTGAGAGGAATCATATTCAAGGAAAGCTCTCCACACTCTCCCTGTTTGCCTGAAAGCAGGACATAAATTTGTAAATATCCCCCTCCTTTCTCTTCCTGGAAGGACAGAAGTTAATCACTGGAGACAACTCTAGACCCTAATAGCGCAGGGATGGCACCAACGGAATCTATAAAATGAACTTTATTAACTCACCATTTATCTTCTATTAGCTCCTCAAATATTTACCTCCCTACAATATGCTGCCCTAGAAACTTAAGGTCCTTCTCCTTCATCTTGCCCCCTCTCTAATCATCTATCGCTTTCTTTCTTGTTTTTAAAGATGCCATAAGCCCAAGTTCTAACCACCTCTTTGAATCTCATCACTGAGGGCTCCCTTGTATACACATGGTGCACATGTTAATACACTTCTCTGTTTTTCTCTTGTTAATCAGTCTTTTTTCAGTCTCATTTACAGGACCCCAGGCAATGAACCTCTTGTGTAGGAAATGGCAACCCACTCCAGTATTCTTGCCTGGAAAATTCCATGGACAGAGGAGCCTGGGGAGCTATAGTGTATGGGGTCTCAGAGTCAGACAGTCTGAGCATGCACGCATACATAAGAAATGAACCTAAGATGGGTAGAAGGAAAAACAGGTTTTCCTCCACTATAGGGAAAACTCATTCCTCTGCAGAGTAATGCTTAAGTACACATTCAGTTATAGGTTTTACTATCTCTAAACTGTCTTCGTGATATAAAGTCTGGCTCTTTCAAACTGGGCAGTTAGTGCCTTAATGGAAGGGAACCCCCAACTCTGCCCCAGCTTCCTGCAATTTTATGAGGCAGACTTCAGATGAGTTATCAAAAATTATTCCCAAGGGGATTTGGACTTAGAATTCAGGTTTCCATAATTCCATAATAGTGAGACTAAAGGGAAACGTTTAAAAAAAAAAAAAGAATCACTGTTCTCAGCATTTGCAAACTAGATAAATGGCTTGATGAGATCTGAGTATTATGTATTAAAATCAGCATGGTGATGAGGATGTAGGCAATAAGCAAAAAACAAAAATAAACAAAAAAGGATGACTGCTTTGTATCTGAAGACTTCAAAGAAGTAAGCAAGAGATTTCTTTGGGGCTGTATAGAAATGCTAATGGAAAGCACTTCTATGCCCTGAGGAGGGTGCAGACAAATAAAATAAAATGAGAGTAAGAGCTGTCTGTGCGTTCCCTTAAGAATACTTTCCTAAGGGTTGGACTTACCGTGAATAGAGCTTTGAAAGTATATTGTGAAAACAGTAGCCAGCATTTATTATGTGCTAACTACCCTCCAGGTACTCTGGTAGAATATTTAATCTGACTTCATCCTTAAAATAACCCTGTGCTGGAAGAATTTTTAATTGGCACTTTACAATCAAAGAAACTGAGGGAAGGAAAAATTGGTTTTCCCAGACTTCCCTGGTGGTCCAATGGCTAAGACTCCACACTCCCAATATAGGGGGCTCGGATTCGATCCCTGTTCAGGGAACTAGATCCTACGTGCCACAACTAAGAGCTCACATGCTGCAACTAAGACCTGGTACAACGAAATTTAAAAAATGTTAAAAATAAAGAAAGGCTAGTTTTCTCAAGTTTATACAGCTTACAATGACACATCGATTTGAAATTCTATCAGTATGACTTTTAAATCTATACTATTTACTCCTTGGCCAGCTTTTCTCAAATTAAAATCACCTTGCTTTTTCTTGAAGTGTAGCTTCCTGGGTTTCAATCTCTGGTTTACTATCTCAGAATTGGAGGTTGTTGTATCTAGAAATATGCATTTTTAAGAAGCTCCTGTGTGATTCTAATACCTAATAAAGTTTAATAAGCACTGTGAAAAATACTATTAGTTACCAAAAAAATGAGGGTGAAACATGAGCTTGTTTAGCTGGCTATTTCTGAAACTGCCTATTTGATCCTTCAGTCCATTTTTATGACTGCCACATACTTCTGTGCATGTACACTGCACAAAATGTGCCCTGGGGGACTTCCCTGGTTGTCCAGAGGTTAAGACTTTGCCTTCCAATGCAGGGGTTGCAGGTTCGATCCCTGGTCAGGGAGATAAGATCCCAGATGCCTTGCCACCGAAAAACCAAAACACAAAACAGAAGCAATACTGTAACAGATTCAATAAAGACCTTAAAAGTGGTCACATCAAAAAAAAAAAATGTTTTTTTTTTTAAATAAAATAAAGGTGCCCTGAGATAAGACAGGAGGGGAGCAGGGGGTCTGGTAATGGGATGAAAGATAGGGGTGGAAATCTAGATCTGAATGCTAGATTTGCCTAGGGTGGGGGGGGCAGTCCTTTGTTCTAATTGGTAAAAAAGCACCCTATAGCCTAGCAACTGACCTAGCGGATACCAGACAGGAAGACAAAGACTTGGTGTATATCATCCTCAATATAAAAAACTGAGTCCCTTTGACTTTGTCCCACCAAAGATTTCTTTCACCCCACAATGCTTGTTCTGTTGGCTAACAGGTAGAAGAAAATGTTGACAATTTGTTTTTTTAATGGACTGGAAAATTTCTTAAACTCATCTTAACCAGTTCACATAAAAATCTGAACTGCATTATAATTTACTACCGTCACATGATGGTAACGGTCCCCACTGAAAGACAAGACGATCTCCTTCAAAGTGCTTTCTCCATTAAGATCTTATAGGAAACAGAGATCTTTCTAGATTTACAGTCACACATACTTCTTATCTGAGCAGATTTGTATATGGGCCACTAGAAAGTTAAAATTTTCCCATCTCCAGCAAGACTATGTTGACTTTTTTTGGTGCCAGTCAGACCTTTCCTGCTTTGTCTTATTTTCTTCACACCTTTCTAATTTATTTTATGTTGCAAAATTCTGTGAATCTTTAGAGCATTCATTGAACCTTTCTTAGAATAGGTGTGTGTCAATTATGTACATTTACACATCAGGTATACAATAAACATTGGAAATTATTTTAGTTGCCAAGCTTTACCCATATTTCTATGAGAAAGAATATGCTACCTCACTACTGAAAACAGCACTTAAGTATTTTGATGAAATCTCATTTCAAAGTCTACAAATGCCTCATCATTATCACAATCACAGAATAATTCTGTAGGCATAATGTCAGTTCATATACGCCAGGACTCTGGTATAGCGGCATAGCCAAATCATGTAAAAAAGGTCACGATGTCATCTTTTGAACCTTTTGAAGAGATTCTATCTATTCTTGCTCTAAATCTTGTTTATTATTGGTAACATGATAAACAGATAAAAATACAAACAAAAAACTTAAATACAATAAAATATTTAAACTGACAGTAAACAACAAGTATAATGTAATTAGGATGGAGATAAAACAGAAATCCCAGGCTAAGAAAAGCTCCTGCCTTAAAGCGTAAGTGGAACTTACCCCTCGAGCATCCCAGTGCCCAAGGAAAAAAGAACAGAGATGAGTTACACATTGTCATTATATAAAAAAAGGAAGTGTGTCACTTCACCAGACTGAACTTTTTGCTATGCTGCTGCTGCTGCTAAGTCGCTTCAGTCGTGTCCGACTCTGTGCAACCCCATAGACGGCAGCCCACCAGGCTCCACCGTCCCTGGGATTCTCCAGGCAAGAACACTGGAGTGGGTTGCAATTGCCTTCTCTGTTGCTAAGGCTAACCACCATAAATTAGGTTGTGTGCATGTTTACACGAAGCAACGCATATAACACACTTAAAGGCCCTTAACAGCAGGTTTACAGAGCTGGTTAATGAAACCATGTTAGGGGTTTTCAAATACTGATTTCAAGGTCTCAATCCTCCTGAGGTTTTAAATAGCTTTTCAGGCAAGTTGATGATTACTCACATTTGGTAATACCTGACCTAAACATTATTTTACTCCCAGTTTTATTGTAGTATAATATACATACAACAAACTGCACACGCTTGAAGTACACAGTCTGACGAGTTTCACAGTGTACACCTGTAAAACCACCACCAAAATCAAGCTGGTAGCTGTATCCCTTGCCGCCAAAGTTTCTTTGTACACTCTGATAAGCCCTCCCTGTCACTCAGACCCACACCTCCTACCAACAATGCTTTTTAAAACTCAAATGTATCAGCCTGGTTTTTCACAACAACAAGAGCAAGTTGTTCAAGACTGAAATCATTGAAAAGCAGTCTCGGTTATGGGTTGAGAGTCTTCTGTCAGGTTAGATTCCTGACATTGAAGTGACAACATATTTTATATTGAATACCGAAGAACCTGACATGTATTCATTCCCAGAAAACTTTGTCTGCATCGAGTTGGGCTTCAGACAGTGTTTGAAAGTTTTCGATAAACGTCTCTAATGTATCGACAAATATTCAGTTGGTATAATTCCCTGGCAGTTCAGTGGTTAAGACTTGGTACTCAAACTGCCATGGGCCTTGGGTTTGATTCCTGGTTGGGGAACTAAGATCCCACAAGTTGCGCAGCATGGCCAAAAATAAATAAATGAATAAAATAAAAACAATCCAAATATTCAGTTGAATTGCCACAGGTGTGAGGTGGCTATGGCATACAAGACTTTCAGGTAGGAACTCATATTTAATCATTGATACCTAATCTGGAAAACTTTGAGGCGGTATTCTTAATTGTTTCAGCTTGATGCCGGTATTCTTAAATGTTTGTGTTTTCAGCAACATTGAAACTTAAATGTTTCAAGTTTCAGAGACCATGACTCTACACCATGCGCTTTCTAGACCAAATTAAAAGGCACCCCATGAAGAAACTGACTTGATCCACTGATCAGTGGTTTTTCAAAAAATTGTTTGCTACATACAGAAGTTGAAGATTAGCCGATAAAAACACTGAATTTGGTTTTGGCATAATTGAGCTGTCCTTACTAAGAGTAGTTAACCAATGTGTTTATTTAGTTACTGTCTGAAACAATCATAAGAACTTGGCAAGAGAGGACAAAAGCATGTTAATTGTCCTCTCTTACACAGGATTGTTTATCTTCTTATACAATCACAGGAAGGCACCTGAACAGCGGATCCAGAAGCTGTATCAAGTTATTGCTATAAATTACAGTAGGAAACGGGGACCAGAATACAGACCCTTTATAGTATTCTTTATGGTGATTTGCTGTATGGTGAGCCCATTTTTGTCTACTTGCATTCAGCTATGATATTGTGATACAGGCTTTTTTTTTTTCTCTTTTGGTTGCTCTGTATCTTCCTTCCAGAATGTGGGCTTTCTCTAGTTGCAGCGAGCAGGGAATACTCTCTAGCTGTGGTGCCCAGGTTTCTCATTGTGGTGGCTTTTCCTGTTGCAGAGCAGAGACTTCAGTACTGACAGTGCCCGGGCTCTAGGGCACAGGCTCAATAGTTGAGGTGCACAGACTTCGTTGCTTCATGGCATGTGGAAACTTTCCAGACCAGGGATCAAACCCATGTCCCCTGGACTGGCAGGTGGATTCTCATCCACTGTACTACCAGAGAAGTCCTGTGATAGGGGCTTTTAAAAGCTTGAGAGGTATTCTATTGACATCACGGCTTTGCTCCAGAGATAGCATCGATTAGGGTGAAAGGTCAATTATAGGTCTATAAATGTTATAAACACTCATATTTTCTTAGCTCTTTTCTCCAATTAGGTGAACTTAGAAGAGTAAGTGTTTTCTTTATTTTTAATTGGAGGATAATTGCTTTACAATGTTGTGTTAGTTTCAGCCATACATCAACATGAGTCAGCCATAGGTATACATATGTCCTCTCCCTCTTGATCCTCCCTCCCACCTCCCACCCCATCCCACCCTTCTAGGTTGTCTGGAGTAGTAATGCTTTTCTAAAAAACATTTATTTATTTGACCACATGGGGTCTTAGATGTGGCATGAGGGATCATCGGTCTTCACTGCAGCATATGGGATTTTTAGTTGCAGCATGTGGGATCTAGTTCCCTGACCAGGGATCGAACCTGGGCTCCCTTCACTGGGAGCTTGCAGTATTAGTCACTGGACCACCAGGGAAGTCCAACAGCAATGTTTAATTGTATAAGAGTTGTTCCTCAACTTGCCTATTCTTCATGGAGGAAATTATATCAAGACCCAAACCTGAATTTTCCAGAAAGAAAAATCTGTACTGAGCCTTGGCAGGATATACAGTAAACTGGCAGGTGTGATATTTTGGAGCAATAAAGGGTGACATTAATTATAAATAGGAAAGATTACACAATAAGTCCATCTTGATGGAGAGTTCTAAGTAACCTTGCAAGTATAGCACCATCTTTCAGTGTGTGAACTTGAGTTAGAAAAACCTGGGCTTAAATATGGGCTTTACAACTTGCTAACTACATGGTCTGAAGAAAGATACACCTTTGAGTCTTAATTTTTTCACCTGTAAAATGGGTATAATAATATCTACTGTAAAGGGTTCTCCTGAGAAGTAAATGAGATAATGCACATGAGGTATGTAGGCAGACAGCTGCCTAATAGTGAGCATTCAACATTCCATAAGAGGTGGTATCATTAATGACTGTCATTACAAATTTGGGGCACACAACTCAGAAAATGATTTTAAAATATTGGCAGTAACATATCTTCCACCAATGTCTTCTTCAGTCTAAGACTCCCAGGCTGAAGTCATAGCAAACTCTTTTAATCAAATTAGAACTCCTTTTGGTATAGATAACCTCATTTCCCTCAGATTTCTTTGCCCCTTGTAGTCATCATTCCAGTCCTACACAGACAGGTTTAAAGGTAGCAGTGTGAAGAAAGAGGATAGAGGAAGACTTCCTTGGAGGTCCAGTGGTTAAGACTGTGATTCCACTGCATGGGGCAAGGTTTCAATCTCTGGTGGGGAAACTAAAATCCAGCATGCCATACAGTGAGGCCAAAACAATTTTAAAAAACAGAAAGAAAAGAAAGAGAATTAGTTTAACAAGCTAATGATGAACTGAACTGAACTAGGGGCACTAATAACCACATAGTCAAAAATCCTTTTGTAACTTTACAGTTAGCCATTCTATCCTAAGTTGCTCATCCATGGATTTAGCCAACTGCAGATAATATGGTATCACAGTATTTACTGAAATAAAATCCATGTATAAGTAGACCTGTGAAGTTCAGACTTGTCTTGTTCAGGGTCAACTACATATCTTGAATAGAGATATGCGAGGGAAAAAAAATCAGTAACACTATTTTCTTGATTAGGAACACAAATAGAAGTTATCCCCTAAATCTATTCCAAGCCATCATTTAGCAATACTAAATTATTATAGTGGTTGGGCTTATTTAGCAAACATTTTCTTACTCATTAGGATGATTGTCCCTACTCATTAGGATGATTGTCCCAACAGATGCAGCCCAGACAAGTAACTGTCTCAATCCAGTTCTTCTAAAGCAGAGGCCTAGGAAAACCATGGCAATTTTGTGCTCCCAGAGTAAAAAACTTCTTTTAAGGTTTTAGTCACACTACGTAGTAATTATTTTTTTATACATTTGTCTGTTTTCCCAGCCTGAGTCTAAGAACCCTGAAGTCATGAGCCCACTGGGGGTAATCCTTGCCTGAGAAAATCTCTCCTGTGTTTTCAAGAAAAAAAGAGGTATTATTGTCAAGACTTGCAAACCAAGAAGATGCTTATTACTTTTTGCCTTTAAAAAGGGCAAATCAATGAATCGACTTTATCCTACATTCAGCTTGGCATAAATATAAATCCTCTATTTTTGTTGTCTGTTTGTTTTTTAAAAACACTTTTTGTTTTATTTTGGGGTATAGCCAATTAACAATATTGTGACAGTTTCACGTGAACAGCGAAGTATGACTCAGCCATATATATACATGTATCCATTCTCCTCCCAAATTCCCCTCCCATCCAGGCTGCCATATAACCTTAAGCAGAGTTCCATGTGCTAAGCAGTAGGTCTTTGTTTAAATCCTTTGTTTTGTTCCATTTAAAAAATGGAAAAATAGTTTAAACTATCTAGATAGTCTCTAAGGCAGAAACCTAAGACTGCATTAAATTTGCATGAAATCCTTTCCTTTTCCACCCACCTCTGTGAGCTGCTCAGGAAGAGTCACCTGTACCCATGACTGTGACTGCTGGGGAGCATGACTTTCAGCTCCCTGACAGCATCTAAGAAGAGGACGAGTCTGTAAAGTGGATGACGGTTTTGGCCCAGTACTTCCTCTGAGCTTTTCCTAAGAAAAGCTGTTCTTTGGGGTAATTTGGCTTGTGGGCCTCTGAATTACCAGGTAAGCTATTTATTTCACATAGAGCTGTGTTTTCTGGCCAAAGTGCTTAAATTTAAGATTTAAACAGAAATAAACCAGAGAAAGGAAGACATTTACATTTTATTTAAGACAAACTGTTCCCATAATAGTTCTTACCTGCATACCCTACTTTGTAGTTCCAATTTTAAAGTGAAAATCTAATACCATTAAAAAAAAATCAGTGTGGGAAAAATGGGTTATTCAATAAATTGTGTTGGGACAATGCTGATCATTTGGGGGAAAGGCATTGGTTCTCCATCTTATTCTTTACTAGAAAAGAAAAGAAAAGTTCCAGATGGATTGAAAACCATGAATGCTCTAGAAGAAAACCTGAATGTTTAAAAATAACGTTAGAATGAGAAAAACAAAAGGTCTTTGTAATGGAGTTTTTTTGATACAAATATGTCCCAAGTATTTTACTGGACTTACTTATACTAAGACGTTACTAATTGTTTATCAGAAATTAAAATTTAACTGGGTTTCTTGTATTTTGGTTCACTAAATTTAGCAGCCCTAATTTCTAAGACATGAAATAGAGAAACTATTGAGAATATATGGATGATCCAATTATAGAAATGCATACATTTTTGTATAGCCAAAAAACTCCACGAAGACTCATAAGTAAAATAAAAACAACTAGCTAATAAAAATAAATCACTTTTATATGAAATAGATACTCAATTCTTTAATAAAAGAACAGGGTAGTGTCAGTGGCCAAGATGGTGGAGTAGGAAGACCCTGAGCTCGCCTTCTCCCCAAAGCATCCAAATAAAAACTATTTACAGAGCAACAATCCATGAGAACAATGTGAAGACGAGCCGAAGTGATTTTCCATGGCTCAGCGATATGTGAACCGTGAACTTCCAGATGTTCAAGCTGGTTTTACAAAAGGCAGAGGAACCAGAGATCAAATTGCCAACATCCAATGGATCATTGAAAAAGCAAGAGAGTTCCAGAAAAACATCTACTTCTGCTTTATTGACTATGCCAAAGCCTTTGACTGTGTGGATCACAATAAACTGTGGAAAATTCTGAAAGAGATGGAAATACCAGACCACCTGACTTGTCTCTTGAGAAACCTGTATGCAGGTCAGGAAGCAACAGTTAGAACTGGACATGAAACAACAGACTGGTTCCAAATAGGAAAAGGAGTATGTCAAGGTTTTATATTGTCACCCTGCTTATTTAACTTACATGCAGAGTACATCATGAGAAACGCTGGGCTGGAAGAAGCACAAGTTGTAATCAAGATTGCCCCGAGAAATATCAATAACCTCAGATATGCAGATGACACCACCCTTATGGCAGAAAGTGAAGAGGAACTAAAGAGCCTCTTGAAAGTGAAAGAGGAGAGTGAAAAAGTAAGACCTACTAATAATCAGTATCTGAAGCAGTGTAGAAGCCATCTGGTGCAACTGAGCCCTTAACCTTTGGGCTCTGACTCTATCCCCGAGTATACAGTGTCAGAATTGAGTTATTAATAAATTGTAGGGCACCAGCTGGTATGGTGGAAAATTGCTTGATGTGGGGAAAAACCCACATACATTTAGTGGTCAGAAGTGAAATTTTTGTATGAAGAAGAATAAAGGAGACACACAGGAAGGAAACTGAACTGAGATTTTCTATTAAAGCCTCAAACCAAGGCCATACCCAAGTTTCCTAACTTGGAGAAATGAATTCGTCAATCCACAGAACACAACAACATAGAATCAAAATCTTTAGAAACCTGTGGCAATTTAAAAGCTTTAGAACTGAAGAGAGATTCACAGCCATTCATTGTAAAAGATAATTACACTTAATACTATCTACAGATTACTACTAGCATTTTACTATTACTGCTGTAACAAATTTAGCAGCTTTAAAGAACACAAATTCATTCTCTTCTAGTTCTGCAGGTTAGAAGTTTGAACTCTCATTCACTGTGCTGGAATAGAGGTGTTAGCAGAGCTGTTCCTTCTGAAGGCTCTGGGGAGAGTGTTTCTTTGCCTCTTTCAGCTTCTAGAGGTTCCCTGCATTCCTTGGCTCCTGGCCCCTTCTCAGCATCATTCCAATCTCTTGCTTCCATTGTCACATCTTATGCTACTCCTCGGATCTTCCATCTCCCTCTTAGCAAGACCCTGTCAATTCAGATCTGCCCAGATAATGCAAATAAACCTTTCATCTCAAGATCCTTTACTTAACTGCATCTGTGAAGTCCCTTTTACTATACAAGGTAACATAAGGGGTAAGGTATCATAAATCCATGGAGACTAGGATGTGGACATCTTCACATGTATGTGTGCTAAGTCACTTCAATCGTGTCCAACTCTTTGTGACCCTGTGGACTGTAACCCATTAGACCCCTTTGTCCACGGCATTCTCCAGGCAAGAATACTGAAATGGGTTCCTATGTCCTCTTCCAGGGGATCTTCCTGATGGAACCCACATCTCTTATGTCTCCTGCATGGACAGGTGGGTTCTTCACCACTACTGCCATCTGGGAAGCACTGTGGACATCTTTGGGGGCCATTAGTTAGATAATTACATATGTTTCCTATTCCTTTCCCCAATTAGTCATTCAGAATTAAATCATCAATAGAAGGAACTTTTTAAAAAGGCAAGGGAGTACTTCCCTGGGGGTTCAGTGGTTAAGACTTCAATGCAGGGAGCGTGGGTTCGATTCCTGGTCAGGGAACTAGGATCCCACGTGCCATGTGACACAGTCAAAAGACAAAAATTAAAAACAAAACCAAAAAACTAAGGAATAAATTCTTTTCTAATATCCCAACTTGAATTATAAAAAAAAAACTTTTTTCATTTTTTTCAACATTTGCTCTTTTATGACAAAGGCATTTACATACAAAACACACATGACCAAAGATATTACAAAACACTTCTCTTTCCTTCATCCACACCATTTTCCTGCACTGTTTTCTCCTAGAGTTCCACCACATTTCCCAATACCCACTGTTCCTAATCACATCACTAATAGAGCTTCAAAAATTTCAATCCTCCACTTCAATCCTCCCTAAAGAACTGCCTCCTTATTTTTTATAAACTTTATTTTGTCTTAATAATACATTAATATAATACTACACTAACTAATACATTAATAATGATTAAAATAATACATCTTTTCTGTTTTCCTTTCAACTTTACACTTTATCAAATGTGTCCAAAGATTCTTGATTCTTCTTTACTCAATCTTTCATGAAACAATATGTCATGAGTAATTCTCTGTATTATTTTTAACTACAATCCCTTACCACATTATAAATTTGACCTTCTTGAACTTTTTCTCCATTATCTTTCCTTCAAATCTTTTCAAAGCTCTCAATTTTAAAACTGAGGTAGAATTTCCACACAGAGAAATTCAGAGAAAATAAGTGCATGAGTCTGATCATGTCATGTTAATATTATTGACTCCTGGTCCTTTTAACCTCTAGTTTATAAAAAGTTTCATAATTTCTATCCAACCCATTCTACCATTTAAAAGCATGCATTCTTCCATACAATTATTTTTCTCATATTTAATGATTTAATCTCATATTAAACAAATTTTAATCAGAAATGGGGAAGTTGAAGAGTGGGCCTTTATGTTCCCAAAGGAAGTCTCTCAGAACCTGTTTTCCATCTCATCAATGCCTGCTCCTAGAGAGAAATCCTTAGAAATTAGAAATGTTGATTTACGATGTCAATGCTCAAAATGCTCTTTGGCTTTTCAATTCCTTATTTAGAGTAACTAATACTTTTTTAAAATAATTTTTTTGATGTGGACTATTTTAAAAATCTTTATTGAATTTGTTACAATATAGATTGTTGTATGTTTTGATTTTTTGGCACAAGGCATGTGGGATCTTAGTTCCTTGACAAGGGATCAAACTCACACCCCTTGCAATGGAAGGGAAATGCCAGGGAAATGCCTAGAGTAACTAATTCTGAAACATCAAAAGATGCTTGTTGTGATCTAGCATGCCTGAGCATTCAGTGATACAAACAAGACTTCGTAGCAAGCCAGGGACTGGGAGGAACTGAAAACAGTACCTATTAACCAGGACATCTCAACATTCCTCCTGCTGACAGATAACAAGACTCCTTAGTCACTTTGTGAAGCCAATACCAAAGTAGAAAAGAAGCTCTCTTTATAGAAAAAGCTGCTAACACTATATTAAAAAATATATGTCACAGATTTTATTAAGTGCCTTTTCCTCAAAATCTTCAAAAACAGGGTTGAGGCTCCCCTTTGAAATAAAATAAAATGATATCCAAAGGCCTACAATTGAGCTGGTATATCCCAGGCCATCTGATTTCATGATTCTGAGATCCTCATATTCAAACTTACTCTATTGTTTCAGGTAAAGGAAGACTTGGTTGCACCCAGCATAGTAACTGCACACATAGAAAAGGACTCTTGAAAGATCACTTTAACAGCCACACTTTGTATCATTTCCCTAAGCTGAATCATATTCACAGCCCTCCCTCCAGGCAAAGAGGACATGAAAAGTAGCAGGAGACAGAATCACAGATCACACACTTGCAACGTGGGTGTGAGAAACCGTTTCCAGGGAGAAGATGACAAACATTCTGATGCACCCGAGACATGCATATAAGCAGGGATTCCATCGGGTATTTGTAAGGCTGGCAAGAGCTTCAAAATTTGGTTCTCAAGGAAATGAGGCAGGTAAGGAATCTCCCCAAATGTCAATGTGTCTTCTTATCATCTGAACAATGCTGGACATACTGTACACAGTTTGAACTGTGGCATTTAAAGGGAGGTGGAGAAACACTGCCCCCATAATTTCTGATATAAAATCAAGATGGCAGGGGTTCCTTAACCACCAAAATTGAAATAGAGGCAGAGCAATGAGGGCTCACTCACCCACCTTCAGTTCGAATGCAAATGCCCCCACAAAGCGTGATCTCAATTCGTCTGCCCAACTCAACAAAGCCTGGATTTTTTTCCAGTGGTTCCCACACCTAGAAGAGCGTGACACTGAGCTAAGCTTGAAATGAAAGCTTGGTAAATGTCAATGGAATAAGAAGGGAGTGAAAATCCAGCAACACAGAGTTTCAGTTAAGCAAATCTGAGAGGATGGGGGGTTTGGGGGCAGGATCCTAGATTTATGGGAATTTTTTCAAAGACCATGTATATTTGTTTGGAATTATAAACACCATCAATGTAGCTGCATAAACAGTCAAGTATATTTGCTTGTGTTTTTACCAATCAATTATTTTCAGATAATTTCCAAGAGAAAGCGATCGTGTATACTACGCTTTTTGTCATCACAAAATTTCTTTTCTTCTCTTCGTGCTTGGTGATATAAAAATCTATCTCTAGCCTGTCCAACCAACACACGTGCATGTAACTACTGTCACTAGTGGTTCCTGTTTCTCCAACTCATCTGCTCCAGCCCTGCTTGGGTGCATTCCCCTTTCTGAGAAGCCTACCAGTGCTGCTGTTCCTATGACGCTGCTTCCAGACTAGCATGCTTGGAAATGCTGCCAGGATCTAATAAATCCAATATCAGATGAGCCCAAGCAGGTGAACAGACACTCTACTTTTCCCAAACCTTGGGAAAAGATCCTGTAACTCATTTCACAACTTACTCTCAGGAAATCACTATTAATGTCTGACTAGGTGAAGTCCAATTCCCTGTAATTAGATCCTCAATGAAGAAAAATCGCCAGTCACCAGAATTTCTTTTCCTTTCCACCTCTCTCCCATCAGACTGGCTTCATTATTTTGGCAGTTCTGAAGAGAAGATGTGAAAAATACATCCTGGGTGGGGGAAGAGTGAACTGCATATCTTTCTGATTATACAAAAGCTCAAAGGAAACAGGGTTACTGCCTATTATAATATTGTCATTCTAGAAGTTTCCCTATTGTTAAAAACCCATTTCATCAAAATGTATTGTACACTAAACAGTTATTTTTTTAATTGAATAATTCACAGAGGATCTATAATTTGCTGCTGGCATGTAGGAAAACAGAAACAAGCTGGCATTCTATCAAGGCTAGCAATGAATCCTTCAACCTAACCCCTTAATTATACAGTAAAGAGTACATGAATAATAGCTTTACATTCTGTTTTGTTGCAATCTGTAGTGCAGTTATTTTTCTTGGTAAAACTGCACTGAACAGATATTGTAATACTTCAGCCCAGTAAAATTAGCTAAATTAATTGTCAAGCTCTTTTCCTAACTGGTAAATTGCTTATTATTTATATATATATATATATATATATATATATATATATATATATGTATGTATGTATGTTTCGAGGACAAAAGCTTTATAAAGAAGTGTGTATAACAATGAAAGTGATAATTTACAGTACAATCACAGAATTTTTTAAACTTGAGAAATTAAAAAGACCCTAGCAGGCAATCATAAAGTCTCTCTTGGATGTGCCAGTAACTTAACTTTACCTTGGTAGCAGGTGATATTCAAGATTCAAGAAAATACACATACATAGCCGTCAGATTGTTGGACTGAACATGATAAAGAGTTTGAAAATCACAAAAATTTTCAGCACGAGTATTCCTGAGGAAATCTGTTTTCTTTTCTTCGGCCACAAGACTAATATTAATGTCCCAGAGAGGGGGCCACCCCTTCAGCTGGGGTCCTGCAGTGATTAGGTAGGGGTTGAAGCTGCATGGGACCCCAGACAGACAGGTACTGTAACAAACTCTCATTGTTATGAGCTACTGAGATTTTCAGGTTGCTATCCCAGTACAATTTAGCCTCAGCTGACTGAATTGCACAGGTACAGGTTGGAGATCCTAAAATTTCACCAGGTAAACTAGCTCTCTCTTATTCTCAAACACAGTTTGCAGGTGCACGTCTGAGTATTTTAAATGAATTTCTTGGTACTCTGTTCCCTTCCATTCAGCCATTCAACACCACTTGCAGTGCCCACACAGCGTGGCCAGTCCCAGGGCGGTGCCTGCGTGTTGAGTCCCATGAGTTGGTGGTAAGTCTGTGGGCAGAACACGGTCTGCTCCTGTATTCTCATTGACCAATGCCAGGTACATACTCCAGGTACTCTGTAAATGTTTGTTGTTTGTTTACTGTTGAGATATATTTCAGAATGCATTTGTGCAAATGCAGAGGTGATAAAAGGAAAGGAGTACGTCCATGTGTCTGAGGAAATAAAACAGAAGTGTCTTTTGAGCAAACACAAAAGAAGAAGAGAAATATGGAGTACAAGTTTCTTGGCAGAGGACCCAGCACATACAAAGGCACAAATTCCTTTGTCTGCTATTTCAGATTATTTTGCCACCAATGGTACAATTAAAGAATGTTATAATTGCAATGTCACTGATATGATTCCATGGAGTCCCTGATGTTATCCGACCTCAGTATGGGCTAGAATCCTGGCTGATGTCAGCAGCTGTATAGCAGAGTGTGGAAGAGCCTGGGCTACAGAGGTAGGCTGCATAGGTTTGAATCCTGGTTCTGCTACTTGCCAGCTGTGTGATCTGTGCAAACTGCCTAACCTCTCTGTGTTTCATTTCTTTATGCAGAATATGGGAACTATGACAACAATGCTTTTTATATGGATACTGTACAGATTTAATGAGATTCAATGTGTAAAGCACCTAAACTGTTTATGGAACAGCATAAGCACTATATGAAGGCATTGGCTACTATTGGGTAAGACCAGAGGGCCAGATTATCAGGGAAATAGTCACAGCTCTGCCTGTGACTGAGTATTTTCCAGCATTTTTATCAATAATTTGCATACGGAAATTGAAGTCATTTAGATTTACAATTACAATAACATTTTTCAGTGGAAGAAATAACAACTGTATTCCAGAATTAAGATTCAAAATAATCATAAAAGATGGAACAAACAGGAAAACATCAGTGGTATGTATTTATATAGGTATAAAATTCTTGCACTGAAATTCAGAACATCATTCTTACAGCGAAATGTTAGAAATGGGGAGAGGGAGAGATTTCAAGAGTAGCATGTATGAAACAGATGTGGGTCAAGTAAGTCTGATTAATCATAAGCTCTGTACGAATCAACAGTGTGTTGTTGCTGCCAAAATAATAATAATGCCATGTCAGGCCTCATTAACTGAGTTTTAGTCTCTAGATTGAACAATGGGGGCAGAAATGTTTTCCCTTCCTCTGTACAGGCCAGCTCAAAGCAATAGTGAGAACAGCATCACAAGCAGTGAGAACAAGTCTATTCTCCACAGGAATGGCAGTGTGGAATGGAAGGACGCCTTTGGTCTGAGGCTCAAGGACTCGGGTTCAGATACTTACCCTGCTCCTCCCAGGTAGTATGACCTTAAAGGCTGTTTCTTCTTGTATAGAATTCAGATATCATCTACCTTCCTTCTGAGACCATAGTGCAAACCAAGATGAAGTTTTTTTTTGTGTGTGTGTGGTTAAAACATACATATATATACATACATATATATACATACATATATATATGGGGGCTTCCCAGGTGGCATTAGTGGTAATGAACCTACCTGCCAATGCAGGAGACATAAAGAGACACGGGTTCAATACCTGGGTCGGGAAGATTCCCTGCAGGAGCACATGGCAACCCACTCTAGTATTCTTGCCTGGAGAATGCCATGGACAGAGGAGTCCATAGGGTTGCAAAGAGTTGGACATGACTGAGCGACTAACACTTCATATACACACACACTATATATATATAGTATATATATATATACTATACACACACACACACACACACACACACCATATTTAAACACACACAATCTGCCTGCAACGTGGGAGACCTGGGTTCAATCCCTGGATTAGGGAGATCCCCTGGAGGAGGACATGGCAACCCACTCCACTGTTCTTGCCTGGAGAATCCCCATGGAAGGAGGAGCCTGGTGGGCTGCAGTCCATGGGGTCACAAAGAGTCTGACACAACTGAGTGACTAAGCACATATATACACACATGATAAAATTTGCCATTTTAAGTATACAATTTAGTGGCATTAATTGAATCGACAATGTTGTACAATCATCACCATTATGTATTTCCAAACAGAAGTGCTATAATCATTAAGCAATGACTCCCCTTTTCCTCTTCCCTCCAGTCCTTGATAAACTCTAACCTATCCATCTCTACTTATGTGCCTGTTCTAGGTATTTCCTTAAATGAAATATGAACAACTAAAGACATTGGGAAATGGAGTGGGTTGCTTCAGGGGAGGTGACATATACTATCACCGAGTTGTTAGAGAATGGAAAATATTAATACCTTCAAAAAATGGGCCAGGGAATCACTCTGGGTTGTAATAAATGGCTAGAAGATGTCGTCTAGATTTGATACCATCTACATGTTCAGTTCAGCTCAGTTGTTCAGTCATGTCCGACTCTTTGTGAGTCCATGGACTGCGGCATGCTAGGCTTTCCTGTCCATCACCAACTCCCAGAGCTTACTCAAACTCATGTCCATTGAGTTGGTGATGCCATCCAACCATCTCATCTTCTGTCGTCCCCTTCTCCTACCTTCAATCTTTCCCAGTATCAGGATCTTTTCCAATGAGTCAATTCTTTGGATCAGGTGGTCAAACTATCGGACTGTTGTGATCCACACAGTCACAAGTTTTGGCATAGTCAATAAAGTAGAAGTAGATGTTTTTCTGGAACTCTCTTGCTTTTTCGATAATCCAGTGGATGTTGATAATTTGATCTCTGGTTCCTTTGCCTTTTCTAAATCCAGCTTGAACATCTGGAAGTTCACAGTTCATGTACTATTGAAGCCTACTTGGAGAATTTTGAGCATTACTTTGCTGGCATGTGAGATGAGTGCAACTGTGTGGTAGTTTGAACATTCTTTGGCATTTCCTTTCTTTGAGATTGGAATGAAAACTGACCTTTTCCAGTCCTGTAGCCATGGCTGAGTTTTCCAGATTTGCTGGCATATTGAATGCAGCACTTTAACAGCATCATCTTTTAGGATTTGAAATAGCTCAACTGGAATTCCATCACCTCCACTAGCTTTGTTAGTAGTGATGCTTCCTAAGGCCCACTTGACTTCGCATTCCAGGATATCTGGGTCTAGGTGAGTGTTCACACCATTGTAGTTATCTGGGTCATGAAGATCTTTTTTGTATAGTTCTTCTGTGTATTCTTGCCACCTCTTCTTAAGATCTCCAGCTTCTGTTAGTAAGAGGCTTATTCTGCCCCCATTTTGTCCAAGATGAACTGAGGCAAGAGCTCTTCAGTAAGTAGCCCAAGGTCATCTGCCGAGTCACGAAGAGAGCTATGGATAGAACTCAAGTCTCCTGACACATAGCCCTGCCCTGCATTCCACCCTCTGACGGCACTGCACTCTGTGACCTACTTGTCCTTTGGTTCCTGTAGTTTTCCTCCCAAATACCCTCAGGGCTTTGTTTAATAGCTGCATAAACTATCTTAAATGAAAAGTGATTTAATAACATCAAATTCTTGACTTTACTGCCATGATGATAAGAATTGTTAGGAGATGAATTTGCAAGCATTAAGAACACTTTGAATAACCATCAGAAAACAGACTCTCAAATTTATATCCTAAGTAATGCACAGCCATTTGGATGTCAGATTTTGGAAGAACACTGAAATGAATTCCATGCATATTCTATAGCATGCTGGAGAAGCCACAGCAATCATTGCTTGTTTTTTAAAAAGTACACAATTTGAGACCTAAGAGAGCTTTCAATTCTGATGCAATCTCTCTTAATATGGAACCAGACACAAATGTACACAGAAAAGACTCAGTGTGGGTAAGAATCTTGTGGGTAAGTCTTGTTTTTTAAGACTCAAGATATATCATTGGATTTAATGTCTAAAATGAAAGCCAATATATTCTTTAAAAAAAAAAAACTTTCGAATCAGTCTCTTAGTTAATGAAAGATTATGAAAAGTATTTTTCAGAGTAAACAGAAAACAAAGTAAAAAGCTCTATTAAAAATTAATTTTTTGTTAAATAAGTGTAGTATTTAGTAATTCATCCAAAAGTCAATAAAATTTCCCCACAGAATTTATTCAAAATATCCTTTTCCACATTTATATGTACATTTCTCCCCATTTATATCCTAAGGGGTCTGCCAGTAAAAACAAGTTTATTTCTTTATTAATTTGTCTTATAAAAAATGAAAGGAAAGTTTAGAAGTCATTGGGACAATTAAATTCAACTATAAATATATTAAAAATAAATCTGGCAGATTCTCTGCCAGTTCAATGGTTAGGACTTGGTTCTCTCACTGTGGGGGCCAAGATTCAACCCTCGATTGGGGAACTAAGATCCTGCAAGCCAAGAGGCATTGCCAAAAAAAGAAATCTGGTTTTAGAGCTTCACAGGTCAAAAACAGATGCAAAGACATAGCCAAAATCAACTATAACTGACCTATCATTTTTCACCATATTGGTTATAAATGCATTCAGAGACATATATATATATATAAACATGTATTATTAATCTCATATAATAAGATATCCAGAGGGAGGTGGGTCAGGGCAGGGGCAGCTACTCAATGACGGTGTGGAAAAGCTGGCTTTTTCCATCTTTTCGCTCTGCCCTTCATAACGTATGCACGGCCACCTTGACTCGTACCACTTCAAAGTTGCAAGATGGCTTCTGTATCTCTGCCATCGAGCCACGTCTATCCACTTCTCTGACCAGACAAAAGCAGTACAAACAGGAGGGCGTGGCACTTATATTAGGAAAGCAAAAGTCTTCCCAGAGACCCCTAATTGATATGCCTCCAATACCCAGGACAGCAAACCAGAGTCCTGCAATCCATGCTCCTCTGAATCTGACTCCCAGTCACGCACAGGTGTGTCTCTAAGTCTGTGAGCTCCACTTCCCGTCTTATACCCTATCCCTCCTTCGCTTCTCCACTAATTCTGCCTTTGCCCGAGCTCTTATCATCCCTTGTTTAGACTGACTCAATAATTTCCAAATTGTTTAACCTTATATCCTCTGTATCTTCCATGCAGTCACAAGACTGGTCTCCCTAAATCACAAACGTGAATGTTGCTCCTCCGCTGCATACAGAGGCAAGTCTAAACCCTCAGCATGTCATAAAAGCAATGCATTATCTGATTCACCCTCTTTGAGTTCATCTTTCACTTTTCCCCTAAATGTACTCTCCAAGAATATGTAGAGCCTTGCATTTCATTCAGTTGCCTATGACATTTCAAATCTTCATGCCTCTGAACATCCTTTATTTTACCCGAAATTGCTTTCCTTCAGTTCAGTTCAGTCGCTCAGTCATGTCCAACTCTTTGTGACCCCATGGACTGCAGCTGCCAGGCCTCCCTGTCCAACACCAACTCCCGGAGCTTACTCACACTCATGTCCATTGAGTCGGTGAGGCCATCCAACCACCTCATCCTCTGTCATCCTCTTCTCCTCCCACCTTCAATCTTTTCCAGCATCAGGGTCTTTTCAAATGAGTCGGTTCTTCACATCAGGTGGCCAAAGTATTAGAGTTTCAGCTTTAGCATCAGTCCTTCCAATGAGTATTCAGGACTGATTTCCTTTAGGAATATTCAGGACCAATATCCTCAGCCTTCATTTATCTGGAAAATCCCTACTCATTTTTTAAGAAAATACAATTAATAAAATAGTCATTTTTTAAGAAAATACAATTCAGACTTTCCTCTATGAAGGCTTTTTTTCTCTCCACTCCTTTTTTCCATTCAAGTAAGTCCAAACACTATACTGCGTGTGTGTGTGTGTGTGTGTGTGTGTGTGTGTGTGTGTAATTATGTCACTTACCACTGAATAAATTACATTCCAATTGTTTGTTTATATGTTGGTCTTTGATAGTGCTCAGTGAATTCCCTGAAGACAGAAACTAAGTAAGTCTTCTTATCTTTGATTACCTTCACCTGATGTAAGGCTAGTCATTACTAAATAAAAGAGAAATAGGGTATGTGTGCTCAGGTGTTCAGGTGTGTCCAACTCTTTGCGATTCCATGGACTGCAGCCCACTGAATTCCCCAGCCCATGGAATTTTCCAGGCAAGAATATTGGAGTGGGTTGCCATTTCCTCCTCCAGGGGATCTTCCTGACCCAGGGATAGAAGCCTTGTCTCCCGCAAGTCTCCTACATTGGCAGGCAGATTCTTTACCACTGAGCCACGAGGGTAGTTCTAATTCCTAGTTTTCTAAGCAGTCTCCATACTATTCTCCGTAGCGGCTGTATCAGTTTACATTCCCATCAACAGTGCAAGAGGGTTTCTGTTTCTCCACATACTCTCCAATATTTATTGCTTGTAGATTCTTAAATGATGGCCATTCTGACCAGAGTGAGGTGATATCTCATTGTAATTTTGATTTGCATTTCTCTAGTAATGAGCAATGTTGAGCATCTTTTCAAGTGTTTGTCATCTGTGGCAGAAACCAACACAATATTGTAAACCAATTATCCTCCAATAAAAAAAAATGTTTTTAAAAGAGTGAATGACTAAAATGGTGGTAATTCGATGGATGAAATCCAGGATGCTGGGAAGCGTAATACCATGATAGAAGAGTGATTAGCTATTTTGTGGCAGGAAAATTCTGGACTCCCTAAAACAATATTGTTTATTTCAAGGGAAGGAGGTCGGTATTCAGATAAGTGAGTCTTCCAAATAATTGAAGCCTAATCTTATAAGTTGAATAAAAACCAATACAAATATTAAAATATAATTGGTAACATCTTTCTAAAAATGTATTACATATTTCCTTACCTTTTAAAGAGAGTATATTGAACCAAATTTAATTTTTTTGATGACTCAGTGTCATCATTATGAAACTCAATTACTGTTGAGGTAGGACTCTCTGCTCCTCCACTTAATGGTTCCAGACTGTTAACCATTTGGTTCTTTGCTAATTTTCTTTCTCTTTCATCATTATGATTTTATCCAACATCTTAAGCTATTGCAATTGTACACACCTTCAGAATCAGTGAATTACAAAATCATATAACTTGAGAATTTAGAGGACTCTTAGAAATCATTTAATCTATGAAATTTTGTAGGTAAGAAAACTAAGCCCTAAGTAAGTGAGCATTCCTTTTCTATGACTTTCAAACTGTACTCTAAGGAGCATTCTATTCAACTTTAGCTCAGACCATTATGTTCATCTTTCTCTAAAATGCTAAGGACAAATTTAATTTGGAAAATAAATATCATAGGACAAACATACTCTGGGTGAACTTAAAAATTAGGATATATCTGTTCAGGATCAGAAGTACAACATATTTATTTTATTTCACAATAGAATTCTTTGAGTTATTTTTGTGTGTTCCATCACTTTACTCATTAATCAAATTTCTATTATGTATTCATTCAAGATCTCACTCAGCATCTAATCAGTGAATAACTAGGCTATGCTCTGATTAGTTGTTTCCACCATTGATGTTAGAAATTTACAGGGCAAGGAAAGAAAAGCACATACATATACTAAGTACTCATTCTTGTGCAGATATGATCATTACCAAAATAAACAAATAAAAAGTAAAACCCTTAAGATAGACAATGTTGTCTTGTTTTACAGATAACAAAGTCAAGAGCAAGAAGTTCCACGATGTACCCTAGGTCACACAGTTATTAAGTGGTAGAGAAGAAGGGTAAACCAGACACCTCAGGCCACACGCTTGCTGCATTAAAGAAGTTATAACCTACCCGAGGAGAAAGATACATGTTCAGCCAACTCTCTAGCAGTGCGATAAAAGCAACCATAGCCCTGTAGGAACTCAGAAGAGGGAGTGACTGATGATACCTGAAAAGGTGAGATAAGTTTACACAGTGGCCTTTGAGGCAAGTCTTAATGGTAACAAAAATAAGAATGGCAAACACTTTCATAGGGATTACCCAGGGTTAGGCATGTGCCATCCCATTGGTAACCTCACAATAACCTTATTATTTCTCCCTTCTACAAGGGAGTGCAGGCACACATAGGTCCAAGTAATACACCATGTTAGAAAGTGGCTAGTTTCAGGCTTCCTACCGCTGCAGTGTGCTAAGTCC
Organism: Antilocapra americana; assembly: GCA_007570785.1. Taxonomy (NCBI): domain Eukaryota; kingdom Metazoa; phylum Chordata; class Mammalia; order Artiodactyla; family Antilocapridae; genus Antilocapra; species Antilocapra americana. The sequence goes on along the minus strand of ML663563.1, from coordinate 12,281,626 downwards.
TACAAAAAGGAAAAGGTTGAAGGAAGCAGAGGGAGACAGGGGTAAAGGCCTGAATGTGTGTGTGAAGCAGGGCGTACTCTGAGGTGACCGGACTAGGTGGAATGAATGTGGAAACCTTTAGATCAGGTCATGTCACCACTCACCATCACTGGCTACTCACTGAGTTCAAGAGTAATGTAAACCTTGCCTATTCTCTCCAGAACCAACACTCACCACTTTCCTTCTCCCTATCAGCTCCTCTCTCATGTGGGCTTTTTGGGTCTTAAAACTCACCAAACTTTCTTGCCTCAGAACCTCTGCACACAGTGGTATCTCATTCTGAAATAACTGTTCCCCTTGCGTTTTGCCTACCTAACTCTTGACCATCTTCTGGTCTCCACCTAACTATGGTTTACACATACAGGCCTTTGAAATTGCCAGCCTTGTTATAATCTCTCACAGCAGCACCCCTGGCTTTCCCTTCATGGTGTTTACTCCACCTGGTAATTATCTGTCTAATGTGATGATAGGCTACAAGCTCCATGAAGGTATGGGTCCCGTCTGTTTTTCTTTTTCCAGCTTATGGACATGTGAGTCAACAGCAGAAGTTGAACCTGGACTCAGGAGGGCATAGTCTTCATCCAATGAACAATAAGAGGGCAGAAAAGTTTAATCAAGGACTGGGACAAAATCAAATAAGACTTAAATGAAGTACAACAAAACTTAGTGTAGTGTAGATGATTGATGAAAGAAAGGCCAAGCCTGAAAAGACCAGTTGAGGGGCACTTCAACAATATAGATAAAAATACTGAGGGCCTCAACTGAGGGAATGAATTCAAGCCTTCACAGGTGAAATGGCTGGATTTGTTCATTTGACAATTGTGTGTGTGGCGGGGGGGGGGGGGGGGGGGGGGGGTGCTGTGCACATGTGTGAGCAGCTCTGCTGCTCTGTGCCCTCTGTGAACTATTATCCACTTAGGACAGAAAAATTAACTATTAAAAAATAAACTCATATAGAAAAATATAATGTGTTCCTTAAGAGGAAAAGTTCAAAAACTAAGGACAGATCACTCTTCCTTGTCCTTAGATCCACAGGGAATTAAGGCATGAGTACCCATTTTCCAGGGACCATGCCCTCATCAAGGGGAAGCTGGTGAAGGCAAAGATGAGGGAGGAAAATTGTATGGAAAGACTAAGACTCAGAGATGTTTTCGAGCAACCGAATGGAGATTTCAAAACAAACTTGGTGGGCTTCCCTGGTGTCTCAGTGGTAAAGAATCCACCTGCCAATGCAAGAGATGTGGGTTCCATTCCTGGTCCTGGGAGATCCCACATACCTCGGAGCAACTAAGCCTGTACGCCACAACTACTGAGCCTGTGCTTCAGGGCCCAGGAGCCACAGCTACTGAAGCCCGATCTCTTAGAGCGCATGGTCTGCAACAGGAGAAGCTGCTGCAATAAGAAGCCTGCACACTGCAACTAAAGAGTAGCCCTCACTTGCCGCAGCTAGAGAAAAGTCCATGCAGCAACAAAGACCCGGCACAGTCAAAAAAAAGAAAAAAACTGTGGTAAGGGGCATGGGCTACAGTCCTTGGGGTGGCAAAGAGCTGGACATTACTGAGAGACTTTGAGAGAGAGAGAGAGAAGTGGGCATTGCTGGGGTTTTGCTGACAAAAGATAAGCCAAGGAAAGGCTAACAAGAGACAAAAATACATAGGGAAAGTAAGTGTGATCTTACCTGTACCAGAGAGTGTAAAATAAAAACCTACCCATTGTATGGAGATTCAATGCTTCAAGGCTGAAGAAGACACAGAGCCAAAAGGCTGTATGGCAAGATCATGAATAGAGGCAACCAGGGCCTGGTTCCACGAGCCCTGGGCATGAAGTCACCACACCATGCTGTGCTTCTTGGGTGGCACAGAAGGAAGGGGTGATTGCATGAGGACCATCCCTCCAGGGCAAGCATGGCTACTGACAGCTGCTCTGGCCACTGCAGATTCTATTTCTGAGTGTAACTTACCTAAATAAGCCTTCAACAATGGAAAGCTAAGACTCCAATCATCTTTGTCTTAGATTTTTAAAATAACATCCTTTTCTTGAAAACGGAAACTTCTTGGTAACTTTTCTCCCCAATCCTGCATTTGAGTGAAATATAAAGGTTACTTTAAATATAAAGTTCATCTTATCAAGAGCATCTGGGAGTCTTTACAGTGAGTCTATTTTTATTTCATATTTAGCAGTAGTAAAAAGTATACTAAGAGTAGATGGCACCAAGGAGCTGCCATTTTTCACACCTCCAACCAGCACTCTTGTTTCCTCTTGCAAATGTCATGATAAAAGAGCCAAACTTCAAACTTCTGTTTTCTTGAAGTCACTTAAAATCATATCTGGAGTGCTTCTGAGTTGTGAGAGACCACCCCGACTTCTGTCTATACCCCAACAGTTTGAAAATGGGACAGTGAGATGATGGATGGGGAATGGGTATCTGTTCCGAAGAAGGAATGACGAGCTTAAACGTACCACTACTGAAGCTGATATACTATAATTGATATGCTGTGTTGGCCAAAAAGTTCATTCAGGTTTTTCCATTCGATGTTACAGAAAAACTCCTAAAACTTTTTGGCCAACCCAGCATAATGCAGGGTGAGTTCTTTACAGATAATTCTCAGCATGCCAGGGAATAGTCCTGTTTGATTTGGTACCGAGGATATTCAGAGTTTGTGCCCTAGCAGAAGGCAGCCCTATTTGGAGGAGGCAGCCTTTAGAAAACTTGGTACCTGAGTGGAGAGTGAGGGCAAGTTACCAAGACGACTGGCAGCTGGGTAGCACAGCCCGAGGAAGGGGGTGCCTGTCTGCTTTCTCCTGCAAGCTCAAGGTCATGCACATTCAGAAACCAGCTCCTGGGGTTTCTGGGAAACCAGGGGTCGGGAGCCTAAAGGATCACCTGGTGCAGACCGTGGTGGGTTCAGTATCAAACTGTCTTGACCGCTAGTGCCTATTTCCTGTGGCTGGGCTCCCCGTCTCACTGAAAAACATATCCCCACTTCACCTTTGTATTTCACTCCTCCCCTGGTTTCCTCAGGCAGTGTTCCCTTTTTTCCTTATTTACTATGTGTAGTCAGTGTTTCCTTCTTCCTCAGCAGTTTTAGTCCATACCCCGTCTCATTTCTCTGTATCCATTCCTATTTCCCTCTCAATTACTCATCTCCTCCCTCATTCTTTTTCCAGTCACGGCAAACTTCTTGAAAAAGTAGTCTGCACTTGGTAAAGCCTTCACAGGCTCATCTCAGCCTAAGACAAAGTGATTTCAAACCCTTTGCTTTAAGGCAGTACCTAAACTGTGTCCACAAAGATCACTTACACACTCGGAGCTGCCACAATTGATGACTTCTCAGTAGTACATCTTGATTATTCTTTTCCCCTTAAAACACTAGCCCTTCCAAATCTTTTCACTTTCCTCTCAACATCTGGCCACTCTCTCTCCATCTCCTCCCCCTCATACCATCAACACAGAGGATCCCAAGATTCTGTCAACATTTCTCTCCTCACTCCAGAATGCATTCTTTCCCAGTGTGCATGCTTTCTCATTGTTTCAACTATGGCTTGTGTGCCAGCGACTCCCAGATCCGTATAATATTGACCCTGACTTCTTCCTCTTGAACTGAAAGTCTGTTCTTCTACCTCTTTCTTTTGGATATGTTGAGACTCTCAAATTCAGCATAGTCAGGGCTAGACTACCCTTTTCTCACACTCAGTCAAATGTGATACCTCCCTTTTCCACATCACTTAACATGGCTGCCAAGTTCTGTTGACTGTGATTCTAAATGTCTTTCTCATATACCCTTCCATGGGCTACTGCCACTACCCACTACTCTCAAAGTGATTTATTGGGATAAGAAGATGGCTAACAGAAGGAGCTTAGGGAATCAGACGAGCTGGTTTCAAGATGTATTCTGGTTTTTTTCACTTAAAGACCTCAGTTGGAGTCTTTAAGACTCAGTTTTCCCACCTGTCAAGTGGGGCCAGTATTTAGAACTACTATAAGAAATTTAGTGACCTAACCAAAATGTTATTCACAATGACTGACACAAGTAGCCACTCAGAAATGCTGTTTTTCACTCAGTACTCTTTTTACTTCCCCCCCATCTCTGAGCTGGAGCTCCTTGCTTTCAGCCCATCTTTCCTCTCCAGAACACATTCAACTCTCACACCTCTTACTTTCTATATCAGAGATCTACTCAAGTGAGTCTTTGGTTCAAAAAAAAGAAAACCTTTTCACAAATTTTCATTGCTCAAATGACAAAGATCATTCTCAACATGACATTTATGACTCTTTGGAAATCTAACCCTAAGCTATGTTTCCAGCTTACAAATTCACCACTCCTTGTTATATATAACCTATGTACCTAATGTTACTTATATTGTCAAACTTGTTTTATCACAGCTACCCCATCTTCAAGGTCTTCCTCCCTTTCATTTCTAACTGATGAAATCATACTTTGCATGAAATTCTTGCCACCTCTTCTTAATATCTTCTGCCTCTGATAGGTAAACCATTTCTGTCCTTTATTGTGCCCTTACATTGCATAAGCTCTGTGTCCCCCAATAAAGTCTAATTCCTTGGAGGCAAAGAACCCTCCTTATTATTCTGGCACATTGTATTCATTGATTCATTCATTCACCAAACATTTCTTAACTGAGAACCAGGCACTGCACTAAGTACTAGGGATACAAAGCCAGAGAAGACGTGGTCCATACCATTAACCAGTAGGCAATCTGGTTGGGAAGATGGGCATACAAACAATTCCAGTAGAGGGTTATGGGTGAGAGGATAGAGCATGGCTCTCAATCCTGACTATATATTAGAATCCCTAGAATTGATTTTTTAAATGCTAATGCCTAGGTTCAGTCACCCAGATTCTAAGTTAATTCATCTGTGATGCATTTTTTAAAAAAAGTTCTTCTGGTATAGCTACGACCCTGAGAAAGAGCCCTAGACAGCACACAGAGGTATATCTTGTAGCTGGCACTTTTGGATGACCTACAAATTGCCCCTTTTATGTACCTCCTTCCTCTACAGGAATTAGGAGATTCTGCCATATCCCTGCCTCAGAAGTAGACCCTAACTGCTTGTTCTTGCTTTCAAGTTTAAGAAAGATGGTCTTGGCAGCAATGTGGAGAATGTCTTAGAGTGGGGCAAAAGGTGGAAGTAGAAGGTCTAGTTAGAAGCCTGTTGCTGTGTTAATAGTCAGAAGACTACTGTGTTCTCAGATTCATGAGAAATAACAGGAATCTAACCTAAAACAGTGGCAGGGGGAAGGCGGAGAAGAGTTAATACAGGATAAAATTAGCAGGATGATAAATATGGGTTATAGAGCATAAGGAGAAAAATGAGTTAAGAATTACTCAAAGTTTCTAGACTCAGTAAATGAGTAGACTATAGTGCCATTCACTAAGAGACGGATTATGGGAGGAAGAGAAAGTCTGACCTAAGTGTGGAACACCCAAATGGAGAGGAACAGCAAAGAGCTGAGAATACTCAACATTTAATGAACAAATTACTATGATTAATCTGGGTGGATACTGAAATATTCTAGGTCAAGGAACCATTACTATATGCTACAACTTGAGTTCTCTCTAGGTCAAGTAAAGTTTTAATGATGGAAACATTTGAAGATATCTGGTCAGAATAGAAAGGAAAAAGAAAGATAAGATTTGAAGTAGCCCAAAATAATGATAAATCTGGACACTGTTCAATTTGTGATCATTAATCACAAATGATTCGGGAGAACACTCCTAGTATATAGTCCTCCTACCTAAAGGCACTTTCTTAGTGTATCCAGAGGGTAAACTCTATGATGCATGATACAAGTTCTCTCCTTCTTTGGCTAGCAGGTTCTTTACATGTCCCCCATCCTATAGAATAAGAAAGGGCTACCCTAACTACATGCTAGGAAGAGTCGAGACTATCTATCTCCATGTTGTATATTTTGTCAAGTGAGCACAATCTATGATTTATTAATATAATTAGCTACTGAGGCTACAAACAACTTTAATATGCACATGTAAATATTTGCTTACCTTTGAAACTGATTAAAATAGCAAGTAAATGGCTGGGAACCAATCTCATCTTTCCAGTACTGTTGCCAATTCATGACACTTTCCAAGTTCTTCTGATTTTCTCTCTTACAGGGAGGAATATAGGAGCACTAACAAAACAGAACACAGAAAGTAAACCTATTATTCTACAGAATACTGAAATAGAGGCTGTTTTTAATAGATAGATGGCATTATGCTTGTGGTTAATCTAATTCTGACCTACTTAATTTCCAATTTAACCAAATTGGAAATGCTAAACTATATTTCAAATTTTGAATTTGGTGCAATTACAGGAAGTATTCCAATAATAAAGATACAGCCAAAAATAACTTTGTCATTACACTATAAAGATACTTTATAAACAATTAGTTACAATCTACTAGTGGGTTGAAAGCATAATATGGGCCTGCTGATTAACAAAGGGAGGTAACACAAAAGGTGATTTTTATCCCCAGTCTCCAGCGGACTTTGACGTTTTCCTCTTCCACTTTTAACTAACAAAGCAAGGACACAGCTCTCCTCTGATACTGATCTCAGCCGCTGAAACTCGTTTTCTTTTCTTACATGTTCTTGAACAGCAAAATCAAAGGGAAAGTTCATCACAATTACATAATCAATGCATTTTGCTAACTGTTGCCCCTTTCTAGCCATGCCTCTGACAAAGTCCCTCTGTGAAGGGACTTTATTACTTGAAGCAATATACTCAGCAGAGTTAGAAGACTGCTCTTAACCCTAGATGTTACAATTAACTCTTAGCATTCTAATCCAATTTTTCCATTTCTGTCTTTTATGATGATGATCATGATGAAGACAATGCCAGTTTACAGTTATTGAGTGATTACTATGCCAGTGAAGTGGAAGTCCCTCAGTCCTGTCCAACTCTATACAGTCCACGGAATTCTCCAGGCCAGAATACTGGAGGGGGTGGCCTTTCCCTTCTCCAGGGGATCTTCCCAACCCAGGGATCAAACCCAGGTCTCCCGCACTGCAGGCAGATTCTTTATCAGCTGAGCCACAAGGGAAGCCCTAACTATGCCAGACATGGTAAATGTTTAATAGCCTTACGTCTGATCCTTCTTACAACAATCCTATAATGACCCCCACCTTACAGATGAGGAAACTGAGACTTCCGAAAGTTCTACAACTGGAACTAGAGTCTGGTGACTCATCGCATTCCACTCTCAGATATTCTATCAAGCTGTTGAGTACTAAGCAGAAAAAAAATCCACTAGCTCTATAGTATAATTTGAGTCACATGATTTTAGAGCATCTTCTTTCTCAATGTCTTCTAGCCGTTTTTGGGTAAAATACACACTTTTTAGCACAAAGCTATCCATGATCTGGTCCCTGTCCTATCCTCATTCTCACTCAAGCCTTAGATGCAGTCGTACAGAAGCTCTTGTTCCCAAATCTGCCCTGTGGAATCACACAGCATCATACTTGTCTGTTTTAAGTCAGCCTCTCCAATTTGTTGGCAAGCTAGGACAAGGGCTATTATTTTTTCTTCTGTATCTTTAAACCTAGGACCATACCCGGTTAACATGGAAGTTTCAAAAATGTTGGTAAAATTAATTAATAATAACACATGTGGATACATCTTTATTCAAGAGGAAGATACAGCAGTTAAACATTTTAAAGTATACATAAACATTTTAAATTTTATTTTGTTTAAATTTTAAATATTTTTATTTAAAATTTTTAATTTTAAAAGTTAAGTTTTAAATTAATTTTTAAAATATTTTTATTTTAAATTTTAGATTAAAGTTTAAAGTTTTATTTAAATTTAAAATATTTTTCTATTATATGTAACAAATTCACATTATACAAATATTGTCTCAATGCATACTTACCCTCTGCAAATATAGTTTCACTTCTACTAATAACAATAATATATAGCTAAAAAATTCTGTAAAATTATGAACGCTGAGCTCTTCAAAGCAGCAGTCGGGCTTAGAAGCAATGGAGACCATTAGATAGGGTTCCAGTCTTATTAGGTGTTACATGTCTGGACTTGGAGTAAATTACTTTTTTTCTAGATTTTATTTTTTCTAATCTGCTAAGTCTCCAAAGTAAATTCTAGCTCTTTATCTCTATGATTCTCTTCTTGGAGATACAGCAAGAAAGGACCCAGCAGAAGACAGGACTGCAAACACTGCTGAGTATTTTCTCTAGAAGATATCCTGCCCAATGGGGAGATGGCCAGGAAGCCTGATGAAACCACCATTCCAGTCAGCAAGGAGGACAAGTGTGGTTAGTCTTTAGCTCAGAGACATGTATTTTGCATTAGGAAAATGTTTATAAAGGGCTTCTGATTTTCCTGTTGCTTATTTCCTATAATGTGACAGACGTTTCCTTTCCTTCTATTAAAAGTTCTTTTTCTGTGTATGGTCAACTGGTTTATAAAGTGAGAGTAGTTGTGCCAAATGGCTGTGCTCTTTGTAGGGGTCAGAAATTTCTAGATCTGGAGGTAGAGGCCATGAGGTGTGAAACTTGAAAAACTCGTCAGAGCTCTTTTTGCAATAGGCACACTCAACACAGGGCTTCCCTAGTGGCTCAGCAGTAAAGTATCCGCTTGCCAGTGCAGGAGGCACAGTTTCAATCCCTGGGTTGGAAAGGTCCCCTGGAGAAGGAAATGGCAACCCACTCCAGTAATCTTACTTGGGAAATAGTATAGACAGAGGAACCTGGTGGGCTACACTCCATGGGGTTGCAAGAGTAGGACATGATTTAGCAACAAAACAACAACTGATACTCAAAACAAGATGTACACTAAATATTTGGGGGAATAAAAGTTCAGTTCAGTCGCTCAGTCGTGTCCGACTCCTTGTGACCCCATGAACCGCAGCACACCATGCCTCCCTGTCCATCACCAACTCCAAACACATGTCCATTGAGTCGGTGATGCCATCCAGCCATCTCACCCTCTGTCGTCCCCTTCTCCTCCTGCCCCCAATCCTTTTCAGCATCAGGGTCTTCTCCAATGAGTCAACTCTTCGCATGAGGTGGCCAATGTATCAAAGTTTCAGCTTCAACATCAGTCCTTCCAATGAACACCCAGGACTGATCTGCTTTAGGATGTACTGATTGGATCTTCTTGCAGTCCAAGGGACTCTCAACACCACAGTTCAAAAGCATCAATTCTTTGGCGCTCAGCTGTCTTCACCATCCAACTGTCACATCCATACATGACTACTGCAAAAACCACAGCCTTGACTAGACAGACCTTTGTTGGCAAAGTAATGTTTCTGCTTTTCAATATGCTATTTACGTTGGTCATAACCTTCTTTCCAAGGAGTAAGCGTCTTTTAATTTCATGGCTGCAATCATCATTTGCAGTGATTTTGAAGCCCCCAAAAATAAAGTCTCTCACTTTTCCCACTGTTTCCCCATCTATTTCTCATGAAGTGATGGGACCAGATGCCATGATCTTAGTTTTCTGAATGTTGAGCTTTAAGCCAACTTTTTCACTCTCCTCTTTCACTTTCATCAAGAGGCTTTTCAGTTCCTCTTCACTTTCTGCCATAAGGCTGGTGTCATCTGCATATCTAAGGTTACTGATATTTTTCCCGGCAATCTTGATTCCAGCTTGTGCTTCTTCCAGCCCAGTGTTTCTTATGATATACTCTTCATATAAGTTAAATAAACAGGGTGACAATATACAGCCTTGACATGCTCCTTTTGCTATTTGGAACCAGATGTTGTTCCATGTCCAGTTCTAACTGTTGCTTCCTGACCTGCATACAGATTTCTCAAGAGGCAGGTCAGATGGTCTGGTATTTCCTTCTCTTTCAGAATTTTCCACAGTTTATTGTGAGCCACACAATCAAAGGCTTTGGCATAGTCAATAAAGCAGAAGTAGATGTTTTTCTGGAACTCTCTTGCTTTTTCGATGATCCAGTGGATGTTGGCAATTTGATCTCTGGTTCCTCTGCCTTTTGTAAAACCAGCTTGAACATCTGGAAGTTCACGGTTCACGTATTGCTGAAGCCTGGCTTGCAGAATTTTAAGCATTACTTTACTAGCCTGTGAGATGAGTACAATTGTTGGTAGTTTGAATATTCTTTGGCATTGCCTTTCTTTGGGATTGGAATGAAAACTGATCTTTTCCAGTCCTGTGGCCATTGCTGAGTTTTCCAAATTTGCTGGCATATTGAGTGCAGCACATTCACAGCATCATCTTTCAGGATTAGAAATAGCTCAACTGGAATTCCATCACCTCCACTAGTTTTGTTCGTAGTGATGCTTCCTAAGGCCCACTTGAGTTCACATTCCAGGATGTCTGGCTTTAGTTGAGTGATCACACCATTGTGATTATCTGGGTCATGAAGATCTTTTTTATACAGTTCTTCTGTGTTTTCTGGCCACCTCTTTCTAATATCTTCTGATTCTGTTAGGTCCATACAATTTCTGTCCTTTATTGAGCCCATCTTGGCATGAAATCTTCCCTTGGTATCTCTAATTGTCTTGAAGAGATCTCTAGTCTTTTCCATTCTGTTGTTTTTCTCTATTTCTTTGCATTAATCGCTGAGGAAGGCTTTCTTATCTCTCCTTGCTATTCCTTGGAACTCTGCATTCAAATGGGAATATCTTTCCTTTTCGCTTTTGCTTTTTTGCATTTCTTTTCCATGGGGATGATCTTAATCCCTGTCTCCCATACAATGTCATGAACCTCTGTCCAAAGTTCATCAGGCACTCTGTCTATCAGATCTAGTCCCTTAAATCTATTTGTCAGTTCCACTGTATAATCATAAGGGATTTGATTTAGGTCATACCTAAATGGTCTAGTAGTTTTCCCTACTTTCTTCAATTTCAGCCTGAATTTGGCAATAAGGAGTTCATGATCTGAGCCACAGTCAGCTCCCAGGCTTGTTTTTGCTGAATGTATAGAGCTTCTCCATCTTTGGCTGCAAAGAATATAATCAATCAGATTTCGGTGTCAATCATCTGGTGATGTCCACGTGTAGAGTCTTCTCTTGTGTTGTGGGAAGAGGGTGTTTGCTATGACCAGTGCGTTCTCTTGGCAAAACTCTATTAGCCTTTGTCCTGCTTCATTCTGTACTACAAGGCCAAATTTGCCTGTTACTCCAGGTGTTTCCTGACTTCCTACTTTTGCATTCCAGTCCCCTATAATGAAAAGGAGATCTTTTTGGGGTGTTAGTTCTAAAAGGTCTTGTAGGTCTTCATAGAACTGTTCAACTTCAGCTTCTTCAGTATTACTGGTTGGGGCGTAGGCTTGTATTAATGTGATATTGAATGGTTTGCCTTGGAAATGAACAGAGATCATTTTGTCATTTTTGAGATTGCATCCAAGTACTGCATTTTGGACTCTTTTGCTGAATATGAGGGCTACTCAGTTTCTTCTAAGGGATTCCTGCCCACAGTAGTAGATATAATGGTCATCTGAGTTAAATTCACCCATTCCAGTCCATCTTAGTTTGCTGATTTCTAGAATGTCGACATTCACTCTTGCCATCTCCTGTTTGACCACTTTCAATTTGCCTTGACTCATGGACCTGACATTCCAGGTTCCTGTGCAATATTGCTCTTTATAGTATCGGATCTTGCTTCTATCACCAGTCACATCCACAACTGAGTATGCTCCATCCCTTCATTCTTTCTGGAGTTATTTCTCCACTGATCTTCAGTAGCATATTGGGCACCTACCGATCTTGGGAGTTCATCTTTCAGTGTCCTATCATTTTGTCTTTTCCTACTGTTCATGGGGTTCTCAAGGCAAGAATACTGAAGTGGTTTGCCATTCCCTTCTCTAGTGGACCACATTCTGTCAGAATAGGTTATTCCCAGGTTGTTGGGAATAACAACCGACAACCAAATATAATTAAAGCAGATTTTTAAATTCTGTAATTATCTCAGTTTGAAAACTTTATTATTCAGTTTTTGGAGGAGGGGAAACAAATGGATTTAAAAGAAATGTCTCTACTGAATGACAGCTCTATAGTCTGACCAGGAGAATTACAACTACACATTTCTGGAAAAGTCAGACTAAAACTTTCACTGAGAGCATAAAGTTTTACATTAGGTATGTTGTGATTTTATGTGGGATAAAAGAAATGTTTCTTGTCTCTAGGAGACTTTGAGCTCGAATAGATGGATTTTTGGAAGCAAAGCACTCTCTCACATTGGGGAAAACAGCCTGTGATCAAAATTTAAGTATTTTTTCCATGGATTGCATTCTTTCCAAAGAGTATCACAGACTAAATAATGAGTTTACAATACTCCAGCAACTTCTAAAGAGCACATCTCCTTGAAAGAAAAATTGGGAAAATTGTTAAAAGGCTAAACTTTAAGGCTCTTAAAAATCATTATCTATTTTGTTATACCTTGATTGTCAAATTTTCTATGAAGCCTAACTCAGATTTGCTCTAGATTCTTTCTCAATTTAGTGGATCAGTGTAGATTGTTAGAATTTTTAAATAAGGTATAAGTGAAAATTCAAAGCAGTGTTCTAGAAAAAAGAATTCAAAAATCAGTCATAGAGATTTTCTTTTCTGGTTTGTTCGAGTTGTTCAAGGTTTTCCTGGCACCACATAGCTCCCTCATAAATCTCTCTCCTTTGGAGGAGGGGCACAAACAACAATGGTGTCTTATCACCATCATCATCACTATCATCAGAATGGTTCACATTTATCGACTGTATGTCAAACATTTTATTAATCCAAATCTCATTCAATTCAAATGAGCAAATATTATAACCACCCTCCTTTTATAGATGAGGAAACTAAGGGACAGAGGAGTTTCAGAAAGCTATCCTTAGGGCTTCCCTGGTAGCTCAGTGGTAAAGAATCCACCTGCCAATGCCAGAGACACACATTCGATCCCTGGTCCTCCATGCCATGGAGCAGCTAAACCCATGTGCCACAGCTACTGAGGCTGTGCTCTAGAGCCCAGGAGCAGCAACTACTGAGCCCATGCACCTCGAGCCTGTGCTCCACAGCAAAAGAAGCCACTGAAATGCGAAACCTGCTCACTACAACTTAAGAGTAACACCCACTTGTCACAAGTAGGGAAAAGCCTGAGCAGCAACAAAGACCCAGCAGTCAAAAAATTAAAAATTAAAAAAAAATCTTTTCTTAGATTACAATGGCAAATCGAACAGCTGGGATTCAAACTGCAGAGAATTCTTTTTTTCCTGAGCTTCTTGAGTCATTTTATTATTTTTATTTTTATTATTATTATTATTATTTTTTTGCTGCTCGTGAGGTCTTAATTCTCTGACCAAAGATTGAACCAGGACCATCGGCAGTGAGAGCACAGAGTCTTAACCACTGGACCGCTGAGGAATTCCCTGCAGAGAATTCCTAACCACTGCACCACAGTGCCTCACTTCAGGGTTTCCCAGCTTTCCCTTTTTGGAGCCCCCTGATTTGGTGGTCAGGGAGATAGACCGACTTCCATACCCCTCTCTTGGAGAACTAGTGTAATGTTTTCTTGGGAACGGACTTTGTGAAGTCCTCCTGTGCACTGGCGGGCTGTGGCTGTCGGTTGCAGCCCTTTGGTTTCCCGGTACTTCCTCAGAGAAATGTATTGTAAGTCTTCGCTTGTTCCCGCCTGTCTCAATTTGGCTGCAGGGTTGGTTTTTGGTGCCACAGATGTAATTTCACTTGGGTGAATTTATAGACACAATGTCTTCGGTCATGGAGGACAACGAGCATTCCCTTAGAGAAACTTCTTCGGAGTTCTGACCTTTTCTTGTTTTTCATTTGCAAAGGCTGCATTTCCCAACTTCTAATACCATTATCGCCCAAATAACCTTCACTAGAGGCTGTGTCATTTGCTGCCTAAAACTGCATGAAATCACTCTCTTTAAAAAATCAGGAGGAAAAGAGGCACATGATAAAATATATTTGTTTAATGCCTACCTTTTAGAAAGGAAATTTGACTTTTGCATTCATGAAGGAAATTGATGGGGCTGAATGGGCTATTCTGAATGTATTAATGTAAAAACTTTCAGGGGGTTTATAAAGGGAAGAAACTATCATTGCTTGATGGGAAATATCTGATATTGTATGTATTATCATTTATTTTACATTATCTTATTTTAGGGCTTATCAAGATTCATAACAGCATTCTTCTTCAGCCTACCACAGTGAATTTGTATTTTAATAGAAACTTCTTGAGTCGGTTCTTTGTGGTATGTCTTGAGGACTGCGTTTCAATCATGTGGGCAGAGTAGGCAAAATTCACTTTCTTCCTTTACTGAGTCACTTTAAAAAAACCACTGCACAAAACACACTGTCTATTTAACTAAACACTGGGGGTTGGGTTCTCTATTAGGCATTACCTGAGAAAGAGAAATGAAGACTTTTGGTTTCAGTTTCTTTCTTGACTTGGTTAGGGACGTGACTATTGAAAGACATACTATTGGAATGGGTTTAGTAGATTAAATAATTTCCAAAGTAAATTTGGTTAGAAAATGAATTCTGAAAACATTATCTACTGGAACATAGATTTAATTATATTTTATACCATACTTTCCCATTTTCTGAAATCCTGTATGACATCTCTGTGTCAGCTCTGGTGTATAATTTTAATGACATTCCTGACAATATAAACACACAATCAGAAAAGCACTTAAAAGAAAGGGGGGAGGGGAATTCCTTGGTGGTCCAGAGGTAAGAATTCAATGCTTCACTGCCATGGCCCAGGTTCAGTTTCAGGTCAGGGAACTGAGATCCTGTAAGCGACACAGCCCAAAAGAAAAAAAAAAAAAGCCCTGTGGAATACTGAGTCATTTATAAGCCCTACAATATTTCACATGCCTCATGACTTCATTAATTGTCTGCAAACGAGTGCACTGCATGCAAACACATTTTCCTTATGAATGTAGGTTAACTGAACAAACACATACAGAATTATATGTCAGCTAAGCTAGATTCTAGGGCAAGTGGTTCCAGTATGCACACCCACATCTGAAAGCTAAATGGAAATAATCTTATGGAAGAATCCGAAGGCCAAATGAATGGCTTAGAAAATGTGAAAAGTAGGGCTAAGAACAAAGGAGCGCTAAAATGAGTTCTTCAGAGAGAGCAAGCTGGACAGGTACAGAGCGGTGCCCAGTCTAGAATAGGGTTTGTCAAAGGATCGTCCACAGACCCCTAGACTATCAAAAGATCCACCCTTCTGAGAGTCTCATTCATAGGCACTAGGAACCTGCATTTTGAACAGCTTGCTTTCTTCCTTGGAATGACAGGTTTGGGGAATTGATCATTTATGCACTACACCATTCTTGATTGCTCAGTACAGGATACAAGCTGAGATGTTACTCTCTAGCCCTCTTCTCCCTCCCTTCCCAGGAACATGTAGTGCAGTAGTAGTAACATATGTTAGAGTGCTTTGTAGTTACGAAAGAAGAAGTGAAAATGCTGGTTTTGAGGGGAAATAGAAGGCTTCACGAAATAAACAACATGATTGTGTCTTTCAGGTTGAATGGGAGTTAGTTTCTCAGAGAATGGGTTGGGAAGGGGACATCCCAAGAAGAAGAACTGGAACATGATGGATGTTCCAGAAAGACTGAATCATCTAATGTGCTTGAAGGTGAGGGACCTGGGAGAAGACATAGGAAAATGCCCCAATTATCTGAACCACCCGATACTCATGAAGAATTGTTCTTCTAGCCTTACCGGTTTCTGTGAAAAACAGCTCATTACCCACCACAGAGTATTCCCACCCACCTCCAACCCCCCTTTAGTTGGACTGTATCATTTATTACTTGTTGAGACTACATCTGCATTTTTGTAATTTAACATTATTTATTTAACTTCTGGATTCAAACAGACTGCTAAAGTTGGTGACATTATTAAAGCTGAAAAAGTTTGGAACAACATTCCACTTTCAAGAGAAAATAGTTCATTCAAGCTGGAAAGTCAGAAAATAAAAATGCAGTGTCTTTGCCAAAAAGTAGAGGTTGAATCTCAAGAGAAGTCAGACCAAAACAAGAAGTTTTAATCTGGAAGAAGCTCAACAATAATTAGTTATAATAAGCATGGCAGTATACGTAAAGATGTGTTCAATGGCTTACGATGATAATTTAAAATCCTAGGAAATGGCCAATCCTCTTATGATCATATAGAACACTGAAATGAAATAAAATGTCTTAAATGCTCTTGCATGCCTTCAGAAATGCCTCATAATGTGTGTAGATGTGTGTGTGCTTGGTTACTCAGTCATGTCCAACTCTTTGTGGCCCCATGGACTGCCACCTGCCAGGCTCCTCTGTCCATGGGAATCCCCAGGCAAGAATACTGGAATGAGTTGCCATTTCCTCCTCCAGGGGAACTTACCAACCCAGGGATCAAACCCACACATCTCCTGCATCTCCTACACTGGCAGGTGGATACTTTACTACTGAGCCACCTGGGATTCATTATGTGTGTGCATAAAATAAAATATTAACAACCATCATTTCTGCATGAATGAAAACAACAAGTCCTGTCTGGGCTAAGTCCCCTAGAACCAGGATTGATAGAGAGTGGTGATGAAAACTTGACGCTTCCTATTTGTGGCAGAACGTATTTTTCCATAGGCGGCTCCACCAATACCGACCCTATTTTACATGCTCTTACAATGTGACATTGACTCTCCTCTACTCAGTGTTGTGGGTTTCCCTTCCCTAGAATATGGATGAGTCTGTGATTACAGAGGAAGTGATGCTGTGTGACTTCCAAGGCTAAATCAGAAAAAGAGGACACAGCGTCTGCCTGCATCACTCTCTTGGGAATGCTTGCCCTTGGAGTTCTGCCACTGTGCTGTGAGACAGCCCAGAGTAGTCCATGCAGAGAGACCACGTGGAGAGGAACCAAGGACTCCCATCAACTCTCTGATACGTGAGTGAATGAGCCTTCAGATGGTTCTTGCCTCCAGGCATCGAGTATTTCACTAAAACCTCAGACATCACAGGGTAGAGATAAACTGTCCCCATTATGCCCTGTCTGTATTTATGATCCACAAAACTCGTGATCATAATAAAAATGATACACACTCGTGTGTAGTCGCTTAGCTGTGTCCAACTCTTTGTGACTGGACTGTACCTGCCAGGCTCCTCTGTCCATGGACTTTTTCAAGAAAAATACTGGAATGGTTTGCCATTTTCCTCCTCCAGGGGAATCTTCCCCATCCAGGAACTGAACCCAGGTCTCCTGTGTCTCTTGCACTGCAGGCGGATGATATCATGCTAATGATACACACTGCTGATATCAGAAATTGGGGAGGACAAAGTGCTCTAGATTCCTTGGTAAAGTACAGGTGTACCAGAGGGTAGGAAATGCAGTGGTCTGTTATTTCAGTGATGCTTCTGGGGGTGTCATGGCACAGGGGATTTCTGTTCAACTTTTCAAGGAACTGTCAACTGTTTCCCAAATCAGCTACAAATCTTTTACATTCTTATCAACAATGTATGAGGATTCTAATTTCTCTACACCATCATCAAAACTTGTTACCGTCTTTTAGTTTTTAATGGTCACCTAGTGGGCTGAAAGTAGTATCTTATAGCAGTTTTGATTTGCATTCCCCTAATGACTAAGTGGGCGTCCCTTGTAGCTCACTTAATAAAGAATCTGCCTGCAATGCAGGAGACCTGGGTTCAATCCCTGGGTCGGGAAAGTCCCCTGGAGAACAAAATGGCAACCCATGCCAGTATTCTTGCCAGGAGAACTCCATGGACAGAGGAGCCTCAAAGGCTACATCCATGGGGTCCCAAGAGTTGGACACAACTTAGCAACTAAACCACCACCAATGACTAATGAGGGCTTCCCAGGTGGTGCTAGTGGGAAAGTATCCTCTTGCCAATGCAGGAGACAGGAGACTAGGGTTCAATCCCTGGGTTGGGAAAATTCCCTACAGGACAGCACACCAACCAACTCTAGTATTCTTGCCTGAAAAATCCTATGGACATAGGAGGCTAGCTGCTACAGTCCATAAGGTTGCAAAGAGTTGGACATGACTGTGCACACTTTGAACATGACATAGTGACTCAGCACACTTGCATGCAATGAGTAATGATGTTCAGCATATTTTCATGTGCTTATTGCTCATTTGTATATTTCTTTGGAAAAATATCTGTTTCCAACTTTTGTCTATTTATAAATTGGGTTGTCTTTGTCTTACTGTTGTTATTGAGTTGTAAAGGTTCTTTATATATCCTGGATATTCAATCCTTATTAGATACATGATTTGCAAATATTTCCTCTTATTTTGTGGTTATCTTTTGAGTTTCTTGATAGTATCCTTCAAAGCACAAAACCGCAAATACTTAAAAAATTTTTATTATGTCCAATTATCTATTTTTCCTTCAGTTGCTTGTGCTTTTTACATCATATTAAGAAACTGTGCCTAATTCAAAGCCATGAAGATTGACAACTGTGTTTTCTTCCAATAGCTTTATAGTTTTGCTCTTACATTCAGGTCTCTCATCAATTTGAATTAATTTTTGTATTATGATGTGAAGTATAAGTCCAACTTCACTCCTTTACATGTGCATATACAATGGTTCCAGCATATTGGTTGAAAAGACTTTGTTTTTTTCTCTATTGAATGCTCTTGACACTCTTGTCAAAATCAATTACTTACAAACGTATGCATTTATTTCTGGACACTCAACTCTATTCCATAGATTTGGAATCTATTCCTTATGCCAGTACCATACAGTCTTGATTACTGTAGCTTTCAAGTAAATTTTAAAATTGGAAAGTGTGAGCCTTCCAACTTTGTTCCTGTTTTTCAACATTGTTTTGACTATCTTGGGTCCTTTGCACTTCTATCTGAATTTCAGGATCAGCTTGTCAATTTCTGAAAAAGAAAATCCAACTGAGTTTTTTTTTAAATAGGAATTGTAATGAATCTATAGATCAATTTGGAAAGTGTTGCCATCATTACAATATTAAGTTTCCCAATTTATGAACAACAGGTATCTTCATTTAGTTCTTTTTTTCAAATGTTAGTTTTCAGGGTACAGGTCTTATACTGTTTTGTTAAATTTGTCAAATATATTCCTAATTGTTTTATTATTTTCATGCTACTGTAAGTAGAATTGTGTTCTTAATTTCACTTTTGGATTATTAATTGTTACTGTATAAAATACAATTATACATTTACTAAAAATACTGGCATTGTACACTTGTAATGAATGTTTCCTTATGAAGTGTCAATAAGATCTCAATAAAACTATTACAAATCAAAGCTTTAAAAAAATAAAAATACAATTGATTTTTGCACATTGACCTTATATCCTTCAGTCTTGCTAAATTTATTTGGCCCAGTAGCTTTTTTTTTTTTTGCTGGCATTTTCAGGAGTTTCTATATATAAGATCATGTGATTTGTGCATATATATATTCACATATATATATTTGTGCATATATATATATATGCATGCGATTTCTGTCATTTATTCTATTATTATGCTGTATTGATTTTTATTATGTTTAACCAAGCTTGCATTCCTAAAATAAATCCCACTTGACCATGGTGCAATATCATAAATGCTTCTTAAAAAAAAAAAAAAGGGAGAGAATACATCCCAGTTCATTCTGTTACTATGATAACAAAAAGCAGACGAAGCTATCATAACAAAACTATAGACCAATATACCTATGAATATAGATGCAAAAATCTTCAACAAAATGCTAGCAAACCAAATTTTGGAATATATAAAAAGAATTATATATCACAACCAAGTTGGGGGAACTGGGAGTGAGAAATAATATGCATGAGATTTCCTTTGGGAGAAACGGAAATATTCTGAAATTAGCAATGATGCTTGCACACTTTGTGAATACACCAAAAACTGTACACATTAAAAGGGCAAATGTTACAATATTTGAAATATATCTTTTTTACAGGAAGCTGTCTTTCCTTCATTTTTCTTCTTTCATTCTTCTTTCTTCCCACAAGGCAGATGGGATACAAGTTAGGAAAAACATGTTAAGGGACATGTTAAAAGCAACTAGACAGTAAGAAACTGGGTGTTTGAATGACCTTCCAGATTAGAATGGTTTAGCCACATAGACTGCTTACAAGCTCAGACATTTACAAAAGAAAAAACCTAGTTCTTCCTTAGATGGACGAGACATGGGTTCGATCCCTAGGTTGGGAAGATCCCCTGGAGGAGGAAATGGCAACCCACTCCAGTTTCTTGCTGGGAAATCCCATGGATCGAGGAGACAGGTGGGCTAAAATCCAGGGTGTGTCAGAGTTTGACACAACTGAAACAACTTGGCATGCGGTACTTCCTTAGGGTTTTTCTTGTTTGTTTAGGTTACTTTTATTAGGTTCTTACTAAAGCATCCCATCCAATATCCTAATTAAGTCAGTTAGATTGTTCCTACTTTTTCACTACTACAAACAGTTCTGCAATGATAATCCTCACACACACTTCTTGAACATGTGTGAGTTTTTTTAGGGTAAACTCTTTTGAAGGGAAATTGCTGTCATTCGCTTAGTTATCACAATCATTTCAGGTATGCACAACTTCAGTTTCACATAGTATGTTTATTCTTCTAAGTGGTTGAACTAACTTTCCAGCAATAAGTTAGGACTTAACATTTTCTCAAATCCTCACCATTACTTGGTCTGAAGAAAGTAGGGAAAACCATTAGACCATTCAGGTATGACCTAAATCAAATCCCTTATGATTATACAGTGGAACTGACAAATAGATTTAAGGGACTAGATCTGATAGACAGAGTGCCTGATGAACTTTGGACAGAGGTTCATGACATTGTACGGGAGACAGGGATTAAGATCATCCCCATGGAAAAGAAATGCAAAAAAGCAAAATGGCTGTCTGAGGAGGCCTTACAAATAGCTGTGAACAGAAGAGAAGTGAAAAGCAAAGGAGAAAAGGAAAGATATTCCCATGTGAATGCAGAATTCCAAAGAATAGCAAGGAGAGATAAGAAAGCCTTCCTTAGCGATCAAGGCAAAGAAATACAGGAAAACAACAGAATGGGAAAGACTAGAGATCTCTTCAAGAAAATTAGAGATACCAAGGGAAAATTTCATGTCAAGATGGGCTCGATAAAGGACAGAAATGGTATGGACCTAACAGAAGCAGAGGGCATTAAGAAGAGGTGGCAAGAATACACAGAAGAACTGTACAAAAAAGATCTTCATGACTCAGATAATCATGATGGTGTGATCACTCACACTCAGCTAGAGCCAGACATACTGGAAGGTGAAGTCAAGTGGGCTTAGGAAGCATCACTACAAACAAAGCTAGTGGAGGTGATGAAATTCTATTGAGCTATTTCAAATCCTGAAAGATGATGCTGTGAAAGTGCTGCACTCAATATGCCAGCAAATTTGGAAAACTCAGCAATGGCCACAGGACTGGAAAAGGTCAGTTTACATTCCAATCTCAAAGAAAGGCAATACCAAAGAATGCTCAAACTACTGCACAATTGCACTCATCTCACATGCTAGTAAAGTAATGCTTAAAATTCTCCAAGCCAGGCTTCAGCAATACATGAACCATGAACTTCCAGACGTTCAAGCTGGCTTTAGAAAAGGCAGAGAAACCAGAGATCAAATTGCCATCATCCACTGGATCATCTAAAAAGCAAGAGAGTTCCAGAAAAACATCTATTTCTGCTTACTGACTATGTCAAAGCTTTTGACTGTGTGAGTCACAATAAACTGTGGAAAATTCTGAAAGAGATGGGAATACCAGACCACCTGACCTGTCTCTTGAGAAACCTGTATGCAGGTCACGAAGCAACAGTTAGAACTGGACATGGAACAACATCTGGTTCCAAATAGCAAAAGGAGCACGTCAAGGCTGTATATTGTCACCCTGCTTATTTAACTTATATGCAGAGTACATCATGAGAAACACTGGGCTGGAAGAAGCACAAGCTGGAATCAAGACTGCTGGGAAAAATATCAATAACCTCTGATATGCAGATGATACCACCCTTATGGCAGAAAGTGAAAAGGAACTGAAAAGCCTCTTGCTGAAAGTGAAAGAGGAGAGTAAAAAAGTTGGCTTAAGGCTCAACATTCAGAAAACAGAGATCATGGCATCTGGTCCCATCACTTCATGGGAAATAGATGGAGAAACAGTGGGAAAAGTGTCAGACTTTATTTTTCGGGGCTCCAAAATCACTGCAGATGGTGATTGCAGCCATGAAATAAAAAGATGCCTACTCCTTGGAAGGAAAGTTATGGCCAACCTGGATAGCATATTGAAAAGCAGAGACATTACTTGCCAACAAAGGTCCGTCTAGTCAAGGCTATGGTTTTTCCAGTAGTCATGTATGGATGTGAGTGTTGGACAGTGAAAAAGGCTGAGCGCCAAAGAATTGATGCTTTTGAACTGTAGTGTTGGAGAAGACTCTTGAGAGTCCCTTGGACTGCAAGGAGATCCAACCAGTCTTAAAGCAGATCAGTCCTGGGTGTTCGCTGGAAGGACTGATGTCGAAGCTGAAACCCCAATACTTTGGCCACCTCATGCGAAGAGTTGACTCATTGGAAAAGACTTTGATGCTGGGAAGGATTGGGGCAGGAAGAGAAGGGGAGGACAGAGCATGAGATGGCTGGATGGCATCACCGACTCGATGGACATGGGTTGGGTGGACTCCAGGAGTTGGTGATGGACAGGGAAGCCTGGCGTGCTGTGGTTCATGGGGTGGCAAAGAGTCAGACACAACTGAGTGACTGAACTGAATTGAACTGATGAAGCATCTTATTTTGTCAGCCTCATAGGTGTGAAATAGCATTCCATTATTGTTGTCATTTGAATTTCCCTAGGATCACTGGAACAGAGAATTATTTCACATTTATTGACTATTTGGGTTCTTTCATGAACTGACTATCCATAACCTTCACTGATTTTCCCATTATGTCAAATGTTACTTTCTTAATGATTTGTAGACATTTTTATAAATTTTGATTACTTGTTTTTTCCATATCTTATACTTGTATGTGGCTTACATTCTCACAATTGTTTGCAATAATTTTAGTCATGTGTAAATCATTGTTTTAACATGCTCAAATGTATCAATATTTTCCTTTTATGGTTTATTCTTTAAGCCTTATTTAAGAAAATATTTCTTAGACCTATGTCATAAAGATATTTTCCTATTCTAACTTCTGAAACCTTTATAGTTTTCTTTTCACTTTTAGGTTTTATTCCATTTAAAATTTGTTGTTATGGGTATGAAGCATGTACCAAATTTAATTTCTTTTTTATGTAGAGCTAATTGCTCAGGTATCATTTATTCACAAGCTCATGCTTTCACTGATGAACTTCCTATACGATCTATGGCTCTCAGTAAAATTTAATCGTTTCTACCTTAATTTCACTGAGGATATAATATTTATTATTGCACTCCTTTGAAATTTGTTAAGGCTTGCTTTATGGCCTGAATGTGATCAGTTTTGGAAAATATTATGTGGGCACTTGAAACCATGTGCACTGTGCTGCTACTGGATATGTTAATTTATAACTGTCACTTGGGTCCACTGTTAAACATGTTATTCCAATCTACTGGATGTATTAATATTACTGTTGTCTGAGTATTTATCAGTTAGAAACAGAAATGTCCTAAAATCTCTCATCGTGATAGACATGTATATTTCTCCCTCAAGATATTTCCATATATTTCTGCTTTAATTTTTTGTTTTTGTGTATTTTGAGTTAATATTTTAGCTACATCCCATTACAAAATTGTTATATTTTATTGAATTAACTTTTATAACTATGCAATGTCTCTTTTTAGCTCTAGAGACACATTTTTGTTTCAAAGTCTCATGTTTCATATTAAATAAGTAATCCAGTTTTTCTTTCTTCATTTTTTTAATGAGGTATTGAAATTTGTATAGTGTGGTTTCCAGTGTATGATCTCTACCTTTAAATTGGAAGAGGCAGTCCATTTATATTCAATATAATTATAATTTAGGTTTAACTCTGTCTTATTTTTTTAACTTTTTACTTTTTTTTGGAGTATAGATGATTAATGATATTGTAATAGCTTCAAGTGGACAGCAAAGGAACTCAGCAATACATATATTTGTATCCATTCTCCAACTCCCCTCCTATCCAGGCTGCCACATAACATTGAGTAGATTATTACTTTTTAAAATTTATTCTACCTGTCTACAGTCTTTTTACTCTCTTTTATTGCATTCTTCTAAATTTATTGGTTTACATTACTTCATTTTCCCCACCTATTAGTTTGGTAATTATTTTCTGCTGCATAAATTCTTAGATTCCAACACCACAGAACTACTAAATCAGAAACTAGGGTGGAATTTCTGATTCAGTGGGTTTAGGATGGGTTTCAAGAACGTGCATTACTAACAAGCTCACAAACAATGCTAATGTTTCTTGTCCACTGTTTACACTTTGAGAATCACTGATTTGAAGGAAGAAATTGACTAGAAAAAGGAGATTAGTGAAGAGACACTGTAATAACCAAAGCAAATTGTAATATCTTTGACCAGAACAGTTCAGTTCAGTAGCTCAGTCATGTCTGACTCTTTGTGACCCCATGGACTGCAGCACACCAGGCCTTCTTATCCATCACCAACTCCCAAAGCTTACTCAAACTCATGTCCATCATGTCTGCGATGCCATCAAATCATCTCATCCTCTGTCATCCCCTTCTCCTCCTGCCTTCAATCTTTCCCAGCATCAGTCTTTTCCAATGAAAAGGTGGCAAAGTATCAGATGGCCAAAATATTGGAGTTTCAGCTTCAGCATCAGTCCTTCTAATGAATATTCAGGATTGATTTCATTTAGGATGGACTGGTTGGATCTCCTTGCTGTCCAAGGGACTCTCAAGAGTCTTCTCCAACACCACAGTTCAAAAGCATCAATTCTTTGGTGCTCAACTTTCTTTATAGTCCAACTCTCACATCAATACAAAACTACTGAAAAAACTGTAGCTTTGACTAGACAAATTTTTGTTGACAAAGTAATGTCTTTGCTTTTTAATATGCTGTCTAAGTTGGTCATAACTTTTCTTCCAAGGAGCAAGCATCTTTTAATTTCATGGCTGCAGTCACCATCTACAGTGATTTTGGAGCCCAAAAAAATAAAGTCGCTCACTGTTTCCACTGTTTCCCCATCTATTTGCCATGAAGTGATGGGTCAGATGTCATGATCTCTGTTTTCTGAATGCTGAGTGTTAAGCCAACTTTTTCACTCTCCTCTTTCACTTTCATCAAGAGGCTCTTCAGTTCTTTGCTTTCTGCCTTAAGGGTGGTATCATCTGCATATCTGATGTTATAGACATTTCTCCCTGCAATCTTGATTCCAGCTTGTGCTTCACCCAGCCCAGCATTTCACATGATGTACTCTGCATATAAGTTAAATGAGCATGGTGACAATATACAGCCTTGATGTAGTTTCTTTCCCTATTTGGAATCAGTCTGTTGTTCCATGTCTAGTTCTAACTGTTGCTTCTTCACCTGCATACAGATTTCTAAGGAGGCAGGGCAGGTGGTCTGGTGTTCCCATCTCTTGAAGAATTTTCCATAGTTTGCTGTGATCCACACAGTCAAAGGCTTTGGTGTAATCAATAAAGCAGAAGTAGATGTTTTTCTGGTATTCCCTTCCTTTTTCAATGATCCAGCAGATGTTGGCAATTCGATCTCTGGTTCCTCTGCCTTTTCTAAATCCAGCCTGAACATCTGGAAGTTCATGGCTCACGTACTGTTGAAGCTTGTCTTGGAGAATTTTGAGCGTTACTTTGCTAGTATGTGAGATGAGTGCAATTGTGCAGTAGTTTGAACATTCTTTGGCATTGCCTTTGCTTAGGATTGAAATTAAAACTGACCAGGACAGTGGCAGTAAAACTCAGAAAAAGTATTAATACCAGAAAGTAATGATACCATTGACATAAACAAAAGATTCTAGAATAGAAGCTGGTTTTAGAGAGATAAACATTATATTGTTTTGCCATTTTTATCCTTATAATGAAGGAAATAAAAAGATAATTATAATCAGAATAGAAGATTTTACTCTCAGTAAGCAGTATTATTGTCTGGCTTTTTAATTCTTGAGAATTATTTTAAAATACATTTGTGTTGATAAAGACAATTATGTAAATTTATTTATTACACAGGAAAAACATATTAAACTTCTGAGATTAGAATTTAATTTTACAGGATTTATTGATGAGATGGTTGGATGGCATCACCGACTCAATGGACATGAGTTTGAGTAAGCTCTGGGAGTTGGTGATGGACAGGGAAGCCTAGCGTGCTGCAGTCCATGGGGTCGCAAAGAGTCAGACACAACTGAGCGACTTAACTGAACTGATTGATAATTTCCACTAATGAGATACAACATCAATAAGTGCTTCTACAATACTGTTAAATTATAACTAGTAAATTGGACATCAGATAAGGTTTCAAAGTCCATTTGGTCTATTGCATCAGTGAGATGAATGGATATTTCTTCACCTGTGCTTCAAGGTACAGAGAACTTTCAGTGACCCAATCTGCAGGATTATACTAACCAACCAAGCCAACACATGAAATAAATTTGTTTGATTAGTTTATTTACCAAAATGGTCACAGATTTAAATAATCTAATAAACATATGGTTTTCAATTTTATAACTGATTATTTTAAAAGAAAAGAGGATATAACCACAACTCAAATTACAGATTTTTACACATTGGTTTACGTGTCATACAGAATACCAAAGGCA
Organism: Antilocapra americana; assembly: GCA_007570785.1. Classification (NCBI taxonomy): domain Eukaryota; kingdom Metazoa; phylum Chordata; class Mammalia; order Artiodactyla; family Antilocapridae; genus Antilocapra; species Antilocapra americana. The sequence continues at coordinate 12,254,876 of ML663563.1, read as the reverse complement.
CAGCATGAGAAACAGTTAGAATCATATGCAATATTGAAAACCATTCTGTTCAGTATTATACTGTGAGTATTTATGGTAACTGTAATATAAATGTACTGTTTATCTAGGAGCTCAATTGAATACAAAATTCTGCTAAAGACAGAGAAAACAATTTTAAACCCAAGGTAAATAAAATGAGTGACATCTTCACCCATAAACGAGTATTAAAAACATTTCAGATAAAACTGCCAACTTGTAAAAAGCTTTAAAATTCTGAGGTAAGTTTGTAATAATGGAAAATAAATGCATTTTCCCCAAAACTTAAACTGAAATATATTGTAATATCACAAGCCTCTCATGTAAAAGTAAAAAGCTCCTGATTAGAGTTTGAGATACATAATTTTGAGAGTTCTTACAAATAAGTAAGACCTTCATAAACAGCATCCACAAATGGTAAGTACTCTCAGACAGAAAGATCCTAGCAGTCTGCAGAGTTGATTGTTTGTAAAGAGCTGTAATAGGTGGACATAATCTGACCAAGCTTTCAAATATCTAATCATATTAGTCACCTACTCAAAAGCCTTACTTGGCTTCTGTGTTAGTTTTCTATTGCTGCTAGAGCAGAAACTTAGTGGCTCAAAACAAATGTATTAACTTGCAATTCTGGAGGACAGAATTCCAAAATGGGTCTCACTGAGCTAAAATCAAGACACCAGCTGGGCTATACTCCTTTCTGAAGCCTCTAAGAAAGAATCCATTTTCTTGCCTTTTCCCGCCTGCATTCTTTGGCTCATGTCCCTCTTCTGTAGTCAAAGCTGCCAACAGTCAGTTGAGTCGTCTTCAAATTGCATCACTCTGACCTCCTCTTCCACAGTTAAGCGTGCTTGTGATTCTAGAGCCCACCAGTACATCTCTCTATTTTAAGGTCAGCTGATTAGCAAATTTAACTGTGTCTGCAACCTTGACTCCCCTTTGCTGCATAACATAAGATATTCACGGATTCTAAGGATTAGTATGTGACCATCTTTGGTAGATGGGCATAGATTCTTCCTACCATGGGTTCCCAATGTTCACTAAACTCACCCTATCTGTCAAGGACCTCTACATTACTGGCCCTAATTTACTCTCCTGCCTTATCCCAGGTGGTTAAGAATCTGCCTGCCAATGCAGGAGACTAAGAGACACGAGTTTGATCCGTGGGTTGTGAAGATACCCTGGAGGAGGGCATGGCAACCCACTCCAGTACTCTTTCCTGGAGAATCCCATGGACAAAGGAGCCTGGCAAGATATGGTCCATAAAGTTGCAAAACCATGACTGAAGCGACTTAGCATGCATGCACACATTTCCCCCAGATCTCTATCCCCTAGGTTCCAGCCACACCAGTCTATCTGCTGGTTCCCCAACATACCCCATACTCCACAGCTCCAGAGCCTTGCTCCTGGCATTTTTCTCTTCCTTGATGTTCTCCTCATTTCTCCTCATCTTTCCTCCCAAGATAAAAATTCTATTCATTTTCAAAATTTCATGGCAAATGCTTCCTTCTCCAGGAAGCTCCCCCCCCTAGTCATTCCCCTTTAGAGGTTTCTGTCGTTTGCACCTCCCAGTAGAACTTGATGTTTTGCTTTGTTTGATAGTTATGGTGTTCTCATCTTGTCTGCTAGGTAATGATCTCCTTGAGGGCAGAAACTCAAGAATTGATCCTCATTTGTACAGCAGTTGCCTCCAAGGGTGCTCAGTCATTTCCGACTCTTTGCTACACCATGGAGTGTAGTCTACCAGGCTCCTCAGTCCATGGAATTTTCCAGGCAAGAATATTGGAGTGGGTTGTCATTTTCTACTCTACAGGATCTTCCCGACTCAGGAATCAAACCTGTGAGATACAGGTTTGAGTCTGCTGCATGGCAGGAGACTCTGAGCCACCGGAGAAGCCCATAAGTCAGTTAGACATATCTAAAACTGAACATCTGCTTTTCATGCAGTGTGTTTGTGTGTGTGCGCTCAGTTGTGTCTGACCTCCAAAATTACTCCTCCTTCAGTTTTCCTATTTATAATAATAAAACAACCTCCCTTTTTCAGTTGTGACTGCCACAAACCTTGGAGTCATCTTAATTCTTTTCTCCCTCATTCCTCACATCCAATCCATCAGCGAACCTTATCAATGCTACTCCCTGATCTAAGTCACCACCACCTTTTGTTTGTCCTACTGGACTCCTTGTTTCCAATCTTGCCTCTGATGCTCTCACCTTGCACAAGTGAGCATGTGCGTGTACACACACACTCCTCCCCCCATACAAAGTCTATCCTCATCTCAGCATCCAGATGGATCATTTAATTTTTTTTAAAGTCTAAGTCTGATTATATTTTGGTCCAGTCTGGTGTCAAAGAACTTACCATCACACTTAGACTAGAATCCAAAGTCCTATAATGTTTTCTGAGACCCTCGTCTCATCTCCCACTGTTCTCTGTTCACTCACCGTCATCCTCACTATGCCTCACACTTGCCTCAGTGCCTTTGCACTTGCTGTTCCTGCAGCTTGTGGAGCACTCTTTCTCTGGAGAGCCACACGATTCATTCCTCTATGTCCCTTAGGCCACTGATAATCCCCTCATGTCCTTTGGGTCTCTGTGGAAATATCACTTCATCAGAGCCACCTTCCCTAGCCATCCTATGCAAAAGAACAGCTCTCATTCCTTCCATAACTTTCTGTACCTTTATGCTGCCCATCTATCATTACATGACATACATTATGAATTGATTTCTTGTCAGTCACTCCACCAAAATGTAAGCTCCAGAAATCTTCTTTTGATCTCTATTCCAGTCCTAAAACCTAGAAACACACCTAGAACCTAAGCAGGCATTTAATAAATATTTGTTTAATGAACTAATTTTTGTACATCCTCCCATAGCTTGCCCAGTTCTTTGATTATTATAGATGCTGAAGAAGTATTTGTGGACTTAAATTTTATGTACATCCCCAATATTACTTAATATTATCACCAGAAGAACAACAAACACAGTAAGCCACTTTTTCATGGAGAAATAAAGGCTACAGATAAGCTGTCACAATTCAGATTAGGCTTTTGTTAATTCTGATATGATGGACTCCCTAGAGCACAAGGTATATCACGTTGAACATTTAACTCATGAATGGAGCTCAGAAATTAACTCCAGCAGACCTTACTGTCTATACAGGGAGCATGTGTGTTGGGAAATGGGGCACACTAGAATGGATGAGAAGGGTACCAAGAAGGTGACTAAGCCACAAAGGCCTATAGTTAATTATATCCAATTTCAGGGGATATTCTTAAAGCCTAAAACCTCTTCTAGTTCTGGTCTAAGTTTTTCTTTTTTTCAATGCATTTCTCTTAGGTTTTTAGTAGTACTGATTTCTTAGAAATAGACATTTGTCCTCTCTTTTTAGGTTTTTCTTATCAGAGGAAAAAAACTCAAAAATAAAACATACAGCCTCTAGTCACCTACTTTCTCTGGTCTCTCAAGAGGCCAGTTTTAATAATTCATCTTTTCTTGGCCATCCAGTGTCTACAATGAGGCAAAGGTAAATGTTTGGAACTGTGTGGGTTCATATCATTTACATTAAACTAATTTTAAAGGATTATCTTCTTTTCCTTCAGAACTTGAGTCCTTCCTTTCATACCAACTCTCTATATTCAGTACCATCTTTTAACCTAAACACACAAATATTTATCACGATGAATCCTTTGGGTTCTTATTTTACTTTTCTTGAATAACAGATGAAGACATTTTCTAAGCCAGTGTTTATTTTCACTCCATCTACAGACTAGAACTACTTGTAGAACTTTTTTAAAATTACCAACGCCCAGGGCTCACCCAAGACCAAGTGTGAATCTCTAAAGGCTGGACTCAGGCCAAACTTCTTTTCAAAGTTCCCCCAGTGATTCTAATGGATTGCCATGTTTGAGAACCAAAACCCTTAGCATATACAATAGCTAGTCACAAAGAGATAATCCAGTGATAAGAACTGTAGTCAGAGGAAGCTGACCCCAAATTTAGATTTTTTTGCAATGGTCAACTCAAAGAGCAGATCATTGCTGTGTGGATAAGTAGGACTTGACTTGATCATTAGGATAACTGACTTGAGTGCTACATTACATGAAAAGTGAAGTCGCTCAGTCGTGTCTGACTCTTTGGGACCCCATGGACTGTAGCCTACCAGGCTCCTCCGTCCATGGGATTTTCCAGGCAAGAATACTGCAGTGGGTTGCCATTTCTTTCTCCAGGAGATCTTCCCCACCCAGGGATCGAACTGGAATCTCCCGCATTGTAGACAGACGCTTTACCGTCTGAGCCACCAGGGAGGAAACAGAGATCAAATTGCCTACCTCCACTGGATCATGGAAAAAGCAAGAGAGTTCCAGAAAAACATCTACCTTATTGACTATGCCAAAGCCTTTGACTGTGTGGATCACAACAAACTGTGGAAAATTCTTCAAGAGATGGGAATACCAGACTGAGAAATCTGAATGCAGATCAAGAAGCAAAAGTTAGAACTGAACATGGAACAACAGACTGGTTCCAAATAGGAAAAGGGAGGATGCCAAGGCTGTATATTGTCACCTTGCTTATCTAACTTATATGCAGAGTACATCATGTGAAATTCTGGGCTGGATGAAGCACAGGCTGGACTCAAGATTGCAGGGAGAAATATCTATAACATCAGACACGCAAATGACACCACCCTTATGACTGAAAGCAAAGAAGAACTAAAGAGCCTCTTGATGGAAGTGAAAGAGGAGAGTGAAAAAACTGGCTTAAAACTCAACATGGAGAAAACTAAAATCACGGCTTCCAGTCCCATTACTTCATGGCAAATAGATGGGGAAACAATGGAAACAGTGAAAGACTTTATTTTATTGGGCTCCGTAATCCCTGCAGATGGTGACTGCAGCCATGAAATTAAAAGGCACTTGCTCCTTGGAAGAAAAGTTATGACCCACCTAGACAGCATACTAAAAAGCAGAGACATTACTTTGCCAACAAAGGTCCATCTAGTCAAAGCTCTGGGTTTTCCAGTAGTCATGCATGGATATGAGAGTTGGACTATAAAGAAAGCTGAGTGCTGAAGAATTGATGCTTTGAACTGTGGTGTTGGAGAAGACTCTTGAGAGTCTCTTGGACTGCAAGGAGATCCAACCAGTCCATCCTAAAGGAGATCAGTTCTGAATATTCATTGGAAAGACTGATGCTGAAACTGAAACTCCAAAACTTTGGACACCTGATGTGAAGAACTGACTCACTGGAAAAGATCCTGATGCTGGGAAAGATTGAAGGTGGGAGGAGAAGGGGACACCAGAGGATGAGATGGTTGGATGGATCATGGACGGGATGGACATGAGTTTGAGTAAACTCCAGGAGTTGGTGATGAACAGGAAAGCCTGGCGTGCTGCAGTCCATGGGGTCGCAAAGAGTCAGATACGACTGAGTGACTGGACTGAACTGAACTAAACTACATGACATGACTGGATACAGTTTCTGCTTTGGAAACAAGGATATATTTCAAAACATAGGTTGAATAGGACTTAAAGATATTTTAAAGAAATTATTAGTCAAAGGTCAAGTCTATTCACACTATCTTTTTAGTTGTCTGCAGCATAAGATGTTATATATTTGCATTATTCTTTCCCCTTCCCAACTTTTACTATAGCTAATGTAGTAAACTCATGGGAGAGGATAAAGTCCTTGCTCTCTTTTTGTAAGAAGAGATCTCCCAAATGGCTTCTTGCAGCAAAGGTTGGAGGTGATCAGGATCCAATATACTGTAGGGAATCTAGATATTCTGCAAAGAGAATGGGTGGGGAACCCAGGCCTTCAGTAAAGAGGTAAGTTCTGGGTAGCCAAGACGCAGCAGCACTTAGTGGTGGGTACTGCTTAACTGCAAGGGCACTATGGAGACATTCTGCCTATGTGATGGGCTCTGGCACAAAATTTGGTTACACTGAATTTTTCCATCACTAATTGCTTACAAGAATTTCCAAATTGAGCATTTCATTGCTCAAAAGTGCAAAGGTGACTGCAAAAGAACCCATCTAATGTTCTATAAATGATCCAATGCAATCATAATCTGGATAAAGAGATATACACTGCTTTGGCTGAGGAAACCTTGACTAAATCGAATGGGATGCTGTTCATCATTTTCTGTAACATTAATGTATCTTTCTCCAGTTGTCATTTCTTAATACTTTACTCTAAAAAGTCTTATTTTGTTCAGATATTTCTTCAAAGCAATCATTGCTAGGATCCAAACTGGCACTGGAAGGAAACTGGTTATTTGCAACAGAAAGAGATCAAATCTTAGGATTACATATAAGCCATTACCACTCTTTCCAAGTGATTTAGAAATCTATGTCCTAATGATCCCAATTTACTTTTTCTGCCAGGTTCTTCAAAATTACCTGGAAACTGTGAAGCAGTCTTTGTGTAGTAAATTCTGTCTTCTCGATGTCTTGATTAGGTATTAGCCACTTACTGGAATATGTATATGTAATTTATTAGTGCCTGAACCACAATCTTAAACTAACCGCAATGTTTCAGCAATTATAACACCTTCTAAATGATAAACCACCATATAATTTCTAAATCACTACTACTGCTCCACAAATTTCTTTAATATTAATGGCTTAATCTTAAAAAAAAAAAAGTGACATTCCTAAAGCCTTGCGATTTGTTTTGAAATTCCTGAGCATTGAGCTGCCTAACTTACAACATCTGTCTTTGAGACCTGATTGCTTCTTTGAGACTTTGAAGATTGTACTCTAAATTCTGTATTTCTATACTTACTACTCATCTATTTTCATTTTTAAGATACTCTTCCTTTGTCAGCAAGAGCATCTTCTTTTTAAGAGAAGTCATTCTTTCTTTAAAAAAAGAAATTATCTTTTAAAAATTTCCCAAATTCTAAAGTTAACTATTTAGGAGACAAGAACAGGAGTCTTGCTGCAGAGAAATGATAAGCTTATTTTTAAATACTTTTAAAATGTTGATATAGAATTCTTCCTTTGGATTATTATAATTATATCCTGTCACATATAACCAAAGTTTTCCTGTGTACACAAGACTCATTCCCTTTTGGACAGTTTTCTTGATCTTCAAGCACTGCTCTAACAAAAAGGGAAGATGTCAGTAACTTTAAAGAAGATATATACTTTTTCTTTGATAGTTAAGTAATCAGAAGACTAAAAAAGGCCAAGAGAAGAAAAAAACAAAAGAAAGAAAAGCCTTCTTGCAAAAGCAGGTGTACTACAAAGCTCAACTAGTTCACAGACTGAGGACACTGCTTTTTATAAGTTTTTTCTCCACTGGGAACGGTCTTCTGAGTTTCCCTTTCTCTGCTTTCCATCCCTCGAGTCCTAACCAGGTTTTTTTGTTTTTTTTTTTTTTTCTTTTTTGCTTGCGAGAACGGAAAAAGTTGCCAAGGCAGGCATATTCGGTACACTTCACGGAGGCTTTTCTATTTTCAGAAAGTTTTACCGTTCCCCAGATGGCTCCCAATTGTTCTTAGACACGCGGAGAACCTAGGCTCCCTCTAGACCCTTCTGAGAATCTATTTCGTGACAACTAGGAGTCCACCGTACCCGCCCAAGATGGATCTCCACAGAATTTCGCATTTGATTCCACGTCGTTTGTCGACCCACGAAAGCTCATCTTTGTACCCCAAGTCAAAAACATCTGTCTAGAGTGAAAAGGTAAGGAAACCTCTAACACCTCTCAGAGGGCTAAAGGACCCCCTGCAACCTCCCAAGGCGAGTTCTGGACGCGGCCAGCGGCAGCTCGGACCTTGACCGTGAGCCAGAGTTGGTGGTATCCCCGCTACGCACTGGATTTAATCGGAGGAAAAGTTAACTTTCGGCTCCTCGAATTTCTGCAAAGCCCGTCCGGTAGGGCCCGAACCGAAGCTGGGCCAAGGCCTCAAAATCTGAGACCAGCCAAGACAGGTGTGTAAGGAAAGCCTCCGGGTACCACGGGTCGCCGCACACAAACCCTCCTGAAGGACCGGGGGCCCCCGGCCTTCCCCATGTACTTACTCCCGGTTTAAGCATAGTCCGCGAAGCCTTGTCGTCTCTCGGTAACGCATGCATACTCTGAGCCACCCAGCACAAGGTCTAACACTGATGCTCCCCCAAACCTCAGCCTCTCCGTAGGAGCGAGGCAATCCTCCTGGGGCGTCCTTACCTTGGGGTTGGTCAGGAGCTGGTGCTCGTCGCTGTGCAGCAGCGCCCTGGAGTTGGACTCGGAGTTGTTCACGTAGACCTGGACGCAGGGGTACTGCGAGGTGCCCCTGCAGTCGGCGCCACAGGTGAAGGTGCACTCGAACACCTCGCCGATCTGCTGCACCGACAGCACCGTGCAGTTGGCCGCCGTGGCTTGCAGATCCTGCAGCGCGGGACTGAGCCAGCAGAAGCCGAAGATAAAGAGCGACACGACGCCGGAGATGATGAGAAACAAGCCGAGCCGGATGCTCTTGTCCTCGGCTTCCGTGTACTCGTAAGCCACCCGGAGCTTCGCCATCGCCCCCCACTCCCGGCGGCGGGCGCGCTCCCCCGCCCCCTCCCGCCCCCGGCGCCGAGCCCGACTGCCTCGGCGGGAGCAGCCGCCGCCGCGCGCCAGCAGAGGAGTGGGCGGCCGGGGGAGCGCGCGAGAACAAAGGGGCCGAGGCCGGCGACGCCCCCCGGCGGCGGCAGCGCCCCCCCGCCGCCTCCCTGCCGCCGCCCGAGCCCCAGAGGCTCGCGGCGCGGCAGAGGTTTCAGAGCCTCCTGCACCCTCGGGCGCGCGGAGCGCACGGGCGGCTCCTGCCTCCAGCGCCCCCTGCCAGCCTCCGCCCCCGCGCTTTCCCCGCCTCCCCCACCCCGCCTCCTCTCGCCCGGTGGCTCCCAGTCTCCATCGCCCGCCCGCCGCCGCCCGGCGGACTCGCCTGGCAGCTGCCCCGAGGGCAGAAGCTGCAGGGCTGAGGCGAGCCCCGGGGCTCCCCCGCGCGGGAGGCAGCTCCGCCGGGCCCCACCGCCGCCGACCAGGGTGCTCCCGCCCCGCCCCGGGGCGTTTCCCGTGGGCGAGGGGCGGGCAGGCGCTGGGGATCGCGGCGCCAGCGCCCGGCCTTCTCGTTACATGCCTCTGGGAGGCACATCCGCGATAAGAGGTTAGGATCCATATAACTTAACGGAGTGAAAGTTTCACAAACAAAACAAAAAACGAACGAGGGAGAGGGTGTCGTGCAAGTGAAGCGGCGGGAATTTTGAACTCCAAACGGGGGCTGGTCTGTTCAGCCAGCGGCGAGCCAGCGGCCGGGAGGCGGACGCTCTCGGGGAGACTGGACGGCGGCACGGGGCGGGCAGGAATGGAAGCCCCCAGGGCGAGCGGCGTCTGCCCCAGAGAGGCTCCGGCGGCCGGTTCCCACGCGTGGGGCGGGCGCGCGCACCGCAGGGCGGGAGGCGGGACTGCCGTCGCCCCCTGCCCCCGGGCGAGCGAGGTAACCGTCCGGCCTCAGGGTCCCGGCGCTTCCACCTGCCCCGGAGCATCCCCAGCCCCGACACCGCCCACCCGCGCCGGCCCCAGCCGGGCCTGCAGGGCAGAAGGTCAGAAGTGAAACAGGCTGAGTCAGATGGAGTTTGCAGTGGAGGCAACGCCCGTGGGGGGCAGGAGCCTGCGATCCCCCCAGACCCAGGAAACTCGCTTCCTGGGTCCTGGGTGGACCACGCGGCAAAGCAGGTCTTCGGGCGGCCGGGCCGACCCCAACTCCATGTGCCCAAGGCTGGGGCTGATTGAGTAGGGACCCAAGGGAGCGAGTGTGGAGGCTTACAGCCCTGGAAGGAGACACCATGCTCCCCATCAGGACCGTCCTCTCGCTCCAAACCGAGAGCAGAATCCTCTCTGTTCTGGCTCCCTCCTCAGGAGTCCTGGCACCGTTGGCCCATCTCGGAATTTGTAGATGAGCTTTCCAGGAGCGCTGTGCGAGGCGACAGGGGCGTGCCGACCCACTCTGGGACAGGTACCATTTCTAGAGATGCGTCTTGCTCTCCTAATTCTTCCTGCTGCTCCCTCCACGCCCCTTCCCCACCTCGCCTGTGCACACTCAGTCCCTGTTCTTTTCGTGACCTTTAAAAAGAAGATTATCTTTTAAAAATCATACTGCTATCAAAATATCAAACTTGGAGAACTATTTCGACCTACATTTTGAAGCATCAGAGTATTCACATGGCAAAACATATAAACATGTCTTTTTCTTGACTTACAAGCCCCAAATGAATATACTTTTAATTAAATTCAGTCATATATTCACATTCAGTTCCTGATGAATATGGAAACACCGAATCATAGAATTCTTGACTTCTCTTTCTTGGATTTCAAATGTTAGTTTACTGATATAGTACTTTTCAACTGAGGTCCTGATCTGTTACTTTGAAGCGCTCCTTTATGTGGTAGTTCCAAGCAAGGGGTAAAGCAAGTTTAATGGGACGACCCCAAGTGTTTTTCTGAATAAATTAAGAAGATGCAGGGTCTGGAAAGTTTCCAAGTCAGGAAGACTCTTTGTACTTTGATAACTTTCAACTTTTGAGAGACTGTTTTATTATTTTCTTCCCTTTCTGTTGGCATAAAGACAATTGTTAGTGATTACACACACTACCTGAAAGGAAAAGTGGGTTTATTAGTTGAAGCATATTAACCTAAGATTACAGATTTTCAGTGTGAATCTCCTTCCTACAGTAGGTTATAATTATTTTCCTTTTCAAGAAGGCTAAAGCCAACCTAGGATATGAGGCAGTGGTTAACAGATTAGGTATTTTGGATCTCATAGCTCTAATATGGTAAGCAACTTAACCTGGAGGCAGAATTAATTCCTATAGCTGTTCATAAAACAAAGGGATGGAGTTGTCTAAAAATAATTTAATGAATATGATTCACTTTTCAATGATTCTGGAGCTCAGAGAGTTGTGTGAATGTAACCTTTGCCTCAAAACTGAGGCAAGATGGTCTTCCAAGTAAATCTAGAGAACAAACAACAGAAAATATGGTCTTATTTTAACCTAAATTCTTAAAGGCTTTTAAATCCATTATTTTTCAAGTTCTGCATTTAGTCACCTTCCTTCTTTATAATTATTATAAAAGTATATGAAGAAACTGTTGCCATCTAGCCTTCTGCTCTTTACTTTTTTTCATACTTTTTTGCCTTTTCATACTGTTCGTGGGGTTCTAAAGGCAAGAATACTGAAGTGGTTTGCCATTCCCTTCTCCAATGAAGCACATTTTGTAAGAACTCTCAGCCATGACCCATCCCTCTTGGGTGGCCCTACATGGCATCTACATTTCATGCAGAGATGAGCACAATAAAGGACAGAAACGGTATGGACCTAATAGAAGCAGAAGATATTAAAAAGAGGTGGCAAGAATACACAGAAGAACTATACAAAAAAGATCTTCATGACCCAGATAACCACAATGGTGTGATCAAGCACCTAGAGCCAGACATCCTGGAATGCAAAGTCAAGTGGGCCTTAGGAAGCATCACTACAAACAAAGCTAGTGGAAGCGATAGAATGCCAGCTAAGCTATTTCAAATCCAAAAAGATGATGCTGTGAAAGTGCTGCACTCAATATGCCAGCAAATCTGGAAAACTCAGCAGTGGCCATAGGACTGGAAAAGGTCAGTTTTCATTCCCATCCCAAAGAAAATCAATGCCAAAGAATGTTCAAACTACCACACAATTGCACTCATCTCACACGCTAGCAAAGTAATGCTAGAAATTCTCCAAGCCAGGCTTCAACAGTGCATGAACTGTGAACTTCTAGATGTTCAAGCTAGGATTCAGAAAGGCAGAGGAACCAGAGATCAAATTGCCAACATCCGCTGAATCATCGAAAAAGCAAGAGAGTTCCAGAAAAACACCTATTTCTGCTTTATTGACTATGCCAAAGCTTTTGACTGTGCGGATCACAACAAACTGTGGAAAACTCTGAAAGAGATGGAAATACCAGACCACCTGACCTGCCTCATGAGAAATCTGTATGCAGGTCAAGAAACAACAGAACTGGACATGGAACAACAGACTGATTCCAAATTGGGAAAGGAGTATGTCAAGGCTGTATATTGTCACCCTGCCTATTTAACTTATATGCAGAGTACATCATGCGAAATGCAAGGCTAGATGAAGCACAAGCTGGAATCAAAATTTTCCAGAGAAATATCAATAACCTCAGATACTCAGATGACATGACCCTCATGGCAGGAAGTGAAAAACTGAAGAGCCTCTTGATGAAAGTGAAAGAGGAGAGTGAAAAAGCTGGCTTAAAACTCAGCATTGAAAAACTAAAATCATGGTATCTGGTTCCATCACTTCATGGCAAATAAATGGGGAAACAATGGAAACAGTAACAGACTTCATTTTCTTGGGCTCCAAAATAACTGCAGATGGTGACTGCAGCCATGAAATTAAAAAGCACTTGCTCCTTGGAAGAAAAGCTATGACCAACCTAGACAGCATATTAAAAAGCAGAGATATTACTTTACCAACAAAGGTCCATCTAGTCAAAGCTATGGTTTTTTCAGTAGTCATTTATGAATGTGAGAGTTGGACTATAAAGAAAGCTGAGCACCAAAGAATTGATGGTTTTGAAATGTGGTGTTGGAGAAGACTCTTGAGAGTCCCTTGGATGGCAAGGAGATCCAACCAGTCCATCCTAAAGAAAATCAGTCCTGAATATTCATTAGAAGGACTGATGCTGAAGCTGAAACTCCAATACTTTGGCCACCTGATGTGAAGAACTGATTCGTTGGATAAGACTCTGATGCTGGGAAAGATCGAAGCTGGGAGGAGAAGGGGATGACAGAGGATGAGATGGTTGTATGGCATCATGGATGCAATGGACATGAGTTTGAGTAAACTCTGGGAGTTAGTAGTGGACAGGGAAGCCTGGGGTGCTGCAGTCCATGGGGTCGCAAAGAGTCAGACAAGACTGAGAGACTGAGCTGAACTTACTCCTCTTAATTCCTATTTAAATTAGCTTGCTTCTCTTCTGAACCTTTCATTATTTCATGTGTTTCTTACTAAAAGTCAAACATATCAAAAAGATTTTCCATACTTCTATTTTATAATTAATGGAATGCTGTGTGTTACCAGTTTCATTTATTTGAACTGGGGCTGCCTTTTCACATTTCCAAGAAATGTGAATCTGAAAACAGGTCACCATCGACTCACTTAAGTTAGGATAGTAGTAAGAACCCTTAGGACGTCAGAGATTCTGAGCTCTGAGGCCACTGAACATCGTTTCCTGTGGAGGGCAGAGGCAACACAGGAAAAGAAAAAGCTAGTCTTTTCTTTGCATAGTTGTCCACCAGTTAAAATTGAGATTAAAACTGCAGTACTCAGGACCAGACTAACTTACTTGATGTACTTCTTTGTTTGCAGCAATGTTTTCAGGAGAATCATGGTCAAGCCTTGATGAAGTTCTTTTTAAAAGAAAAAATAAAATATATATAAACAAGGACATTAAAACCACTGTTATTTATAGTTTGTTCTCATGATCAACATTGCTCAAGAATCCCTGTGACTGATGTTAAAGTTGTAATATACAATTTCTTATGTATATATACCTTTATTAAAATATTGTTAAGAAATGATCATAAGTAGGGCTATGATAATCTAGGAATAGAAGGGAATTTGGAATATGTTGGGAAAATGTTTATATATGATTTTCAAAATTTGCATATTGTGAAATTTTTCAAACTTGGATAGCTAAAATATAGGGGAGAAAATTAATATTGTATCATCACCTTTTCTCATTAAAATTCACATGCTGGATAGGTTTTCGACATTTGCAATTAGAGAAGAGTAAATATGAATGAAAGCATAAGTGATCCAAAAGCAAAATATAGAAAAATTTTATCAAGCTTTTTCATTTAGTTACGTAAATTTAGATTTTGTTATTGTCACAGAAAATTAAGTTTCCTTTCTGTTTGGTCTTAACTTTTAAAGTGCTTAAAGTTGTAATAAGTCATTTCCAGCTTGCTAATATTAACTTCTTGCCATGCTTCATTATGAAAGTAAAATATTTGCTATTAGCATCAGATTTTTACATTCTAAATCAATTTCCTATGTGGCCACTGTCTTTTCTAATTGCTTTTATTTTTTCCTGTCTATAAACTTTAATGATATTGAATACATAATTATTATTGAGAACATGACTTACTATTTTTAGATAGTTATAATCATTAGAACAGGAAGGGATCTTAAATATTACCTAGTTAAATATTAAGTAGGAAAGAAAGCTCCAAAAGACTTTGCATTTTGTTTTAAATAGTAAATAATGATTATTAAAAATATTTTTTCAAAGTTCAAATTTATTTGCATACAGCCTTTATCTTTGCAATTGAAAAAGAAAAGCAAAAAGCAGAGATAATCACTTCATATTAGTAAATTCATAATACTATACTGGAAGTGCTGGTTGGATTTCCTAAATTCTTGCCACCTGTCAGTCTTTCATGTTAATGGAAGTGAACTTCTATGTATATAAATACAAATCAGCTTTGAAATTAGAAAACAAGAAGCTAAGAAATTTTGGTCTGAACACTGAGAATAAATAGTTTAACATAACTGATGTTTCAGACTGGAACATTTCATGACTTTTATTCCAAGTTGATTTTGTTCTTCCCATGTTCTTCAAAAACTTAGGTATTACTCTCTTAACTGTTCCCAGTTCTGTTAAAAAATCATTTAATAATTCAAAAATATGGAAAATGCCTCCTAGTATAGTGACTAACAGGGGGGGAGTGTCTGTCTTTGGAGAAATGGACCAACATCTACTGAACACCTACTTTAAGGAAATGCTCTAATTTAATTTTACCATGAGATGAAGAGGAACAAGATTAAATACCTTTTCCAAGATCTTGCCTGTGTTTATTATGGCATATTACACGGCCCATTCTTTCTTTACTCTAGTGGTTGTGGTTTAGTCAGTAAGTCATGTGCAACTCTTGTGACCCCATGGACTGTAGCCCACCAGGCTCCTCTGTCTGTGGGATTATCCAGGCAAGAATATTGGAATGGGTTGCCGTTTCCTTCTCCAGGGGATCTTTCCCACCCAGGGATCGAATGCAGGTTTCCTGCATAGCAGGCACATTCTTTACCAACTGAGCTACAAGGGAAATCCCTTCTACTGTACTACACCATTGCTAATGAATTACTGTATTCAATACAAAAGAATTGTAGGTAATTCAAGTGGATTTAAAATGTGCTTATATACTTATATTCAAGTATGGTTAGGTTTGATCAAAATCCATATTGTGAAACCTGACTATGAAATGGTGGTGGCTGGAGGACAGTGGGTAGAGAATGCAGGAGTTGACTTAATCTAGTCCTCCTGTTTAATTTTACTCTGAAACTCTTGTGTTGAAAATAGCTCGTTTTTAGATGCATAGCAAAAATAAGTAGTACTGTGTTATGCAGGAGAGGGAGATGAAGTGTAGTATTCAGGTTTTAGAGAGACTTGTTAGAACTAAATTCAAGCTATTCAAAGCTCCTATTACTGTAGAAGTAAACACAGGAAATGAGATGCTAACACAAATCATTAAATCATTTTAGGGTAGAGGAAAAGCCCAAGTGAGTGAGTGAAAGTCGCTCGGTCTTGTCCGACTCTTTGCAACCCCATGGACTATACAGTCTGTGGAATTCTCCAGGCCAGAATACTGCAATGGGTAGCTGTTCCCTTCTCCGGTGGATCTTCTCAACTCAGGGATCGAAACCAGGTCTCCCACATTGTAGGTGGATTCTCTACCAGCTGAGCCATCCGGGAAGCCCAAGAATACTTAAGGGGTAGCCTATCCGTTCTCTAGCAGATCTTCCTGACCCAGGAATCAAACTGGGGTCTCCTGCAATGCAGGCAGATTCTTTACCAACTGAGCTATCAGAGAAGCCCCAGAAGAAAAGTCTATCTTCCTCTTAATGCAGGGAATTGTTAGGTAGTTAGAATAGGAACAGGAGTCCAAGACGGTGGTGGCTAAAAGACAAGGAAGGGAAAATCCTGCGAAAATAGAACAAAGAAAGGTCAAAGGAAGGTCTGAAGACCTGAGTGAGGACCTCAGGTAGAACAAACAGCACTCCTGGCTAGCCCAGTTTACGTAGGGCAGGCCCAGAGGGAGGAAAAAACATATAAAAAGAGGAGCCAAAAAGCTCTTTGGCTCACTCTCTCCCGGGCGCTGTTTCACGTCTTTGGGTCGGCATGCATGCCCTCACGCCTGGAGGACCGATTCTCCTTCTATTTTCTAGATAAAATGGAGCTGTAACACTGATTTGTCTAAGAGTGATAACACGGTCTGCTCGAGACCTGAGAGCTATAACACGGTCTATCCAAGACCCGAGAGCTGTCACGCGCTGAGGGCTTCAATGTCTGTCACTTCAAATCTCTGTTGTGATGAGACAGAACCGAGGAGCATACACTCACCTGACAGAATCACCTAATACTTCTAATAATAGCTTCCTTGCTTTTGCTTGGACACTTCCAGTGACGGAAAAAATCATTAACTCCTAATGCTATTGATTTTTGGATATTTAAAAAATTTATGGTGTAATATTTTCTTGTAAGTTGAAATCTGCCTTTCCATAACATCCATGTAAATATCCTTATTCTGCCCTCTAGTGTTACACAGGTTAGAGATAGTCTGCCTCACAAATGATAATCTGCCTTACAGATTTAGGATACGGGAAGATAACTGTCATATCCTTAGGCCCTTTCTTCTTAGGCTATTCTTAAATTTCTTCAATACTGTCTTTTGATATGGTTTAGAAAACTAAACCAAAATGCTAAGAAAAAATAGATAACTGGAGGTTGGAAACATTCTCTGTAACAAAAGTCTGCACCTTTCTTTTCCATGTTTTCCTGCCGACAAACACTTCTAGGACAGAGGACATTGCTGTTTTCTAATTAACAGTATCACTGCAAAAAGATTTTGGCTCTATTCATTAGACAGAATTGGGATTCCAAAAAGTGATATGCAAGTCAACTCATTTAACATTCAAATATTAAAAAAAAATTTTAAAAACAGGTATAATTTTCCACTCAATAAAGGGACAAAACTTGTTTTATATTTGAAGACTAGTAACCACTTGAAGATTATAACCTAAAACATTAAAAATAAAAATGTCTGACTCCTAAGAGGAAAAATATTTAACAGCTCAAATTTTCTCTTAAAACAGACCATTTTTTCATGCAACTGTTACATATGGTAATTACATCTTAAAATAAATGTTCGGTATGTAACAGATTTAAAGGTAGCTTCAAAACATTCTGGCTGCCCTAAATCTTTATTTTTATACAAAGGATGAAACTATTTATATCATTTCTGCATATAATTTTTTCTCATTGAGCTGTATATTTTTGAATAATCATCAGTTTCAAAGTTCAATTTAAAAGTCTTTTCATTATAAATGAGTAACCATAGAGCTGGTCCTAAAAATAATCCCGTACACCCAGCCATTTGTTGACATCATAACTCTTTGAAATTTGATGCATTTCTTCCAAAATGTTTAAAGAACTCTCAAGCGTTATTCCTAAAATTATCTTCAGTATATACAAGAGAATAGATTGGTCTGGAAGCAAAACATCACCTGTTAAAAGTTTTAAAAATTAAAATTATGTGGTCAAAATGTTACTTAGGCTAAATACAAATGCATGTTAACAGAACATTATGTTTCAGGGTATGCTTATGGAAATTCAGAGACTAGCTCTGATTCATAGTAAAAATTTGTTTTCCTCAGCTAGTATCCTCAGTTGTTGCTTAAAGGAACTATCATGTGGGGCACAGGCTATTTTATCTCACCTTCTCTAACAAAAATGTCAAAATATATTTGTGGTGTGGTAGATGCCTACTCAGGCCTTAGAAACGAAAACTTAGTTTTGCTATAGAGAAGATAAGTAGTTTATTAGCTAAAGTATTAAATATTTTGGCAAATGCCAAATGGTGGCCATAAGCTGTTAAGAGTATACAACAGTTTGGGTTTTCGACAGATAGGAAATTATGCCAGTGAAAACTACCATTGACTTCTCGTCATTTTCAAGAAGTTATTTAAATGACTGGATTAAAAAAAAACTTTTAAGTTGATGGACATAGAGTTGATAGTGCACCTAACTGCCCTTAGCAGTTTTTACACACATAAGTTGAAGTGGCAAAAATATCCCAAGGAAATAGCTAAGGTTAAAAAAAAAAAGAGAGAAAAAGCATCTTTGCTGTGTTGTACTTGGAAATGGATTTAACTCCCCTCGTATTCTGCTCTAATAAATACTACTGTTAACAATGCAATGTCTGTACTAGAACATTAGTTGATGCCCCCAATACACAGTAATGCATTATCCCAAGATCAACTTGGTTTGAGTTTCACCAGGATCTGAGGATTTTATTCTAGTTAATACTTTAAAATAGGCATAGTATAGTATAAGTGGTAGTTAACTAACTTCAGAAATGGCTTGTGGTACTTAAATAAATTTTGTATTCTTGGCCTCTCTGTAGAGTAGGTAAACATGAGACCTAAAATATATTTTTAATATGTTTCTCAGTTGATTCTTGTGTACATCCAGTTTGAGAATTACCTAACTAGAGGATAACTGGTGAGTTCCTGCAGCTATCTCAATCCAAATTAAGCTTTCTTAATTTCAAATTTAATGATCATTTTCTTTATGGATAAAAAATAGGATTATTGCATAATCAAATTTTTGTGATCACCAATGTGACAGAAAACAGGAGATTGTACAGGGGGAAATTCACCTCAAAATTTTAAAAGTCTTTTCTCCTTTCAATGTATAACTAAATACAAACATAAATAAGTCTGGGGAATATACACATACACATGATTTACTAGTTCTTGTATTTTACTGTTTCATGTCCCTATTCCAAAACTAAAAAAGTAAGTTGTCTTTTTTGATTAAATCTTTCCAAAGATATTGCAGTAATTTAAAGTATATCTTATCTATGACTAGGTAAGAGCACATTTTAGACTAGATCAGTGTTTTCAGTATGTAATTTTTAGCCCTGATGACATCATGTTCTTTGACTTCAGATCAAGAAGAGTATCAACATATGAAAACAACTCAAGTTATCAAATCAAACGTTTTACTCAAAAAGATAGTTGCCTCAACAGCAATTCTGACAAGTCATCTAGCTTCTGCTTCAACGTTTCTGTTGATGGAAACCTCACTTCATGAAGCATTTAATACTGTGGGATAGGCACCTTAATATAGAGAACCAAAATTTGTCTCAACTTCCACCTGCTGGTCTGAGACTTGCCCTCTTCTTCATTTAAATCCTTCTTGTATTTGAAGACAGCTGTCATATCTCCCCATAGTTGTCTGCTGTCTCTCCTCCAAGGGCTGCATCTGATCAACTCAGTTCTTCCCATACATGACATCTTTGAAACTGCTAGGCATTTTGAAAGTTGTGATTTCTCTAATTGAACTACTTTTGTTCCTTTGTGAATACAAAAGAATGGTACCTTAAAATTGTTGGCAATTAGGTTTGCTGACATACAGTAATCACCCCACATCCCACTTAAAACACGTTTTCAATCAATGACAGAAACTTGGTCACCCAGTTCAATTCCTTACCTTATACTCAGAACACTGCCCAGCCAGTCTCTCCTTGGTTACGCCATGTGAAGTTGAATTTAATGCCTTACAAATCAACTCTTTTCAAAATCTCATCTCAGTTATATTTTAATATTGTGCTGAAATCCTTATCAGTTGTAGTTCTGCTTTTAAGCTACACAAATGAAATTTGTCTGACAGCTCAAGTTTGATACCTGAAGACAGATTATTGGTTCTAAAGTTTATTCCCTAATGCTAAACATTCCTTCTTCCTGGTGTTTTTTTTTCAATGATATTTTAACATATAATGAGTATACTCAAAAATCTTACCTTCTGATGCTATGCTTAAGACAGAACATATTAATCCATGTACAACACTTAGCGTGTTGCTTGGTAGCTAGAAGGCACATCACGTTTTCTCCTGCCTTCCCTAGTCATGGTAGCTCTTAAAATGCATCAATCTTTCCTATCTTGTTCTGAACGCTGTACTTGTGTTAATATAGTTGAAGATTACATTAGTATTTTTGGCAATAAAATAACAATTTGATCTATATATGAACAACTTTTAAGCCATGCTATATCCCACCAGCCTTTATTCTTTTAATAGCAACTGAAGTGCAAAACTGAGTAATTTTTCTGGTGCAATGTATCCTATTTGATGTAAT
Organism: Antilocapra americana; assembly: GCA_007570785.1. NCBI lineage: Eukaryota > Metazoa > Chordata > Mammalia > Artiodactyla > Antilocapridae > Antilocapra > Antilocapra americana. Next base: position 12,234,634 of record ML663563.1, on the reverse strand, counting down.
TTTAAGATTACTGGGTTAGATTGCGATTCCAATTTTGACTTTTAATGTATTTGCTTCATCTCCTAGATTTGTCATTTATTCATGGTACAATCTAATTCACTAGTGATGCTATACTAGCAGCAAAGAGAGAAACTTGACATGCCATTATGATCTAGGTTTTAAAGACACTGGGCTGTGTCTGGCTTGTATCATTTTCCAGAGACTGTTTCAGAACCAGTTACCAGGTATTCCTGTATCTTCTTTGTTAACTATACAGACAAATCATGGTTAAGAGAACATTAAAGACGGATATCCCCTTTCTTTACACATATAGACATTCAGTTTTTCAGCAATTCTTTTTGCAAGATTGATGCTATTAAGCAAATTTAAGTTAAAATAAGTGAGTCCTTCTTTGCAGCCACGCTCACATAATTAATTGAAAATGCCTAAGATTCTTTTAAAAATGGAACTACAGCAGAAAAGTTATTTCAAAGCCCACTGCTTTATTTTCAAATTGGAATTATTAATTTATACCAATCAACATGTATTTATCAAGCACCTACTGTGTCCCAAGTTCAGTGGCAAAAAGGAAAAGACCAGATAAATGGAAACTAGAAAAATGTATATACTGTGAGAATTTAAAAGTTCATTTATTAATTAAAATGTTATATCCAGTGAAAGCTATCTGTGCAGTGAAAAATCCCTAAAGGTGAAATTTATCATATTACAGTATCACCACAAGCAGCACAGAATGTATCTGAAACTAAAAAGTTGAAGGGACTTCAACAAAGTAGCTTTTGTTTCAGAAAGCCAATTGTAGTATAATCACAAAACTTATTTAACATAATGTACGTGTCACTAGTTACAGAGGGAAAAGTTAATAGGATTAGATCTAAGGCAACTGGAGATATTAGTTTAGGTCGATTTCTGTCCATATGTAACCACAAATTATAAAACCAAGGAATATAACAGTATGTTATATAAAAGAGTTTAATATAGTATCTTAAAGATTTCAGATAGAATTTTAAAACTTGGATTTGAAGTCAAGAACATGGTAATTTCTGCTATCAACAAGTTATAAAAAGTTTGCTTACATGTAAGAGTTTTCTCATTTTGATGATTCAGAGTAAAAAGGAACTCAGAAAACTTGAAAAATATGCACTTAAAACTTTGCATTTGGCAGTTAAAACAAGCAAGTAGAGAGCCAACAAACCACTTGATGAGGTATCTTGCTTTTTGTGTTATTCACACAGTCCCAACTGTGACAGTGGTGACACTTGTTATGTTTATGCTTATAAGAATAAAGATCCCCTTCCATTTTTTTCTTTCTTCTTGTTTGACTATACAGGAAAAGTTACACTTTACATATTATATTATTATGAAAAAGTGTAATCTGCTTTTAAGAAATTGATTTCTGGATTTAATTCTTATTTATGTCAAGTTAGGTATGTGTTCTGTGAACTTTTCTTTTTGCACAAAAGTTAAATTACACAAGTACCATTTTCCTACAGAAGAGATGCTTTGGTTTAAATCTAAATATTACAAAATCTTGTTATTTTTATGTCAGTTTCTCGTATCTCAAAATACATAGAAAAAGGTAAATTTTGTGTCATCTTATATTCCTGATATACAAATAAGTTTATATGCTTCATTTTCAAACATGATTTAGTAAATGTCAATAAACTCATTCTTCATAGAAAAAAAGGTTAAAAATGAAAAATTTAAAGAATAAAACCTCATTGCTTAAAAAAAATTTCCATCTCTACTTCTGCTTTCATAACTTCAATATTTATCTTTAAATGGAAAAGAAACCATCAACGTGTATGTGAAATAAACAGGCAAGCAAACTGAAGGGGAAGATTATTCCACTCTTCTTTGGCTTAATTTGTACATATTTCTTTAAGATATATCTCAAAGGTCTATTAAATTTCTTATACACTTCTCACAAAAGCAGAGTGTTTTAACTGGGTGTCTGGAGTTTTATTTCAAATGTTTTATTTCAGAAGTTTTATTTCTAATGCTGTTATTATTCACTTAAAAAATAGTTTTCTTTGTTTCAACTTGGTTAACATTAAGAATGTCTACATTTTTAACCTGCAAATGAAATGGTATATGGTTCCATTAAATGAGCTGTCAAATGCAAAAAAAAAAAAAAAGGACTGCATTTTAAATTGTTCAGTCATACCATTCAGTTGTAAAAATTTTTTCTTCTCTATTTTTTCATGTTGAAGAAATAAGTTCACAATTTCAAATCAAAGTCAACACTGCAGTGAGGAGAGCTTTTCTACTTTATTACAAAGAGAAGAAGCCTTTATGTGGTCAGAAAATACAAGATTGATCTTTTTTTTCTCTTCCTATGAAACGCTGCTGTTCAAACAGCCAGAGTGAATTGTCTCAGTTCACTTCTTTAAGTCCCATCACATTCACTTGGGTATGGATGTCCTTGGCTGCTGAAAATCTGGCCCTTTAGTGCACAGGGCGACAAAGTCCCCTGACCAGCAGTTCCAGAATGTCCCATTTTCATATATTGCATCCATGCACACCTCCTAAAAATGAGGTACAGCAGGGCAAACATTTTCCAAAATAGATGTCATATATATAATATATACACATTCGTACATACATACCTTTATTCATGTGATGTCCAAAAATTTAAAAAAAATGTACACATTTATTACAAAATCGTAACAAAGACTGGACAGTGTTTTGCTCATTCTGGAAAGATGAAGCTCAGTAATAACACAACCCTGGAAACCATCCAGAGATTGTGGCAATATCTTTCTTCTAAACAGTCAGATATTCTTGCGTTAAGCTTGGCAAAACTGCCTTTCAAAAACAGAAGGGGAAGTAAATGAAGGAAGCAGACCTTGCTCATCTTTCCAAATGAAATACGAGAAGGATCTTCACATAAAAATGCACAAACATTTGTTATTTTATTACCAATAGTGCTACAATGAACAATGCAAATTTTGCGGTCTAATTCTGTTGAGTCTCTCGTGGGTTTTCTTTTTTTACATTTTAGAAACTAAATGGTAACTTCTGTCAGTGTACTTGCTGGTCTTTACAGACCCAAGTCTGTCTGCTGGCAAAAAAAAAAAGAAAACAAATGAAAAAAAATTCAGACCCTGCTCGAACTAGAGAAAAACAAATTACAAATTTAGTTGTTGGGCAGCACATAATTAGTAAGGCAGGACCTCAAATGGTGACCCTTTGCGTAAGCCAATTGCCAGATCCTCAAGGAATTAAAACCAGGGTGCCTGAGCCACATCAGTTCTGCAGTTATGTTGAGTATTGTGCTGAGACAGCCATACCCCAAGAAAAGGGAAGTCTTTTTTTAGAAGGCTTGCTGAGCAGGGTTGTAGTTGAAGGTGGATGGCAGGTGAGGCCGTTCTTCTAATTTGTCATATTCCAGATGGAACTCCTATAAAACCAAATTAAAAAATTTAGATGATTTCCTCTCCCTCTGATCTCAGATTTTTGTCAAAATATATTTTATTTACTATATGAACAAATAAAATACCTATAAGGTATGCGAATGAAGAGATACCAACTTTTTTTCCCCAGTAAGTAAAATATAGCTTGAAGAAATACAATGTGCTATAGTTTCTATCTGATAAATACAAAAATGTAGACTTTCTGCATAAAAGTCAGAGACTAGTCTTGAGCATCTATTTTATGATGCAGAAATTTTATGCATTTTTTTTGCTCAAAAATAAAAGTTTGAGGGAGCAATTACTGTATTGCTAATAAAAACTATTAAAAATTATAATTTAAAGTAAAGCTACCTTCAATGAAGTATAAAACTTAAAAACCTTTTTTTCCCCATGAAAAAAGTTTAGAAATAAAGGAGTTCTCAATTAGTCTTATCACATGTTTTTTAAAAAACAAACATTAAAGTTATTTTAAGCTCATTATCTGGGGAAAACTCACACCTCTCCAGACTTTTCATTTCACAATCCTCAAATCCTGAAAAGACGTAACTGCCATCTCAAAACTGACAGTGCTTTTGCCTCAGGCACATCTGAAGATGAACTATATATAGCTCATTTTAATTAAACTTTCAAAACACTACATGAGCTTTAAAATTTAAGAATGATAAAGCAAATTCTTCATACTTCCCCAAGATCAACAAGAGAGATGAAGAATATAACAATGTATATTAAAAAAAAACCAAAAAACCTTTTTAAAGCCAAATGGCCAGAGGTTCTAAAATTATTAATTCTACAACCTGAATTCAGGTAGCAGAAACCATCTCGGTTAACCCCATTTAAAACATTATGAACTATTATATGTACTACACACTAAAGAAAGCCAAGTAATGTCAGTTCCATGGCTTAATATATTTTACCTGTTTTATTTCAAATTAATTCCACAATAGATATTTCCATTATTAAATTAAGTGAGAATTTCATTATTACAATGAAAATCTAGGTCATTATAAACCCAAGGATTTAAAATTTTAGGATATTACAACAAGAATAATAGAAATAGCAGGTATCAGAAGACTAGTATGTGTCAAAACTAGAGACAGAACTAATTTTGTTCTCATCTTCATAACTGTAAAGTAGACATCATTATCTTCTTATTTGCATTGGAGGAAAATGAAGCTCACAAGTAACCTGCTCAAGTCATACAGTAACTGGCAGATCAAGGATTTGGATCCAGACCTATAGGACACCGAAGCCCATGACTTTTCTAGTATAACACGTATTTTTAGCCCAAGATCCAAAACTACTTAATTACACTCCAATCCAGAAATGTTGAAAAGATTCAGTCCAATGACAAATGTCTGTAAGGAAGGCATACTGTGTTGACTTTTAAAAAGTTCACTTTAGAGTTAACTAAGGCACAGAGCTTATTTGCTTATCAGTAAAACTTTAGCAAAAACTAAAGCTTAACTAAACTTTAGCATCATCATTGCAATCAAGATAGCCTCCCTTAACGCTTTGTGTAGTAGGCACCTCTCCCTCTCTCGATACCCTGTCTAGGTTTTAAAAGAACTTATTGCCTGGCTAAAGATAAATACCTAAATTAGTGGAGAAAGTGTCTTCCGGATGTATCATTCTTTAGAAATTAAAACTGGCTAACTTTAGTTCCAAAATATGGGTAGTTATTGGGTAAAAAGTGTATCTGTAGCTGACAAATCATATACTCCACTATCTAAGATACAGAAATTAAAATTTTGTTCCATTGTCCTGTCCTCATCATTGTACACTGGTGAATTACACTGCACAATCAGAATTTAAACTAGAGTAACTTCATCATATTAGAAGATCAGTCTAAACCTAGGGAGTAAATATGATAATTAAAATCTCAAAGATTCAGAAATTCAGAGATTCAGAAATTAAAGAGATCAAATTTGGTCTCATTTTTAAAATCTTTTTGTCTTCTATGTCTTTTTATTTTTCTTAAAAGACATAAAGCTCACACTTTTTCTTTGTTCCCTAACTTTCCTGATCATATCTTTTTTTACATGTTTATCTCACATGTACACATGTACCACATACCACACACACACTTTTGTATAATCTGTAGGGGCAAGAAGTGTGTCTGTTTCATGCATCACTATCTACTGTCCAGAATACTTAGAATACTATTGAGTTGCCAGGCTCCCAGCAAGAGTATAAATTAATGGCTAATGAATATATGAATATAAATTTTCATTTGTTTTAGGAACAGAACATTTAAATTTTTTAAATATTCAAAGATTAGGTATTCGAAGGTCTATGCATATAATTGCTTTAATGGAAAAAATGATTTACAGATAACATTTAAATGGTTTAAAGACTAGAAAGAGTTCTAGGTACTAAAAATCACATTTATAGTAGGTTATGATATGATAAAGGATCCTAAACATTAAAAATCCTACTCAGTGTTGGATCCATAAGGTGAAGTCAGCCTGAAAGAATTGACACTTTTAAGTCTTTATAGTTTGAGAAAGCTATTTTCACCCAAAAGTTCTCCGTGGATAAAATTATTTTAAAAATCTTACTCATTGAGGCTATATATAACAAATTTTTTAATTAATAGGATATTGGATAATTTCAACTTAATTACATAGGACAGATCACACAGTGTGTCAACGAATAGATTATCTAAAAAAGAATAAGCAAATATGGTGTCAAATTTCTTTTTGCATATTCATTATTTTGGTTACAGTGTCAGAATTTCTATGAAAATACATTATTGACATATAGGAAATTCTTTATATAAATAATGGGGCTGTATCCTAGAACTCACAGAAAATTTTAGGAGAGAAAGTATAGTTCTGATTTAAATAATCTAATCCTTTACTTGAAATTATAGTTCTTCAGTTCTCTGAAAATATTAAGTGATTTGCAGAGGTGAAAGAGAACCTCATACAAGTATGACTGAAGACCTGATTACGGTCTCAATCAGGTCAATATTTTTCAACAACACCATGATAACATCAAGCTATTAACTTATAATACTAATTTATACAGAAGGCTTCTTATCAGTTGATGCTATTAAATTCATGTTCTTTACCTGTGGATAACAAACTACTACCACTTTACAGATGGGGACTTTGACTTGGGAAATGGCACATCAACGGATTTTCTGTAGTTTGATGAAGTCTGTTAATAAATATACTATGGGATTCTTAATTTCTAGTGAAAACATCCTTAAAAAAAAGAAACCCAGAAGCCTCTGTGAAAAGTTTATTCTGGGAATATAACATAAAAGTTTTAAGTCCATGAATTTTTTAAATAGAATCAAAAGAAGAGAGTTGCATATTCATACTTGATAGAAACCGGTACTTCTGCTTATTTTCATCACTATGAAAATAATTTTGTTGAAGAATATCAGTGCAAGTGGCCAACAAATCACTTTAAGAAAGATTTCTCAAAAATAGTTTAATAATGATATTTCTCAAATTTTATTTTTCAACTTCACAGCTAAAAATTTTAAAGGTAATAGTTAAGGCAAATGCTCAACTTACACAGGAGAGATCAGACAAAACTGGGTAAAATTATTACTTTACATACACACACACATAATTTTCTTCAAAATGACAGTTTCCTGAGGAATTGCTTTTGTGGGAAATTAGGGGACTTATAAATGTTCAAGCAGTTCCTGAATATCTCTCTTTCTGGAAAACTGATTTTTTTTTTCCACGTAAGTTGATTTCCTCACAGATTTCAAACTAAAATTCAATTAAAATTACATATCTACTGATGCGAGTATCTATTTCTTTTTGCATATGTTTGGAATAATTTATGATCTTGAGCAAAAGCTTTAAATGAATAGAACAAACTTCAGTTATTTACTATTAGAATTTTTCCCTTCCAAAGATACTACTCCCATAGAACCAGGTTCTCTAACTATGGTGCCAAGGACCAGCACTATCACTGGCATCACTTGGGAATTTGTTAGCAAAGCAACTTCTCATGTCCCACCCACAGACCTACTTGAACCAGAAACAAAGCAGGTTGGCTCAGCAACCTGCCAGATGATAAAAGGAGGCCTCCAGACAATTCTGAAGCAAGCTAGAACCACTGACCTAACAACAACCAGAATTTCTCCATCTTGGAATTACAGTAATAATCTATAATAATAACACTGATAAAAACAACAACAAACTACCACAACAAACTACCACAACCCTATATCAAATACCTAAGGTATGCCAAGCAGTGCACTCAGGGTATATGTGTGCCTGTGTAATCTCAATTAATCTACATGATAATCAGAGGCAAAAATCATTTTGATTTAAAAGATAAGGAAGCAGGTATGGAAAGGAAACTACTACAAGGTCAAAGTATAAACACCAGAAATAAGAGTTAAATTCAAATCCTGATACAAGAGTTATGGTTTTCTACTTCACTATATTTATTAAAGAACAAGTAATATACACAATGTCTTGTATACTACTGTATACACAATGTCTTGTATACTATTGGTAATAACTATTTGTATTAAACTAAAGGTTAGGTCATGAATCTACCCGTTAAAGTCAAGAGGTGCATATTAGAATTGTTAAAATAACTCAAGTACAGTGTAGAGTGGTATCTAGACTTGGACTGAGAAGCAATGACATTTACCATTAGAGAAATACCCCCAAAATAATAATACTGAGAAAAGGTTTAACCTTTTGTATGTGTTGTCACCTGTTTTTTTTTTTTTTTTTGAGCTCAGCTTTTCTATTTTTTTCCATGTTTTATATGAAGTCTTTTAGGGACGTAAATTTTTGTAATAATTATCTGGTAAGCATCTTACACTATCTTTTAAAAATGCTTTACTCTTCAGTTTAGTAAAGCTGATTAAAAAAAAAAACACTAAAAAATTATCCAATGAACAGTCAGGAAATAGTTTTTTCTGTATAAATTTAATAAAACCAACAAAACTAACTCTTTAGTTTTTAATCCTTAGATTTATCAGTGGAAAGAACATTCAGAGAAATCATGAAGTCATGAAATAAGACACTGTGAACTACATTTTCTTCTAGGTAGAGTAAGCACATACATAAGGAACTAAACACAAATGTGTAATATGCTACAGCACTGATTAAAACTGCATGTGGGACGGTTAGAAAGGTTGTTTTTGTGAGGAAAAGTTGCAAACCAAAACAACTTTTTCCACTGGCCTCTTCCCCCCAGTTATTTCACATACTAGTCAAAGGAACAATCATGATTAATGCTTGCAATTTTCTTTCTTTATATTTACTTGCAAATAAAAACTCAACCATATTTCCTGCAATGAGTGCAAGTGTTTAAAAAGTCTACATCTATTTATATACTGGTTTTAGGAAAAAATCTCATATTTGCTTACTTTAAAGTAATAATAATATAAGAATACATGAAGGGGATTGCAAGAGGGTATCTTTATTTTACAACTGAGCAGACACAAAAATATTTCAAATGTCACCAAGGCTTGTGAAAAATTACAAAATTTCTTACCAAGTTCAATCACTTTTCTAAACTACATGTAAAATGAACTACTTACAGATACTCTCCCAGAATTTAAAACAAGCCAAGGAGGTGGAGACAACAGACTCAGCAAATATCTGGCACATTATTAGAATGGATGTACTGGTACATATAAACAGGTAAAAGAGAACACTTCTTATTAAAATCCAGATTTATACATTTACACATTTGCACATGGAAAAAAATATACCTTAGCTACTTTCCTCCAGTTAAGACAGTCAAAGAAGTAATATGTTCCCCTCTCATATGTATTGGTTTTCATTGTTGGCTCCATGCCTGGTGCCCTGGTAATCCATACTCGTTCTTCTTTGTGGTATCTCCAATCACGGTTAAAACTTCAATTTTTAAGAGAAAAAGACAATTAATTTTTTCCTGTGGCTCACATCAAACATTTTCTACATCTTGTAAAACACTTTTCAGAAAATAATCAACACAATAACTATATGAATATTGATGCTTCTTTACCCTAATTTTTATTGTTATTAAATACAAACCTAGTAAAATAAATGTAAGAAAAGACTTTAAAAATTTGTCCCCAAACCACACTCTTTAATTAATACACACATCTTTATTTAACTGAAGAAATTTTTTATGCAAACAAAATGAGATCTTAAAAGCTCTACGAGCAATGTGATAAAAACTCTGGCAGACCAAATAAAGATCCAGTGTTCCAGAAACTTCACTCCTTTTTCGTTCTTAATATTCAATAGAAATTGAGACATTTATTAAAACAAACAAAAATCTCAACTATTTGTGTTATTTTGTAAAAAACTAAATGCAAAGCCTATTTGAATTAACTACTTAAATTCACATAAAATTTGTGACTAATTGCAAATTTAAAAATATTTAGAAAATTCTTAATGAGTGTACTTTTATTTTTTAATTCAGATCTCATTGATCCTAAATTCTCAATAGCCCAAAAGATGGATATCCATTAATATTCACATAAGAATCAATGACAGTTTACACCACCTGTAAATCAGGGAAGTAACATCCAAAGGAGGTAAATGTACCACAAAAAATGTCTCAGGTAGAACAAACCTCCATGCAAACAAATTCCTTCCTATCAATACAACGAGGAGTTATTTTAGACATATATTTTATATATGTTTATATATTTTTAGACATAAACAAGATATGAGACAGAACTGCCAGTGATGGATGAATGAATGAATGATGAATTTATTTACGTATGGAGTAAATCAAAAGGAACAAGTAACAAATGCTATCTTACAAAAAATGAGGGAAAACATGGAAAAAACCAAATTCTCAATTGAGAAATTAAAAACAATTTATTACCAACACAGTGAATTTTACATTTTAAAAGTATCTGATCCAATGCCATTTATAGAAATGTTATTAGGAATAATATAAAATACTTAACACTATAAAAAGGTCTCCCAATCATTATGTCGTAACCTTTTGGTAACAATTCATTTTATAGTAGACATGATTAATAGAACAGTCTATTGCTAACAAAATGTTACCAAGTGGACATATAAAAAAAATGACACCAAATTTTTATTCTTAGAAATGCTCAGAAAAACAATATATTCAATGGACCAATTTCTTAATACTAGTTTATTTAAGTTAGCCAACAGGCTTCTGATAATAACTATGGAGTTCATTTTATCAATACCTTAAAATACACAAGACATATGCACAGTGCCTTGCCCTTGTAATGCTCAATATATATAATAAATGATGAAATTACTGTCATTAGCATTAAGTGGTTCCACAAGGAGAAAGATGACCCACAGTTATGAACCATATTTATACTTCATTTATTTATAAAAACCAGATTTACCAAATGCACGAATCAAGCTGATTCTGACTTCTTACAAATTTAGGGTTATTTAAGTTTGAAAAGGCTTTTCATGTATACAGCTAAAAGCAAAACAACTTAAATTTCTTGATGAATATTTCCATTCTAAAAACAAAGACAAAAACTACAGCCATTGTCATTTAAAAAAAAAGTCTTTTAGAATAAACAAGATCTACCATTATACAAAAGTTTTAAAAAATACTTTGAACATACAGCTCTACTGCAGCTAAAAGTTGTAATACGTCTCCTCCGTTCATGTAATAGAGATAGAAAAGAAGATCTTCTCCATATCGGCCAAGTTTTATTGCAGCCAGCTGGAAAAGATAGATTATTCTGAAATGTAAAATGAGTCTGAAAATCCTAACATATAACTGATTCTACTAAAGTAAAAATGCAGAGACAAAACAGAAACTCCTCTTTGCAGCAGATAACTGCCATTACATGATTATAGAGGTAAGTTATATAATTTTAAAGGGGACTTTCATCTTTTGAAAGACTAAAGTCACTGAACAATTATTTCTGATATATCTATTTTATGTATTAACAGGAGGAAAAAGTTAAATAAAACTTCTGAGCAAGCTCTAATCCTGTCTTACTCGAGAGTCTATTAATATTTAATGTGGCAATAATAGTGGAATACTCTGTTCAGAGAAAAAGGACTTACATTCAAATCCTAGTTGTCATTACTTACTAATATGACAATATCCCAGTTCGGTAATGTCTCTGACCTTTCAATCATAAAATGTAGTCAATGATACCCACAAGGATTACTAAAAATGTAACTGAAATTAAGTGATAATGTGAATGCACTTTGTAGAGTGCCTGATACATACAAGCTTTAAATATTAACTGAATTTACATCTGACAGTGATTCACAAAATGGTTATGTACTTTTAGCAAAACACAGCTAGATAAGGATAAAAATCATAATGGGATACATTTATTTTGTTTAAATGGATGACTAAAAGATGGCTACTCTACATCACTCCACAGAGGAGAAACAACACAAGTTCAATAGTCTCAAATTCTCACATTAAAATAAATATTTTTTTATCTCTTTATCTACACTTGTATTTAAATGTTTATGTAGCTATTGTTACACATTCTTTGAATATCATTTTTCTCTCCTTTCATATTATCCCCATTCAAGCAACAGTCAATGTGACAAATTATCCTAAAGCATTATTTCTTAAATTGTTACAAGAAAAGGTTCTGGAACCCTCAGGTAATTGGAGCAATAAATGAGTGCTATTGTGGAAGTGGCAGCAAATCACATAATCTATAAAAAGAAAAAACTAGCTCTATCTCATACTTCTTGTCTTCCATCTACTCAAGTATTAAAAGACATATTGACAAATACATGTTTCTCTTTACTTGACTATCTGCAATGTCAACATCCATTTGACTATATAAATGCATGGTACAGATGCAGAACACTATATATATTTATATTATACATACTTATATACACACACACAACATAAATATATAATTTTTAACAAACTATACATATCCTTTCACATGACCAAAATCTAGTCCCCTAAAGCAGAAGTGTTTTCTTTCTTAGAATAATAATAAAAAAATTAAAGCTGTAAACTCTTAATAGTTACCTATAATTAGCCATTTAAGTAATTAAAAATAGAAAATGAACCCCCCAAAATCAAAGATAATAACTTTAAAATGTATTTTTTTCATTAAAAACATTGTATTTGTAGTATTCATAAAGAAAAATCTTTCTTATTGATACATACCTAAAATGAAAATATCAGGAGGAAATTTATCAAATTTTCCATGTTACTTTGTTCCCATCAACTGTGGTTATGGTTACACCCTGTTATTAACAACTATAAAAAAGATTTTACTGGTCCTAATATTGTTTTTAAAATATTTTAAAAATATAACCAGACCTCATCAAAACACAAGATTATAAACAAAAATAGAAATTAAATTATTACATATAACAAAATGGACATACAAAAACATACCCCTGAGACCACTGCTAATTATTTCAAAAACTATGCTGTCAGAATTGAAAAACAGCACCTACAAACAGATAAATTCATGCTGACTGAGTAGAATAATAAACTACACTCACCTTATCCCTAATGTGAATGTTCGTTAAGTACTCAGATGGAACATGGAAGTCTGGATAATAAAATGAAAAAAGCCTTATTAACTGATTCTCAGTTTCAAATACATTTTTTAAAGGTCTAAATAAAAATAAATTATCCTACCTATGTCTTGAGGTCGACAAGGTGAAGATGCCCAGGGTGATGCAAATTTGGGGTAGAGATTTCTGAATAAGGGGAAAAAAAAAAAACCATTCTGAAGTCCAAAGCAGAAAAGGAGATTTCTAACTTTATTTTAGGAAATCAGGAAAAACAATGACTTAATATATTAAGATGCACATCCTCAAACTTCCAATTTCTTTTCTTGGTTTTACTATGACTTATACAGCAGGAAACTGAAACAAGGTTAAAAAATATACATCCATATATTGTACATCTGTATATATGAATTACTACTTCAACTCAGAATGCTTTAAATTCATTAATAATATGTCTTCAAGTAAAATTACTTTCCTATTTTTATAGCCAGAAAAAAAGTAATTATTACAAACAAAAGCTCAAATTCAGCAAACATTTATAAAGTATCTTTATTATATAACTGGCACTAGGTGCTTATACATTAGCAAACATAATAAAGATCATCAACAACATGAAACTTACATTCTGATTGAGGATGGTGGATTGGAAGGGAGGCAGACAAAAACAACTGAGAAATGGAAAACATGAAGTGGCATGGCAACTCAGATAATCTTACAGACAAACTGAGGTTACCAAAAATGACAAAGTCAAAGGGATGACCAGAGGTGAGCAGCTGAGGTATCATGAAGGGTAAAATTTCTGGAGAAGAGAAATTCAAGAAGCTGGGGTTTCAGGGTTTAGGAAAGACTATTTATGTGTATACAGAAACTGCCAAATTATAAGAGGAATATTACTATAAAGTGAGAGTGATCCAGCAACTAACATAAGAGGGGATGACCCAGAGTCAGCAGATACCAGCAACTATGTGTGGTAGAAGATGATACAATTTGAATACAAGCATTAAAAAATTGTACGGAGGTATTATACACAAATATAGAAGAGAAGAAAAAAACTTACTCGGGAGAGTTCAGATTGAGGCCTAATGTTGTTAAGTCACTTCCTAATGCAAGATGTACCATTCCTGGGTCTGTCTCTGCTGCCCTGATAAATGTTAACAGGCCAATCATTCCAAATTGGTCCGTCACCATCCCTTGGGGAATGTTAGTAACCCGGCCTGGATAAGAAAAATATGGTCGTTTCTATCTTTTAGGAAAATGGAAATAAATAAATTGTATAATATCTTTAATATATTCTATAGAGTCTCACCATCAGGTAACACCTGGATCCCTTTTTTCTGCTGGTTATTATTTTGTGTCGTTGAACTTTTATCTCCAGGGAATTTGGGTCCATCTGTACTTGAAGTTGTCTTGCCAGATGTATTCAAATTCTAACATGAAAAAAAAAAATTAAATGTGACGTTAAAATCTGGTAAGTGTAAACATTTCAAGTTCATATAGTAATACTTTTTTACTCATTTTTTATTATATTTAAGTTGGCAGTAAATTATTACCTGTTTTTCAAGTTCTACATGAAATTTTTTGTCTCCACAACTGTCCCATGGTATACAAATAAACCCTGTATTATACTCCTTTGAGTATTTAAAGGACAAGAAATATTTAGAAAATACTCTTATTTATCTCAGATCTTCAGTCACAGACCAAAAATTCCATCTCTCTATCTTAGAACTGTTTGTTACAGGATACCCTTGAAGTTATATTTCTCAATACCTTTATTTAGAAGACAAACTAAACATCGCATATTACCTAAAATAGCACCAAAAAAATCTCTGAGGTAAATCAGAATATATGAATCTTTAAAATTCATATTTATTTTAATTCTTACCCAATAATCTTCTTTATTATTTTAACAATATACACCTTCCATCACACACACACACAAAAGCACTATTTTCATTGCAATGTGGAAAAAATAAACATAATCGTTAAGTCAGAAACAGGAAGCTGAGTTGGTTGAATCAACACAGGAATAAAAATGTGTATAAAGATTCTTCAAGGAGAAAACTTACTCAAGAAAAACACAGCTCCTTAGAAGGCTATAATATCAAACTTCATGGGATCCAGCTGACAGGGACTACAATAAAAGTCTAAATTAACTCTGAGAAGTTCAACAGAAATTTGCAAACCTATATGAAATAGGAGAAAAATAGGCTATCTTCTAAGTTACAAAGGTTTTCCACAGTTTTCAGAAGTTAGATTACTACAGATATTCAAAATAAATAATTTTCTAATAGTATTTAGTATGTCCTTTAATATAGACTATAAAACTATTAATATAAGAAAAATCTGAAGGAAAAAAAACTATGTAACTCACATAGATAATTCTCAGTTACTTACAGATTTACTGTCATCATTACTTGATGTTGGATCTTTATAACTGGAACCAGGTAATGCTGGAAAATCTTCATTGTGTATTGAGAAGTCCTGGGATTGCTCATTTGCTGGTTTTGTTACCATTCCAACTATATAATGAAAATAATCCAGAGAATTGCAATTGATATTTATGATACTTTGCTACAAATTATAAAAAGTTAACTTTCCTCATGATAATATACCAAAAGGAATTTTTTTTATTATGCTATGAAAACACACTTCAAAAAATTAGTATTCTGGATAACAATGAATAACTAAATCATTATATAATTAACTAATAACTAAAATATACAAAATAATACAAGGGAAATAAGTGGTAATCCCATAATTCTAATCTAATGTCACACATAGACGCTGAGAAAACATAATCTGATATTGGTAACAATTATTAAAATTTTTTGTTTAAAAAGCTTGCTTTAAATATTTGACTAGTTACTATAAATACCAGTTAATTGTCAAATAGCAAATGAACAGAATAAATTTTAAAGAAAATGTCAGTATTCTACTTGAAAGTGACTTACAGAGTGAGCAAATTGCAATCAATTATAAAACAACTCCATATTATTTCAGATTTTCTTGGACTCCATGTAATAGATGTAAAACATGCAAGAACTGGGAAGTAATTCTCCCACTATACTTGGCATTAGTCAGGCCCTTATTGGAGAACAATATCCAGTTTGGGGCTCCACAATTCAAGAACGATATGGAGAAACTAGAGATGGTCCAAGGAGAGCAACGGGAATGATTAAAGGGATGAAAAAATGGACCTATGAGGAAAGGTTAAAAACATTAGAGTCTGAACTGAGAATCAAGTAGCTAGGTACTCAACTTCCAGGGCAGATCATTTTTGCTTTTTTGGTGGGGAGGAAGGCTAATTAGGAAACATTCGAAAGTGAGTAATAAAGTCTTCCCTTCTTCACATATTATTATTATTTGTATTCATATTCTGAAAGTAACTTAAACCCATGATGACTGAAAATGGGAAAAACAGGTATCTTAGAACTGGTGAAACGATCCTTTTAAGTTCATTGTTTTTGCTATTAGTCTTTATGGGATTCTACCTAAAGGAAAACAATTATGTGCAAAGGATACAAAAAAATATGGTTACATGTTGTTACATAATTTCCATGTCTAGTTCATTTAGCCTCTGTTAGCCAAATCTCTCATTTATTAAAGATTGTGAAAAAGGGTGTTAGTGGTGACTAAAAGTCTACATAAACTATATATACGTGACCCATAAGCAGTTCTCGACAGGAGGCGATTTTTTGTCCCCATGAGACATGTGTCACCATCTGTGGTTGTCACAATGGCTGGGGGGCGGGGGGAAGGAGGGGATGCAGAAAGGGTGGGAGTAAGGGTGGGGGTGCTACTGGGCATTGAGTAGGCAAAGGGCAGGAATGCTGATAACATTCTGTAATGCAAAGAACAGCCTTTCATTTACAAGAAACTATCTATTCATATGTCAGTAGTGTGGAGGCTGAGAAACTGGCTTAGAAAAACTCATGAGTGCATGGTTAGCTGTCATTAATTACTAGGAATTTGAGAATGTATTCTTTAGGAAAAAAGTGTGATGAACTGAACAAAGGCAAACCATAGATTATTAAGGTGTAATAAGGCAGAAATGCCAGAAGAAAATAACTTCTGAATATCAACGAAGACCCCCTTTTGGGGTTTCTATACAAATTAAGTTTTCCCATTTAACTCTGCTATCATGGTATGCTGGGAAGAAAAAGCACTTTGTACTTATCGACTCTGACAAAACTACATTACTCTGATTAGAAAATACATAAATACATGTATGTAGACACACATGCATGCAAATATACACATATATGTGTGAGTGTGTGCAACAGAAAATTTTCAATTGCCATCAATAAAAAGCTTAACTAATTACCATAAGGAGCTCTTCCAGCCAAGGGGTTTATTAATGGAGTTGGGTTACCACTTCCTTCCCTTCTGTTTCGGTCTGCTAATGCTGGAAAATCTGAAAGGTCCAATCCTGTCACATTTTCACTTCCATCTAAATAAGAAGAAACGAATTAGTTACTACTCTACAAGCATTTTAAATTCAGCCATTCATAGATTATTACCAACTATAATAAAAATTGAAATGACAGTGTCTTCTTCCTAAACAATGTACAACACTGTACTTGGTATATGTGAATGTACAATAAATATTTGTGGATTGACTTCGTGTGAAAGAATTATGAACAACTCAGCAAAGCAGTATGTACCTACTACATAATAAAAATTCCAAATACTAGAGACTTAAGATAGATAATAAGGAGTAAGGTGGTACATATCCCCTGTGAAAGACGGTACTCAAGTTATAGGTTGCTGATTAGTAAGAGGGGAAACTGTTGTGATAAAATTGCTCTTTCCACTATATTCAAAGACAGAGGCTGTATCTGGAATGCTTGGAGCTTCATTTTTAACACCGGTGTGATAATGACAGTGCCTCCTGCAAATGGTCTGAATCATATTTGAGGCACAAGAAATGAAAACAGAATCCCTAAGGATATTTTTGGTCTATCTGGCCTATTCCATACACAAATGTTTATACTTCTGAGTATGTGAGTGTTTTGCAGTTGAGAGTATAAGTAGGGTGGAGAACGTAGGATACACGTAGAACTCCCATGTCTGGTGAGTGAACTGTATGAGAATATGACACAAAGCCCAGAAGTTTATATTACCTATTACATAGTAGGCGCTCAATAAATTGAATAAATAAAATATCTGGTCATTTTGAATTTTAAAATATCAGTTCCTTTCCTTTTAAAAACTAAAATTTAATCCAACATCTCTACTTTGCCTATTTTAATCATTACTTTGATCTCTTCTCAATGTGTTAATTTTTCTAATGTTCTAACAATCTTATATTCTTAATTTTTGAAGAATTTATTTTCTACCTTACTGGTAGTATGCACTATAGTTTTTCTTTGATTTGTCTCATCTAGTGTATTATAACCATGTTCAATTTATTTGCCCCCTCTTTCAGTTTATTTTAATTTTTCTCTAATTTTCATAACCTAGAAGGATCTCAGAAAGAAACAACTCAAGATTACTCTGTTCATAGAAACAGTTACATTCCAAGTCAAGTGACAATTTAAAATTATGAAGGGTAAAAGATAAAATAATTCAAACCCATTGCTTTTAAAGAAACTGCAGCTTATGAATTCTGAATTCTAAACAGGCATTATATAAAAGGCAACAATACGTATCAATAGCTTATATAGTACTTTAAAAAGTAATCTCTCCTGAATTACTTGATTATGAATTCTAACTATAAACTTAATAAGCATTAACTTTTAATACACTTCTTCAGGTCCTCTAAGATAGAGTTTAAAATTGGCATATATTATTTAAGAATACCTAAAAAGAGTATTAACTCACAAATTTTTATTTTTAGGGTAAGACTTGGAAACAACTTAGTCCTAGTGTAAAATATACTTAGTTAAAAATGACTTACACACTGTCATTTTACGGTTCATTCAGGGGGGGAAAAAACCTCATTAATTACATTACGATATGCATCCTAATTTCAGAGATATTTAAGTATGGAAAAAAAATGTGCATTTGAGAAACAATAGAATATGGTAATGCAAAAAACTGAAATTCTGGAGTGTCACTTGGTCAATCCAGGCTGCTACTAAACGTACAATAATGTTGAAAAATTAAAAGACGATAGCCAGAAATATCATTTCAATTGCTAATCTTCTCATGCTTCCACATACACCCCATTTCACTGATCATTCTTTCACCTTTCACTTCCTTTACTGTATTTCTCTCTCAACAATCATACTCATTTTTGCTCCTATGACTATAACAACATCCTTCATTTGCTTTCTCAGAAAAGGGTCTGGAGGCAAGGGTGGAAGAAGGTAAAACCGGAAACAGAATAGTAACAAAGCCTCCTGTTCTCTTCTGTCTGAAGCCAGCTGATAAAAGAAACCAATAGACTGCAAAAATTCATTACTGTCAAAATCAGAATTGGCTTTCTATGTACTTAAATTTTGGATTTTACACATAAAACCAGATTAAAAACTTATAAGTTAAATGAAAAAATGAGCATTATTAAAACTATTGAGAAAAAACTGTAAGTGCTCCATATAGTTTTAAGTTTCTTCAATCTGGGTCTCTATAGCCAGAATGCCACAACGTTCAACCTAGTTTTAGCTACAGTGAAAGGACTGAGGATAAGAGAAGCTCTTGAAGCAATAAGATTCTGAGGCACAAATACAGACTAAGTTAACGTTCATGCTTTCTCCAGGTGTGAAGAAAACAAATCTGAGGTTATATAACACTGCTATTACCATGCCAAGTGAAAAAATATATTTAACTATCTTTTAACTACTGACTGAATTAAATCCTATTTCCTGTCAAATTCTCCCATTAATTAAGTTCTATCATTTAAACACAAAAATTCCTTTAATTATTTTAAGACTAGTATGTTGAACTGCTTTATATTTCAAGATCTATCATATTTTTATAGGGTACTAGCTCCAGAATAAGCTTACCTGTTCCATTAAAAATGTTACTTGATAAGGAGTTATTCATTCCAAATGCCTGATTCCTGTTCATTCCAAATCCAGACATACTGGGTACATAGAAAATAATTTTAGATATACAGTAAGAACACTAACTTTCAGATGAAGAAAAACAAAAGTGTTTACTTTTGATCTCCTCATATAAAACAACATGTCTAAAAACAAACACTAATTTTGAGTTGAATATTTTTATTTAAAGGTCCCCTAAAATCCTTCCATGAACAATTGAGAACCAAAACAATCGGTTAAAAAACAAAAAGCAAAGAATTTATATAAGGCTTGAGGAAAAGAGACTAAGGGTATCATTCTGTGTACTTGGAGAGTCAACTTACTGAATATACTGAAAGAATTAACTAAACTCAAAAATAGGTGATTTAGTTTAAGACTATTGTTCTTGAATATTTTTCTTTCACTACTGGTAAAATGTGCTAATATTACTTTTGATAAAAGATCTTCATTCATACAGTCTGTCTTTTCCCAACTAGAATGGACAGAGTTCATGTCAGACATACCTTTGCATCTCTCTGCCCTTAGCATTCAGGAGGATACAAAAGGCACTCAATAAATGTTTAGCTGACCTGAATTAAATGGTGCTTTTCTTTAACTGAATTCAGCGTTCTAAAACACATCATTCTTATCAAGTGTATCTTTTAGTTATTTTTTAAAAAATCTCTCCATAGTGCCCTTAATTCTAAATTAAGGTACTTGGTAAATAGTCATCAAAGCCTCCCTTTTCTGCACAAGCCTAAAGATGGGAAAACAAACAAAAAACAAGGCTGAATTTAAAGTGAGGTCAGAGTAATTAAATACACCAAAAAGAACTGTTAATGCAAGTTCTACAATGAAAGAATGCATTTTTAACATCAAATAGTCTGATAAAAGACAGTTGTATTAGTGTTTTAAGTAAGGTTAAATTGAAGATGACAGGGTTTTTTTTTTGCCTAGATTTGGAAAACTAACAATAGCTAAAGCCAAAGAATATTTTCATAAAATAATGCAGCTGGTGAAACAATACTCTAGAGAAGAGCAGAAAAGTCAACAGAAAGTTTTGTTTAATAGCATGTTAGAACTGCTGACGATAGAGGTACCCTCAAACAATCTGAATAAGCAGTAAGAGATGAAAACATTCCATAATACATACATCTTATCAATAGTATTAAGCAGGGCTTTAGAGACCCACACTTCATCGACAATTTATAAGAATATTTACAAGCAAAGTATTTACAACTAGAATGTGAAAAAACATGGGAAAGCAAAAATTTAAATATACATTCAATGACATACTATAAGAATGCAGAAAGATGTGTTAAAGCCCAAGAAGTATTACATGATTAGGAAACTGTCAAGGAGATGAGTCTTGAGAACCCTTTACAGAAATAACTTTGGTAAAAATTAAAAGAGCAGCCAAAATTATAAAAGAAATCCTCATATAAGTCTTAAAGTAAGAACTGGAGGTTATGGGATGAACATTTAATTGGAAATGTACTAATAACCTGTTTTTATCCAGAATTTACAAGTACTAAATAAGGGAAAGTAAATTAAATGGGTATCATTATAGCACCTACATCCTTTACCCACTATGCTGCCCATTAGAAAAAAGATCAAACTAAAATATCACTTTGACAGTAAAGAAAGCCCTGTATTACAGACATAACTCTCATATAAATTATCTGAACAGCTTTAAAATCCTAACATATGTGCATGGCAGTATAACAGTGCAAAAAAAGGTGTGAAAAGCACAAATTCATCTTTTTGTTTTAAATCCCAGGACATGACACTATTTCAAATACTACAGATGTAGTCTTCAAAAAGTCTTTGGTCAGTAAGTCTCCAAAGAACAAAACAGAAATTTGGTTGAAAAGGAACTTAACCAAAGGATAAATGAAGCAAGGCAATAATAATCATATTTCCAGTGCTACTCATAAATATGGAGCTCTTACCACCCAGGCAACCAGCCTCATTTAATAGAGGAAGGACATTTCAACAAAAATTCTGCTGGTTAGCAACCTAACAACAATCCTTTTCTAACAACAACAACAAAAAGCAAACTGATTCTCAAAAGAGTATGTCTTTAAGTTTGGGACTTTAAATTGATATGTGTAACAAAAAGAGAAGCTTTGGTCAAAATATATGATGAAACACACTTATGAAACAGAAGCCAAGACTCAAGAACAGAACGTTGATTATGAAAAGGCAAATTTGAAAATACCCAGAAAGAACAATTATACACAGTATCATTAAATATCTTACCTGTTCACAGTAAAAGGTTGTCGAGAAGGCTGCTGCTTTGGCATACATATTATGCTTGGCGAGCTTCTGTTGGGGCTACCTAACCCTGAACTGCTCATGCTATTTGTCCTGCTAGGAATTCCAATGCCCTGACCAACCTGGGAGTGGTTCATCATATTCCTAGGATTCATAGGCAAAATACCCCTGAAAAAGAAGTCCAGTATACTAAATAAGCTCTCTATAATGACTCATTAAAATTCTCTGTAAATAATCAATTGACCTAACCCTAGAATTTCAGATATACGTTCAAATTGCATTGTAAATTTTTATTCATTTAATTCTTTTGTCTGGTCATTTGAAAAGAAAAAAAGCTTTCTGAAAAGTCAAAGTAAACAAACCAACAAGAAAGGGCAAATTATAGAAAAATATATGGTGATAGCAAAGATGAGAGAACTATTGGTGTGACTATCACATACAATACAAACGTATTTCACATATATATTTTGAATAATTTCATTCCAAATGTATGTCATTCTATCTTCTTAGTACTACTATGCATCATTTTTGTGATCTGCTTTATTTTATTCTCACTAGAACAATGGATGTGTGGTGAGGGAGCAATAAATAGAATCATCTGAGGAGTGATTTGAAATTGCACATTCTCCTTTGAGGAAAAGAGTTTGCTTTTTTGAAAAAAGCTCCCCAGGTGATGATTAATCCTTGATACCCATCCCAACTGATAACCAGTATGCTAGCTGCAAGATAAAAGCATCTTACACTATACTTTTCAGTTTGCAATGAAATTAAATGAGCATAGGGTATCAACTTTCTTTTCCTCAGTGAAAGGCACTGAACCAGAAAATCAAATAAATAGTTACTTTATTAAAAAATTAAAAAGCTCGCTTACTCTACAAAGATACATTTTGAGAAATATTCTGGTCCATCAATATAAATACCTGCTTGGAGATGGAGGCGTGTGAAGTGACATTGTTGGTACCCCTGTTGTTGGCGTGACGTGGCTCGGTAACTGAGTGCCTTGTGATAAGCTGCGATTTAACTGAGGGGTATTGTTGCTCATTCCCCTCATTGGAAGGCCTAGTGCACCTATTAAAAAAATTCAGAAGAAGGAAATTCATTGCCATCAGGAATGAAATTGCTATCCATCTTCTGGAGTTGGTAATTTAAAACATTTAAAAATGACCTAACGTAAAATAATATGCAAATTTTAAATGGAAATATTCAATTCCCTCCAAATGGACTCTAATCTGATTTTAACAAAAATGTTTGTCTGAAATTTAATATTATGAATTTTCATACTGCTTCCATTTTTCTATTTTTTCTTCTTTGCTTTCATCTATCTTCTTTTCATGTTTCTATTTTACAGTAAACTACGTCTGCCAATAATAAATTAAATGACTTGTTTCAATAAAAACATTTTATATAAATATGCCTTTAAGAAATTTGCAATCTTGTGACTTTATGTTTTAAATCATAACTGAGTTACAAAGACATTTAATTCCCACTTTGCTGAAGTAGTTTAAATTTTTATTTGATCCTTTCTAAATGCATTTTAAAAAGTTTATTTACTACTATTTACACATACATATTTCTCAACATTACAATTTTTATAAACACAGTATGTCAGCAACTGTTAAAAACTCAACCTGATATAGCTATGAGACAAGAATGCATAATATTTCAAAAGATTTCAAAGTACAGTGACCTTTTATTTATCTACCATTTATGGAGCCAGATGTGAGGTTAGATGTGTTCAAATATGTATAGTTTAAAAAAAAAACTATTGAGTTTACCACTCAGAAATAAAACATTAAAATAAGTCAACCAATTGGGATAAATCATTTCCTACCTCATGTTAATATAAGATGATATCAATTATTATTTTCCAAATAATTCAAAATAATTATCATAGATATTTAATGTCCTAGATGCTTTCCTCTCCTTTTAATCCCTCAAAAGTAAGGATGTTCAGCTATCACTTCTGTTGTCATCACACTTGCCTATGAATGCCAATACGCCTCCTTCCCTCTATCCTCATACTTTTTTGATGCCTTCATCAAACATCATATTTTTGATGTTTCTAGTCTGTTGTGGAATGACATATCAGTCAATCACATTTATTCTGAACTGGAGATTAAATAAAAATGGTAAGATAGAATGAAAGTTAATGAATAAGAGGATTTCAGCATAAAGCATTTGACTCCCTCCCCTCTTTCTGGTCTAACTTTGGGTTCAAGAATTTCAAAGATCTGAATATTTTGAAACTATGACTTCCAAAAAATTGGAATATATTGTATATGTTCTGAATATTTTCCTTCAAATATCCCTGCAAATTTATCTTCTGGCATCACAGTGTACCACTTTGTAATTTGGGATACCAGTGAATCCTGAAAATTTCGCTGGAATCTGTCAGCTTCAGTACTCAGCTTGTAGCCTAACTGCTTCTCAGCTGAATGAAGCCAACAAATCAAATTTAATATAACTACTACCTTCTATATATACTTATAGTCCATGAAGACCTGAGCTTGATTCTGTTATTCTTTAAGTCACCTACATAAAGAGAACTGAACCAGATTATATGTTGGCTTAGTCATTATATGTATGTCTGATCACTACAAGTTTTGTGACTTTGAGTATACCACTAGCTATAGCCACTTCCTCTGAATTTAGGATAAAATAAGGAGGAACAAGAGATTACACAAGATTTCTTCAAAAGTCATAAGTCTTTGCCTTTTCTCAAGTACACTAGCTTTCCTCTAGGCCCTCTAGATGCTTCTCCCATAAATGAACCACCAACATGATACTTTTCACATCACTTACTCAACAACCACCTATTGAGTGCCTAATGTGTCAAGCACTGTGTGAGCTGCTGGGGATATGGCAGTGAACAAGACAGAAAAAGCTCACATCCTTTTCCCTAAATATGCTGTCCTAAAGTCAGCTACAGCTGCAAATTCCCCACAGGAATATGCTTCTCACAGTTACTGACCACCAAGAAACATACAATTTTAGAACCTGAAGGGGCCTTAGAGATCACCTAATCCAATGTTCACATTTTACAGATGAGGAACCTAAACCTCTGATAAGTTTTTCTCCAAGGTGACTCAAAGAACCAAGATTAGAATTTAGAATTTAGAAATGTTCTTAGCTCCTGGTGTTCTTAACTGGAACCCTATGGGAACCCAATTAAAACAGTAAATGAGCACCCTTGTTGAGTACTTACTGGGTTGTAACACCCTTTATCTATTGTATTTTTTTTCTCTTGCTTTCTTTTCCTGAACATGTTCACTTCTCTTCAAACTTTTTCTAAACCAATGTATCTTATCTCTCCCCTTCATTTGCTTTCTCATCTTCTCTCTATCTGTCAAGTTGCCTTTCCCCCTAGATTTACTTTCCTTTCCCATTTCATTCTCTCTATATCTTCATCATTATAAATAAACATACATGTTCAAAAGAACTACACCCTTTTGGCTCTTCAGCAAGCTCTTCTAAAGACTCATGAGACTTGTTTACTTCAACCCTTCAAATACTATCCTGTACTATGAAAATATATAACTTGAGAAATATTGTAGAGACTGCAGATTATCTGACCATTATCAAAATAACTTCTGGAGAAGGAAACCAGAATGGGTAAGGTAACTTATTTATTTAATTTTAGATAGGCACACTTGAATTAACCTATAGTGAGGAGAGCAGAGGAAGACAGTATGAAATAAAGAACTCAAAGGTTAGCATTTCATTTTATTTTTTCCTTTAACATTTTGATTCCATGAAAACAGCTAATAAATTCAAATGTTCTGAGCTGCATTTTATTGAGCCAGGTGGGAAGGGGAAGAAAATCAAAAGAAAAGAGAGGACTGCATCAATTTCAAACTGGATCAATAACCTCTGAATACTTAATAACTGAGTTACTTTAAATTCAACTGAATTCCTTTAAAACACATTAATACCACCAAATAGAAACAGAGATTTATTTTTAGGAACAAAACACACAGTCATTAAATTTGAGTTGCTTGAGTCAAACTATAAATATTACAATGGGGTAAGGTTAAGGGGGGGGAATTTTTACTTTTACTAGTAAAATTAGAAACATCACACACACAAAAAATCTCTGTCCATGAATCTCCAGGCAAGAATATTGGAGTGGGTAGCCATTCCCTTCTCCAGGCGATCTTCCCCACCAGGGATTGAACCTGGGTCTCCCGCATTGAAGGCAGATTCTTTATGAACTGAGCCACCAAGGAAGCCCCAAATATTATACTGGAAGACATATAAGCTGAAAGTGGAATAAAATATTCAGCTCATTTAAAAAAAAATCTGACATGAAATAACTATAAGTAGAAAAATGTTAAATATGTACACATAAGCTTGTGTATTGGAAGGACAGCAGAATTAAATAAAATATATCAAGCACCTAAGAAATATGCAAAGCATTATGCTACTTCATCTCCTTATAAAGTATTACAGAGAAGATACTTATCCCTTGTTTACAGACAAGAAATAAAAGAACAAACTCCTCCACCCCCCCAAAAAAATACCAGTTAAAAAGCAGTTTAAATGGTTATAGATCTGAAGCAAATTTTTCTTTAATCTGACAAAGAGATAATAAAGTATAAAATTGTATTAGAAGAAATACATGAACATATTCTAAGTAGATTCCTATTATTTGGCAGGATGCTAAACAAAAAACAAATTGAATTCTTTATTGATCATTTTTCAGAGTCTCACCTAAGAAATGTTTCCATGAACTACTTCCTTTGCACAAACTGGTTAACAGCATATTCTTTAAACAGTATGGCATGATATGTCACACTTTACTTAATCTTTTGCTAAAAATTAATAATATTAATGATATAAGTAATAAGAAAAAAGGTAATAGCAATCAAATTCTTGAATACTCATGGTTAAACAGAGTCTCCTGAAATCTTTAAGAAGAAAGGAGAAAACTTTTAACTGATGCAAGAGGTCTTTAAGTATCCCCTTTCCATTCCCAAAGTGACTGGCTTCCTTAACTCACTGTCCTGCCCACACATAAAGGGCAACAATCCTCTTACCTCCAACTTGTCTTGCACTTAGCTGGTTAATCTTCTCTGTGTACTATTTCATTATGCCATTTCCTTCACTAAAATCAAAGAATTTTAGAGATAGAAAAGTCTCCAGAGAGTATCCAATTAAATTACAGATGAAGGTCATTCAGCTTAATTTATAGATGAACTAACATTAGGCGTTAAGTGACTTGCCCAAGATCACAAACAGTGAAGAATAAATACACTGATCCAGTTTCTTGTCTCTAATTTCAACCAATCACACTTTCTGCTTCCTATAATAGTTGCTAACCTTCACATCATATGGGAAACTTTAACATCTGGGTCCCTGCCCAGCAACTGTGACTTAAGTCTGGGTCCAGCAATTCACAGGTGGTGGGATTTTTTTTAACTCTGTGGGTGTTCTAGAGCGGAGGCAGTAAGGGTTGAGAAACTGTTGAATAGTTAAATCCAATCTCAGTTTGTTTACTCTTTAAAGTACTCTGTCAAGACCAAAACAATTCTTCTAGCCTTTATTTTTCCTAGCTTTACTGAGATATAACTTACATAATACTTTTCCAATCAACTTAATATTTTACTCATCCAATACAAACTCTAGTTTCTAGACACCACATACTTGACTTACACTCTTCTTCATAATTTCCCTAGTCTTCTTCCCAAAATATACCCCCATATTTTAACTCATATCCTTCTCCCCACCTAGAAGTCTTTCCCTCCTATTGCTCTACAGAGATAAAAGACTATTTAAATCAAAAAACAAAAACCCAAACTGCAATGATCAAGGTGTTTACATGCAGTATATGTACAGTGTACTTGGGTGTACACGGAAGGCGCCTCTAACTCAGACATGAGAGCAGAATGAATCTGGGATCAGAAAATGTTTGCTAGAGAATATTGTACATTAGGTGAATAAAGAAAGAGCCCTAGTCAGGCATTTGGTAGTGGTGCTAGGAGTTGGGGTGGGGTGCGGGGTGCTGTAAAAATGTCAGCAGTTCAATCTGAGAAAACTGCAAGATGTGTGGACATGAGGACAAGCGATATATGCCTGGTGAAAGAGTGGGCTTGCTTCTGAGCACTAAAGATATATGAGAGAAGCATGGATGAGGTTAGCCTGGCTTCAACGTCCTCAGCTATGAGAAGCTGCTATGTTAGAAACCAGCCACAATTCCCAAACAATATTTGTCTGGATCTTCACAGCGGGTGGCACTCTGTCTGTGGAATAAACTGTGTCAATCTCCTACAGATACCTTACACTCCTCCTCAACACAAGTTTGCACAATAGATTAGTGGCACGTTTTCACAAAGTAATGCAGGTCTTAAACCTTAGAGGTCACCCTTGATCCTTCTCTTCTATTCCTCTTTCACATCCCCAAATCATATTAGCTGTATGTCCAAAATATTCCCAATCTAACCACCTCTCAACATCTCCATCATTAATCCAAGCCACCCCAATTTTGCCTGGACTGCCACAGTAACTGCCCTTTCTTTTTTTCTTATCACTTGGCCCACTTCCACTCAGTCCATTTTCTACACAGCAAGGTGATCTTTTAAAAAGGAAACTGTATCTTAAATTCCCCATTAAACTTAGAATAAAATCCAAATTCTTTATCAAACCTTCACTCTATCATCTGACATCTGCTACCCATTAACCTTCCACTTTCTTTGTTCATCCTTTGTTCACATGAGGTTCATTCTTACATTGTTATGAATTAAGAACATCTGCGTTCACTGTTATCTGTACCTGAAAAATCTCTTATCCAGATCTTTCCAAGGACTTCCACTTCTCAGCAGTCTGGTTTGCATTCAAGTATTACCTTATCAAAGATAGCCTCTTTGCCTACTTGAAAACTGTTAATCCCATCCACTCATCCACTAATATGGTAATTTTTATAGTACTTATTACCAGAATATTATTTGTTTACTAAATGTCTGCATGCTTATTCTATGTCTTCCTTCATTAAAATAAAAGCTTCATAAAAGCAGGAAATTTGTTATTTGCCATACTCTTCAATCCTGGAATAATTCTTCACTCATGGTATAACACAATACATAAATAACTGCTATCATAATTCCTTAGTCAGTGGACTCTTGAAGTCTGTGGATTTAACATTTATAGTTTCTACTATGTGTAAAGTAATTGCCCTCCAGGGTCACGACATTCAGCAAGTAATATGTGGCACCCAGGTTTCAAAGAAACTCATGTTTGAAAAGTTAAACTTATAAAGTAACGCAATCTTGGCTCTACTACTTACTATCTTAGGCAAGTCCCTTAACCTTTAATAGGGTTATTGAATATCTTAAAATAGGGAAATTAATTCCTGGTTCTCTGTTCATTCCAATCTAGTACACAGCTTCAGTGGGCCCAGGGGTCTTCAAACCTAGACAATGAACCTAAAATATCACACACTAGTAGAGAACATCATGCAACTTTAATACAAAATTCCATTCACCAGCTTCAATTGAATCAAGTGTTACAATTACCACCTGATGCACAGCAGTCACACAAACCCTTGGATGAAAAGTTAACTACGTATTTGTATACAATTATACTATACTAGAACCCATGATCTCACTAGTCCCAAGTTCAGCGTTTTCTGGGTACCGTTATGTACTACACAATCACTTCCATCCAAAGCTGGCAAAATGCATGTTTAAGAAGCTCTGTATCCATTCCAGGAGACACTCTTGCCCTTGTTTAAACTCAGTGAGTCTAAGGTTTGGAGAGGGCACTCTGCCTCCTCCACCTTTTCTACCTCTAACCAAGAACAAAAAAAAAACAGACAATAGACCTTCATTTTAATGGCTCAAATTCCTACTGAACTTTGCCCATCTGAATACAAAGTTAAAAGTGGTAATCAATCCACTTGGGAGGCAAAAGAACTTTGTTGTATCAAGTCCAATGCACAATTAAAATTAGCTGTCATAAATATAGCATCATTAATCTATTCCTACCTACTTATTCTACTTCCCCATCCTTTATTAAGGTCAGCCCCTCAAGCTGTCCCTTTCTGACTTACTTGTACTACTGAAGCTGTGATCCTCAAGTCCTAAGTGGTAGCTAGTGTTCTCTCTGTTAAGGTGTATGTTCAAACTACTTTGGCCCTGCTAGGTCTATCTTTACAGACGGAGCTCAGGAATTCAGGCTCTGTTTTATTTTACTTTACTAGTTGTAGCTTCCAGGCCTGTGCAATATAAAGAAATAACAGTACCCTGACTTGAGACATTTCAGCTCCAGGTGACCTATGGTTCACTTTTTCATAAGCTAATATCTACAATGTCAGTTAAAAGAATAAGCCATGAGTTGAAAATGCTGGTTCTTCATTGCTACAGTAATATAGCCATTTATTATTTTAAACTCCAACAGGAAATATTTGTCATATATGACTTCTTTTTAAATTAGTAAGTACCTTAAAATATTTTCCTAATGAAAATAACTTTCCACGTTTATTAATCTTTGTATATCTTTAACTATCAGCACAATCATGTACACAAATTAAGAAGTCAATAAATGTTTATCATACCAATGAAATAACTATATTCCAAACCTAGTCCAGGCTCTAACTTAGCTCAATTACAATTTCACATTTGCAGGTTAAAAAAATTAGGTCAGATTTTCAAAGTCCATACATCTGATAACGCTGTAAAATAACTGACACTCTCCTACATTAAATAATCTTGGCTTCTCAAATTTAACTTTTTCCTTTCCATTATCTACTTTTGGCTGTAACAAACTGTGGGCTTTAAAAGGAAAACAACTTAAGTTCTTTGTAGTGATTCTACAGAATTAAAGGGCAGCTTTAAAATAACTAGATATTTCCAATGTAAGGGTTACCAGAAAAGTGAAAGTAGTAGATTTCAAACAAAAACAGTCCAAACAAAACAAAACAGCTAGCTAATAATACTCCCTTAATATGAGAATGAATATTTGCTAATAAGCAACATTTTTTTGTGTAATAAAAGGCTTTAAAAATTTTTTCTACTTAACTAGAGGAAAACTGTTAATACTAGTAAGTGATTAATAATTTTCCTTACTAATTCTGTATTAACAAAAATAGGGCTATGAAATAACAGACGGAAAGAAAAATATAAAATGGAAATTATATTTTTCTAACAAAATATGCTATCTCCCCCTACTAAATTTCAATATAAAATTGAAGGGTAAAGTGGTATGATAAACTACTCTGGGATCTATCAAAATTTGCCTTTTATTGGGAAAGAGTTCAAAATGAAATATCTGAGTTCTATTTGAAGTTGGTTAAGTTACTCGGTCATCATATTATCTGCTTCAGTTACTCTATTATTCTGTAATTTTTCATGGGAATTTACATACCTTTAACACTCCCCTCCCACTAAAGAGTTGAGAAATTAGTAATCTCTGACATTAAGAGAGATAATATACCTTATTAATATATAAGTTTGGAAAATTAATTTGAAAAATTGGTGAAAATCTTTTATTTAGTTTTATAAAAATTTTATGTCATAATAATAGTTAACATTTATTGAGCGCTTACTATGCGCTAGGCACTGTGCTAAGCGCTATAAAAGTTATTACAACACAAAATAAGAAATAAAATCTTGTATATGGAAAAAGCATTGAACTATGAGTCAAAAACAGAGATTATATATACCCAGACTGAGCTACAGTAAAGAAGTAAAGAAGTATTTGCTAAACAAAGAGAGCATTTCACAAACTGCTATGTATGGGCTTACATTAATAATAAGGCCAAAAAAAAAAGCAAAATAACCCACTCAACTGGCAAGTCAAAAATCCTTTAACTTCCTCTAATTGAAAACAGAGGATGTCTATTTTTAATTTGTTTAGCAAATCTTCTCCAAAACTACTGCAAAGGAACATACAGATATGAAAGATGCAGAAATAAATTTTGACCTACCCTATATCCAAATAATTTTGAATTAGAAGGGTCTGAAATAATGAGGTTTTGCTAACTAAGTAAAATAAGGAAACTAAAAATTAAATATCCTTCCTTTTAAATTCTAGAATAAACCCACAAGGGCAGCATTATTCTTTGATAGTTACTTTTTTTCCTTAAATAAAGTATCCCAGAATAAATACAAAATTCTTACTTTGTTGCCCGTATAAACTTGCCCCAAACTGAGACAGCTGACCTGATGTAGATGGTGATGCCAGCATCTAGAAACAAATTAATTATATTAGAGCATAAAGAAAGTACACAGAACATTGCATTAACACTTTACATACAACATATCATAGTATGTGAGTCAAATCCACATTTCTTCTCAATCTTCAGAAACACATAAACAGTGCATAGTGAATTCCACATTAATTAAGAGCACATCACACTGGATGACATCCAACTATGCAAATAAAATCAATTCTTGATCACTACAAAGTTTTTTTTCTCCAAATAACTCTAAATAAAACTATGACAGAGCCATTATTTTACTTGAAAAAAACAAAAGCAAACTAGGCTAATAAATACATGAAGATAGTACCTCAAGTCAGTCTCTATAAATTTAACTAAAATTACTTAATTCTTAAATAATACATAAAAGCTAAGTTCTAAATTCAGTTTATTCAGTTGAAAATGAAATTATCTAAATAGAAAAGCTTTGTATCTTATAATAGTTACTGATTTTTATATGGAAATAACTGATGTGTATTAAGTTGGTAGAAAAATCTAACAGACATACACACACAACCATATATATGGAGACATGGTACAACACCAAAGGACAAACCCAAAATACTTACAAAAATATTTATATGTGGTATATAATGTACATTGTATGTACATGCATGGCATTTGTACACAATGCCCTTCAATTTACTGCATCATCTTTCCCCCCCAGAATAAAATTCTTTGGAGGCATGTTATATTCATGGAACATGTCATATTCATTTTTTATTTCCTCATAGAGACTAGCACTACATGTAGCAGTGCTATAGAAAAGCTAGATGCTTAAACTGAGTAAATGAAAATGTGTATGTATAAGTGTATGTTTGTGTATTCCCTGTCTTATATTAAGCAACCATCAAAACACCTTAATTAAATAACATATGAGTCATGTCATCAAAAGGGTTATAATCTAGTGGAAGAACAGAATGAATTATATTAATACAACTAATTATGTTCCAAGGCACAGTGTGGTAAATGCTCTAAAGGAAGTATAAAGCATCACTGGAGGAAAGTATTTCTAAAAAGGGTTGAATACTTTGTAGAGTATTAACATCTGATGTGGGTACAGATGAGGGGTCCTCCAGGGAAAGAATGTGCAGTGCGAGTATGATAAAAGCTAGTGGCAGGATTAGAAAACAAAATACAAGAAACAACAGTGACTGGACAACAGAGTAATTAGGGAACAGAGATAAGGCCCACCCTCTGCACACTGGGGCATAGAAGACTGGGAAATAAAGAGAGTACGATAGGGCTGGATGTAAATGGTTTTCTTAAATGCTACACAAAGATGGCTACTAACTACGGCAATAAAGAGAAAAAAATAATTTTTAACACTTTCTTCGGGGGCCACACTGTGTGGCATGTAGGATCCTACTTCCTCAAGCAAGGATCAAACCCAGGCTCCCTGCTTTGGAAGCCTGGAATCTTAACCACTGTCTACCAGAGATATCCCAGAAAAAATAGTTTTAAGCCAGGAAGTGACATGATCAAACTGTGTGCTTTGGGAAGATAATTCCAATAGCATAACTGGATGGAAACGGTAAGATACTAAGTTAGAACAGAAGCAGGACTAAAAAGGAGTCCTACTGAAATGGCGGAGGTAAAGGGAAAAGGAGGTGGATGGAGACTCATCAGACAGGGAACTATCAGAGGCCACTCTGGTTTCAAGTGAAGAACTGGGTCGACATTGACCACATTAAGAAAGTTAGGAGGAGAAATATTTTAACAGTAGAGTGTTATACAGTATACACTTCCTGCTATCTTCATGCTGAAATTCTGAACTGTTTTAATTATTCTGAAATTCAGGAAAGTTTTTATACAACAGGAGTTTTAAACTAATGACACACAGTAGACTCTTCTGGGGTATAGCTAAGTTCACATTAAACACTATATTTAAATACAGTGTTTCAAAGAAGCATCAAATACAGTTTTTCTAAAGAAGCATCAAACCTTATAAATATTCCCTCTGAAATCTGAAGGGTAAACAATATAAACAATTAAACTAAAAGAATATGCATTTTATGCCTGATCAATGTTCTTTTGTTAGGTACAATTATTGTTACTATTACCACATAATCTCAAACACTTTAAGCACATTAAAAGTTTGTTTCCAACTTGCAAGAAAAAGATCAAAGAAAATGTATTGTGAAGCTTTAGTTGGTGACAGAGGCCTTAATAAATCATGATTTTCTGTTACCATTATAATCTATAAACAAAAGTAAAGGAGAATAGTTTCTGCAGGCTTCACATATAAGATGCTGGCCAATATGAACCCATGACTTAGAATGATATATAATGTAAATATTCTAGAATGGACCACTGAAATTTTACTTTTCCCCATAATGTATATGCTTACTGTGTACATAACTTCAAAGAACAGACATTTTATCTACTTTCTCACAAAGGTTATACATTCACAAGTGAGTTACAGGTATCACTCCTCTCAGCACTGAGAGAGAACGTAGAGGAGGAGACACACCATGAAGGTAAAGGAAGACTGGATCCCTGGGCCCAAAATACTTGAGTCAAAGAGCAGCAGGGTGACCCAACTACCAGTGTGACACATTAAATATTATCATCTTCTCTATGT
Source organism: Antilocapra americana (assembly GCA_007570785.1). NCBI lineage: Eukaryota > Metazoa > Chordata > Mammalia > Artiodactyla > Antilocapridae > Antilocapra > Antilocapra americana. Next base: position 12,199,757 of record ML663563.1, on the reverse strand, counting down.
ATGAGTACACGAGGAAGGTTAGTAAATGCTGCTTTACAGAAATATGAAAGCAGTTTAATAGTTTATAACCTTACAACCATCCAAGTAAAATAAGCACTGATCAGCTAAACATATATTAAAATGACTTCAAAATGTGTCAAAAATGCAAATATATAATTTCTTATGAAATCAACTCTATTGGTCTGTGTTAGTCACTTGGTTGTGTCCTATCTTTGCAATCCCATGGGCTGTGGCCCAGCAGGCTCCTCTGTCCATGAAATTCTTTAGGCAAGAACAGTGGTGTGGGCAGACCATTCCCTTCTCCAGGGATTCTTCCCAATTCAGGGATCAAACCCAGATCCCCTTCATTGCAGGCAGAGACACTTAGACACCAGTGTCTGAGACACCAGGGAAGTCCAAGTGGTAAACTCTGAAAGAATGCTTCATGAAATGTATTTGTGGTAAAAACAGATTTTAGTAGAGATTTAACACACAATGAAGGAATATGGTGTAGAAATGGTATTTGTAAGAACAAAAAAAAGTTCAAGAAATGTATACTGGCACAGAAATAACTATACCTAGCAGACAACAGAAAATGTACAAAAATTTTTTAAATATAGAAAGTTAACTACAGATAAATGTCTTAGAAAAATATAGAATTTTAGAACAAAAGACAGACTTTGTTGTTGTTTAGTTGCTAAGCTGAGTACTCTTGTGGCCTCACAGACTGAAGCCCGCCAGGCTCCTCTGTCCGTGGGATTTCCCAGGCAAGAATACTGGAGTGGGTTGCCATTTCCTTCTCCAGGGGATCTTTCTGACCCAAGAATTGAACCTGCACCTCCTGCATTAGTAGGCAAATTTTTTTTGCCACTGAGCAATCCCTAGTACCCTAGTTTTATATTCATTTTTGCCTAAAAAGAAAAGTTTATCAAACTAATCCTAGGTAAAATGTCACACAATCAACCAGTAAGTAGGTTATTATGTTCCCAGTCTAAAACCATCGTAACAATTATATTCTTCATTTCTCAGTCTACAACACACATTTCAGTCAAAAAACAACACTAAAAACCAGGAACAACTAGAGGAAATAGTAATGTAATTCAAGTCCTTTCCCTCACTCAACAAAGAGCTCCTTTATCATTTTGCTCAATATACTGAAAGCCAAGGAAATCAACATGTTAGAAACTGTGTTTTAAAGTCATTTCCACTGTTACTAGATATAATTCTGAAAATCAAGACCAAAAAAGTCTAAAATTACTTTGTTTTACAAAATGTGTATTTGAAAACTTTATAATAGGCAAATCTGGCTCCTTTGCCTAATAATAGGCAAAACAGCTAAAGCAATTTATAACAGCAAAGAAGTGTTAATTATTCCGTCCCCCTCATGCTTCCCAACAGTGACCACATCTCACAAATACTCCCTCCAATAAATGTACCTTCAGTCACAAAACCTATTTTAAGAAACATTAAAATCAATTTGGTCAACAAATAATTTTCTCCATAACAAATGACTTCAAAATGCAACAAAGTTTTATTAAATAAAAACTCCATGACCACAAAAGCAATTTAAAAGTGAAATAAATTTTTAAGTGTTCCTTAAGAATCCACTGTACAATAAACTTAAAGGTATGTGACAATATAATTCCTAGCATTGTCATTTTTTTCTAGGACAAAAACAGCAAAGATACATGACTTTGACTACATAATATCTACAAACAGGAAAAGAAACAAAGGGAAAGAAAGTTTTAAATCTAGATAGAATCTGAAAAATATTTTAAAATTAAAAACAGTATGGTTAAAAAATAAGAAACCACTGAAGTCAGAATGAAATCTAGCAAACAAAAAGAAAGACTATGAGAAAGTAATATATTAAAAAGACCAAAAGAAGAACGGGACAAAGGAGAATGCAGGCAGAAAAACAAAACAGTCATTAAGTCATAAGGCCTCGGTAGTTTATAAATCACAAACCAATAACAAATTATGAGTTTAACAGGCATTTCAAGCAATTTAAATTAAAACATTAAGTTTTAAAGAATAACATTTTTAAAAAGTATAATATATGCTGAAACAGTCAATGTAATACATTCCAACTGAACATTTAACACTCAAAATCTTTACTAGAAGGAGTATGGCAAAGAACATCTTTATACTGTCTAAATTTTAGGTCAGAGTCAAAGTACAAATTTACAGAAAGGCATGGTAAAGGCTCTTAATATGTACCACTAAAGTGTTTTCTACAAAGTTTGTATTAATTATGGTTCCACAGCAAGTTACTTCAATGTTCCCTTACAATGACTGCTCTTCCACTTAAAAGCAAACAAAGAAAAAAAATAAAAAAACAACAAAAGACCCTCTCTACCACTATGACAGAATGAAATGGTATTTTCTGACTATGGATTTTTATGACTGTTATTAATAAACATATTGCAATTATTTTGTAGGTATATTAAAATTTGTTGTATCTTTTAAGTATATCATTTTAACTCCCTTTTATAAATAGAACTTTATCTTTAAAATACAGTTTGAAGATTACTTAAATGTCAATGAAATTGAGATTTTAGAACATTCCCTTCAAATGATTTGATATTTAATTCTAATTTCTTTAGAGTCTGATTTACTTACATTTAACTCTACTAGGTAACTGCTGTCATATAAAATTTTGACATATTTATACACCTTCAAATTTTCTATTAAGTTTTAAAGGTTATTTTGAAAGTTTTTTAGGTAAACAATCATATCATCTGCAAATAACATTAACTTTATTTTCAACATCAACTCATTTCCTTCCCTTTCTCTAGCAAAGACTCAGTAAGAGCCTACTATCTCTTACACCTTATTTTAAGTTCTAAGAACACAGCACTAAACTAGAGAGGCAAGGTCCTTGCCTTTGTTAAACGAATTCTACTGCAGTAGAATATATATATATTTATATATAAAAATATATGTATATTTATATATATAAATATATATATCAGGTAGAGATCGGTGTTACAACTGTTAAAATGCAAGAAAGAAGTTAGAAGGTACAGCAAGAGTAGAACTGATATTATATACAAGACTACTTAGGAAAAGAGTGATCAGAGAGGCTTCGCACGTGAAATATTTCAGCAGGTACATGGATGTAGTGAGAAAAACTACGTGAAAAGTGCAAGCTCCTGAGACAGAAACAAATTCAAAAGCTGGAAAGTCAGCCAGCATGGCTCCATATGTAATGAAATGCTAATCATGAAGATGACAACAATAATGGTGAGAGATGGTATCCTTATTTTAGACTAGATTTTAATAAACTATCGATTATTAATTAGCCCGAGAGAAATCCTAGTTGCCATAATTGCTATAGGTTAACACAAGTATGAAAGGTAGGAGTCCAAAATGGTTGCTCTTTGTCGAAATGGGAAGTAGTTTACTCCAGTCAGTTTAAGGAGTTATTTTTTTAAAAGTAAAAAGGGATAGGTGCTACATTTTGTATGTCTTTATAGCACATATTGAAACAAGGAAAAAGGGGTTCCCACACGTTTGTGCTTCCAAAATGCTTATGCTGAATTATCATCAAATGAGTGCAACAAAGACTTAGACTAGAAAATGTGAGCAATTTATTACAGATATATTTTTAAAGAAAATCCTAAATTGCTTAGATTATACTGTCCTCCAAGAGTTGTCTATTATGTCTTATATGAGTAGTTTTTCATTTTCTCTAAGTTCCCCTCGCCAAAACTGCCCAAAGCCTCAGAGCTAATAAATGGCAGCAGTAAGATTCAAAAAAGGGAAAGGGAAAAATTAAGCTCACATCTGCCCATGATTTACTTAATCTTGTGAAAACATTTAAGATATGTTTACAATATTTATAAAATTACTTTTATACCTCAAAACCAGGAAACTCAGCATTCTACAAAAGGACACATACACGTACAGGCATCTCTTGAAATAAAAGATCTTGGAAAACACAAAGTAGTCCTAAAGAAACACTTAGCAATTTAATCAGCACACTATCTTACAAAGTTTCCCAAATACTTCTATAATCATGAATATGATGAAGAAACAAGTTTCATGCTCTACAGTTAGGGCAGACAGGTTTTGGGAGTCTTTTTGCCTCTGAGATTTTTTTGGATAGTTGGATTAAAGATTCACTCAACTACTGGCCAGTTTTCCTTTATCATAAATTACAATTTAAAATTATTTTCTCACCAGGGAGAAAAAAAATTACAAAAATGTCCCAGTTAATTATGTTAAATTTTTTTCTCTTCAGAAGCCTTATAAAGCACAAAATAATCATTATCTGCAGATGATATACATGGCTACTGAAAAAAACCAAAAAGAATTAAATGGAATGTCATAATTATTCATATCAGCAGCCACATTTAACACTTACTATTTGGTCTTCTTTAAGTTTTGCATATAGCTATTCACTCAGTCCTTAAAGCCACCCTTGAGTCATGTATTATTTTATAGATGAGAAAACTCAGACACACAGAGACCAAGCACCTTGCCTAAGGACACAGCTAATAAACCATGTGACTGAGATATAAATTCACAATAAAGTAGAATTTCCAGAGTCCATAGCCTCAATCAAAAAATAAGAGTTTTGTCAGGTAGCTGGTTGTAAAATAAATATATATACATACCAACTATTCCATACATCAGTAAAAAGCAATTAGAAAAATGAAAATGGCTACCATAAAACCCTACTTACTAAAGGGCATAAAGAACAGAAATAAAAGAGACACACACTTCTGAAATAGGGTAAATACCAATATAAATGTGTTAACAGTCAAAAACATTTTTGTGAAGGATGTGAAAGATCTTACCTAAAGACGTGAAAATTGCCTATAAAGCTACAGCAATTCAACTATGTTGCAGTTCTTCCACAGAATCAGTATGATAAACAGAACAAGAGTTTAGGAACAGGCCAAACACATCAGATCTTAGTATATATTAAGGGAGAATTCCAATTAGCCTAAATGAATAGTCTAACTCAGGGGTGGGCAATTTACTGAATGCAGGCCAAATCCAGTACAGTGCTTATATTTATAGGATGCATAAATTAACAACAGTTTTCCATGTTTTAAATGGTTATATAAATAGCTACATATTATCCTTTATTTAGCCTCTAGGAGAAGGAACTGACAATCCACTCCAGTATTCTTGCCTGGAGAATCCTGTGGACAGAGGAGCCTGGTGGGTTGCACAGAGTCGGGCATGACTGAAGTGACAGCATGCACTGGAGAAGGAAATGGCAACCCACTCCAGTGTTCTTGCCTGGAGAATTCCAGGGACGGAGGAGACTGGTGGGCTGCCATCTACAGGGTCGCACAGAGTTGGACAGTGACTTAGCAGCAGCAGGCCCACAAAGCCTAAAGTATTTACTATCTGGCTTTTTATGGAAAAGTCTTCTAATCTGTGACCTAAACTACAAAAAATTGTTTTGGGACAAATGAATACCAGATAGCCTTAGTGGGTATGGGCAGCAAGAGGGGTAATCTGGCACCACAAATTCACACCTCTATCCAAAATACATTTCTAACGAAGTCATATGTGAATAATTAAGCACAAGAGTGCTAGAAGAAAGTAGTTGGGAAAAGTCTTCCAGAGGCATGACCTCAAATACAGAAATCATTAAAACCATAAAGTCACACAAAACGTCTGAGTCAAATGCAATAAAAATGATATTCTTATATTAAAAAAAAAGCCCGAAAAAAAAATTGTGACAAATAACAGACGGTTATAATCTTAATATATGGTAAACACTAACAAATAAATAAGACCTACCATTTCAACAGAGAAATAGAAAATGGTATGAAAGCAGTAATCCACAAATGAAGAAATGTAAATGGCCAATTACACAGAAAAAAAATATCACTGGTGTGTGTTTGTGTGTGTGCGTGTGTGTAAATTTAGCAATGTTTTAATGCACATTACATTAAAACAATGTTTCTTTTGTCTACTGGCAAAATTTAAAGGTAACAGCTGGTATTCTTAAGGGCACAGAGAGTGCTGATGACAGTAAAAATTGGTACAAACTTTCTAGTGAAAAACATGTCAATATGTCTCAGAGATTCAACTAATATATTTTTAAATAAAAATATCTGAAGTATAAAAAATCAAAAAGTTTAGCAGTAAATTACTCTCAACTGGCACCATTACAGGTTATTTTTCCTCTCCCTAATCCATGCATATTTTCTAAAATCTGTGCAGTATCTCTCAACTGTTTTGTAATGAAAAAAGATTCAGCAACAGCAGAAATTCATAAGTAGCCCACAATATTATTACTTCCATTTTCAGATGACAAAACTGAGGCTTCAAGAAGTTTTTGCTAATAGGCAAAGCCAAGATCCAAACCCATATCTGTACTGTGTTAGAGCCCATATTCTTAATCCCTATGTCTTACTATCTTCTTAATTTTTAAAAGAAGTTTTTTTGAAGCAAATCATTCTGTTATTTCCGTGACAAACAACTAACCTGGAGAAGTAACCAACATATGTATATGCATGTATATAATAATTCTGACTAAAAAATTTTGACATACAGTATTTCTGTTCCTTAGAAGACAGCATCTGTCATTCATGTTCTGCAAATACTTTAAGAATTTCAGTTAGACAGCTTCTTCCTGATCATAATGAATGCTTTTCATCAATTAGCAACAGTGCATCACCATTTTTGCATCAATCTTAATTTGTACTGTACAATCACAGTAACACACCACACAAATCAGTTTTTGCAATGATGCTACCAGAAAAACATCACAAATTATTAACTGTAATATCAAAACTTAACCTAAAAAATTCAATTATAATTTACATCAAATAGCAAATAGCTAGAAAGGCAGTAAAATATCAGAAAATTCATCAGATGACACTGTTCTGTGAGCTACTCAATTGCACAAAGAAAATCACCAAACACTGAATTTGAAGAGTCCTAATTATGCGTTTGATAATTAGTTCCCAAAATGACACAACTGTCAAATAAACAAAAAGGAATAACATCAAGATAGAAAAAAACAAACCCCATCAAAATTCTAGCTTAAACCTTGAGTAAGCCTATTTGTAAAATTCTAAGATATAGGAAGTAATTTACTAATGATTAACTTTAATGAAAAAATGAGGGCATTTGTTATCTATCTTAAAATTTTGTATTTTAAAACATCAGCAAGAATCTCATTAGGTTAATACCTAGAGTAAATTGCTATATAGATTGGGAAATTAGGAATAATAAGTTTATAAAAGTTAGAAAGGGGTGGAAAAAGTTTGGCAAGTACAAAATACAGGAATGCAACTGGTGTGACTACAGTATACAGTGTATAATTTAAAGTAGCTTACCAGAAGTTGAAAATAACAATGGAATTAATTTTAAAATACTTTATCAACTTGCTAATTATGGCTTGGCTGTGCTCTAAATCCTTTCATTTCAAATGAGATTACTGAACTAATAACCTTCCAAAGCATTTAATTCATACTTCTTTGTTGTAAATACAGTTCTTCAGTATTTTTCTACTGTAGCATCCCTACAGCTAACAGAGATGTCTTCCTATCTGAGGTCTAGGATTATAACCAAAATATTACAAAACAAAGGAGGTTTCATTGAAGCCTGCCATTAAAGCTTTAAATCTGTATAAATCAGTTTTTGGCCCTTTATAAAAGTGCTGTTTTAATATGAAAACTTACTTCACAAATTTTAAAAATAAATGATCTAGAAGTAATATCATGTTTACCTCATGTCCTGAGTACTTCCTAGCAAAGTATTACCATATCCCAACTTGAAAATCATATGACTTTTTGTCTCCAATTACAATGTTAGAAAGTTCATCATCTTGGTATCCCAAGGGCCTATCACTTGGGATAGCCTAAAACAGAGTCACTCAACCAAAGATGGTACTCTGCAGTTCATATACTGCTTTCCAGGAATCAGAAAGAAACAGACATACACTATGTAAATACAGCTTAACTGGTTAACTTACATCTTTTTCTGACCGATGTGGAAACATAGAAGACTGGCTGTAGTACATGTTTTCGTCATGGTAGTCACTGTCGACCCCCTCTACAAACTTCTTTCTTGAAGCACCAAACATGCTGTTTGTCACCTAAACAAAAATATTACTTTTATCAAGAATAATATTTTGGAAAATGTCAAGCTTTACCCTTACTCCTACATAAAAAACATAAAATGAAGGGAGTATTGCTAAGATAAAGAAATAGGTCAACTGAGGATTAACTGGACAGGTGAGAAACTCGCAACAATGTAGTAGTAAATGTTTACTTGCAGGTCCTGGAAGTAAGAGGAGAAACATAAAGCTCTATTGTATGCAAAAATTCCAATTCTTTTAAAAGAAAAAAAATCACTATTCTTGAAAAATGGCAGCCCCAAATATTTTCCCATACAAAGATTTTTTAAAACATGTTTGGGTTTAACTATTCAAAATCTTCACATGCATCTTCAATATTATTCAAAATGAATAATCCTCAAGTATCTGAGGATTCTTATTCATATCCAGGAGTGTCTCTGACATCACTATATCTACTTTCTAAACTAGCTGTTTTTCAGAGTATATCATCTTCACTGATAAGCTAAGTTTATTGAGATAAAGCACATTTTGAGCCCATGTATAATAGCATACTGGAAATTTTATCTCAAGTCACAAGCTCTCACTCATGTTAACAGTAGGATAAATTTTTCATCCATCATCCTGGTGTAAATGTATGATCTTCACTAAATAACCTGCTTAATCTTGTGTTTTAAGTCTTTATCACCTCCAACACTAGTACTTTTGAGCACTCATCAAAGTAACTGCTAAATCTGTGTTAACTTTTTCCCCTAACATGACCTCTATAAAACTTCCAAAACTGACAGGTTCTTTACTAAAGGTCAATGTGTCTATCCTTGGTAGCACACTTTGTAATTCAAGGTCAACTGAAATGTCATGACAGGAGCGATTTGTAAAGACCTGAACAAACAGTAACTACATGCTTTCACAAAAAAATTGGGGGGAAAATTCATCAAATTTGACATTCATCTGGTACACTATGAATAAGTGTATTTTTTTTTGCCACTGTAAGAATAAACAATTTCTTCTCATTTCAAAATAAAGACTGTAGTTACTACCATTTACCAGTAGATATAGTAAACTGAGACTGCAGGCTTTAAAGGCCAAATGTGATGTGCAAGTCTGTTGAAATCACCCAAGCTATTTAATAATCACTTAATATCTCAAGTTCCTTGTTAAATTTGTAGAAAACTGAGATGCTACACATTTGTGTTTCCTCTCCCTCTGGCAAACACCCAGGGAGTCTGGGCAAATTTGGTATTGATGGAAGAGGAGTATTTTTGTCTTCCTCTGTCTCCGCATTTACATGTTTAGTTTTGCTTTCAAAAAAGTAAAACCTCTTTGCACAATATTCAGTTATGTTCATTCAGTTCAGTTGCTCAGTCTTGTCCGACTCTGTGACCCCGTGGACTGCAGTTGCCATCACCAACTCCCAGAGCTTGCTCAAACTCATGTTCATCGACTTGGTGATGCCACCCAACCATCTTATCCTCTGTCATCCCCTTCTCCTCCTGCCCTCAAATCTTTCCCAGCATCAGGGTCTTTTCCAGTGAGTCATTTCTTCACATCAGGCGACCAAAGTACTGGAGCTTCAGCTTCAGCATCAGTCCTTCCAATGAATATTCAGGGTTGATTTCCTGTAGGATTGATTTGTTTGATCTCCCTGCAGTCCAAGGGACTCTCAAGTGTCTTCTCCAATACCACAGTTAAAAAGTATCAATTCTTCAACACTCAGCTATGTTTATGGTCCAACTCTTCACATTCACACATGACTACTGGAAAAACCATAGCTTTGATTAGATGGACCTTTGTTGGCAAAGTAATGTCTCTGCTTTTTAATATGCTGTCTAGGTTGGTCAGAGCTTTTCTTCCAAGAAGCAAATGTCTTTTAATTTCCTGGCTGCAGTCACCATCTGCAGTGATTTTGGAGCCCAAGAAAATAAAGTCTGTCGCTGTTTCCACTGTTTCCTCATCTAGCTGCCATGAAGTGGTGGGACTTGATGCCATGATCTTTGTTTTTGAATGCTGAGCTTTAAGCCAGCTTTCACTCTCTTCTTTCACTTTCATCAAGAGGCTCTTTGGTTCCTCTTCACTTTCTGCCATAAGGGTGGTGTCATCTGCATATCTGAGGTTATTGATATTTCTCCTGGCAATCTTGATTCCAGCTTGTGCTTCATCCAGCCTGGCATTTCACATGATGTACTCTACATATAAGTTAAATAAGCAGGGTGACAATATACAGCCTTGACGTATTCCTTTTACAATTTGGAACCATTCTATTGTAGATTGAAGGTTTTTATTCTGTACAATTAATTTTAGAATTCTAAGAGTCTATTTCTATTAGTTGGTTTTTATGATAAATGTTGTATCAGGATTCTCAAAAGAGTTCACTTTGCCACCACTTTGAGTTAACTTATGTATGTAAAATTCATGAGCTATCCTGGTATTCTTCTGAAATTTTTTTGAATTTTGCAAGTTTCATGCCATTTTCCTGTGTTTTTCCTTTTTTAGAATTAGAACTCAGTAGTAATTGTGATTTAAAGGGATAAATGTATCCTTAAGTTTTTCAAAACAAACTTCTTAAATCCCATGTGTAAAGAGTCTTAATTTGCAGACTATAAAGTGTTTTTTTCCACTATCACTTTGCTGAAATAAAATTCATTAAAAAAAATTCTGTTAGGGATTACTTAGGCAGTTGGCGGATAGGTGTATGGGATTCTAGCCCCTAAAATTACATTCAGAGTTACAGAATAGCTTTACCAGGGAGTATGCTGCCTAAAGAAGATAAAGTATGTTCTAACAAATTAATAGTTCCTTTAAAAATATCTTTCTATATTTCACACTTAAAGAGATTTATAGCCTAAAACCATGCAACAAAGCAGAAGTTGTTTTCAGACTGTAGTTCATATTTAGGTGAGTAGCTTTTGCTCAGACTTTAACAGAAAGTAGTAAGGCCAGCTAATGAAGCTACCAGGCCTGTACCCCAAAAATGTTGGTTCATGTCTTCCCGAACTAATAAACTCAATCAACTTTATCATTATTTTATCAACTATTATACCAGGAACTATCATTGTTATAATTAGCTTCCACTGACTACTCATCTGAATTGGATTTGAAACCTAGGTTCAGTCCCTGGTCAGGGAACTAAAATCCTACAAGACGCACAGAAGAGGATTTGGGGGCCAGTTTAAGAGTGACAAATTTGGCATATTTTCTTCAAGTATACATTTAATATGACTGCAGCTAAGCTGTAAGGAATGAACAAGAGGGGACAAGAGTGAAAGCAGGGAAACAGGTTGGTGAGAGACGATGATGGCTCAGAACACAGTGGTATGGCAGAAGTGATGGAGTAGTTGTTAAAGGGTATGTTTCGAGAGAGTACTGACACTAAGGAATATAAGAATGGATAGATATGAAAGGGTAAGATGTTCACATTACCCTCTGGAAGAGGATAAGTAAGAATCAAAGGAACCTGGAAATCTACTTTTTATCAAAGGGGAAATGTCAACACTAGGCCAAAATATATTAAAGTTACTGGTTATACCATATATATTGAAGTCAACTCAGTAAACAGGAATTTTAAAAACTAATCTAAAAACAAAGTAATACTTCACTCTACATTACATATAAAATTTTTTCAAATATTTGGTACATATAATTTTCAGCTTTTTCCAAGCAAGCATAGAAAGGGTTTACATCCATTTTGTCTGACCACCTTCTTCCTCAACTCTCATATCAGATATTTTAACAAAGGAGAAGCAAAAGTTGACATTTCACCAAGAAAAATATATGAAATACGTATCTACCAAAAGCAATGTTTCTTAAGCCTTTTTGAACACAGATCTAAAACAGGTAACTAAGACAGTTTTTATTTGCTTTGATTCCATAAGTGCTAATCAGAATATATATATATATATACACACACACACACACACACATATATATATATTACATAGGTTAGCATACACTAATTCTATCAGCCTGACACTCCCTTCACTGCAAAAAATAAATAAATAAAAGAGAGAGAGTTGGCCTCAAAATGTAGTAGAGAGGAATTAAACTGAAAAGCAGAATAGAAACACTAAGTTGGCTGGATCTTCCCAGTAAACATCTTCATTACTTAATTAGGACTAGCCATGAATTCCTAAGATTTAACATTCCTAACATCCAAATATAATATTTCAAAGCCAAACGCAGTAAGTCAGAATAATCACAGAAGAATTCACAAAACCTCAAACTCGAGATAATCTTAACAAACAACTTCAAAGACTGGTAATGTGGCCCCTGATCCAGGTGGGATGAATGGTAATTACAAAAGGGAAGGAATAAGAGAAAAGGCCTGGAGCTTTTTAAACAGTCACAGAAACAACACTAGGACAATTTACACGTTAAACTTTAAAAATAAAATTCAGATAGAAAAGAAACAGTAAAAAATAGACCATATCTAAGGCAGGACAGATGATATTTAATCTTGCACAGTTTTTTCACCAAGACCTCTGGAGAGGAACTTACTCTAAAATCATTTACTGCCTATAATGCTGGAAATGTTGGCTCAGGCATGGAATCCTATTCCCAGGGAATAGAAACACAATCCATGGCAGAGTGGTCCTTTTCCTGATAGCAAACAAATGTAGTTTGATTTTGAAATCTATCTCCCAAGGTTCCAGCAGCATATTTAAAAGTGTTGGTAGGACATTTCTAGCTGAGGAGAGGAACATTTTAATCAACTTAATCAGTAACATTTAAAACTGACTTTCCAAGTTGTTCTCTCCTTTTTTCTGCCTATCATCACGTTCTATCCATTCTTCACAATGGTTTTCACGTTTTTTGCCATTTTTCCTATCATCATCTTAGTTTAAGCTCTGGACTAGTGTTTTTTAGGCCCCTGACTGATCTCTCTTTACGTTTCAATGAACATGCTGAGGGTTTACGATATGAATTATGCCAGAAATTGTGCTAATGAACACAAAAGCTGAGTAACAGCTCCAAGTCTTGAACAAGCTTACAGTCTAGCTAGGAAAAAACACCTGTAAACAAAAAATTGTCCTATGAAAACCTGTATAGGTGCTTTGGGAACACAATGAAATATCTAACTTTAATTGAGCGAAACAGACTGAAAGATCATATTATAAAGTAATATGTAAACATATATTTAAATTTGTTAATTTTTTTTATTACAAAAAACACAAAGTGTGTGGGGTAGGTGATGCAGTAAACTCTGCCATCAGAGACAGCATGGATAAGTGCTCGGAAATGAGAGAAAGCCCAAGCAACAAAAAACTTTTAATACAGTCAACAAGGAGGATGCGTGGCAGGACAATGATAGGTGGTAAAGAAAAGTAGGTTAAATTCCATTGCCAGGTTAAGAGGGCAAGCATACAGACAAGCAAATCAGGTATAAAAATCCAGATGAAGACTTCCCTCAACCAATATTTCACTATGATGTCACATTCATAACCACTACACTGTATTTGTTACTTGCTTACTCTCATATCTCTTTTTAATTTTCCCTAAAGGATACAGACCAAGATTCCAGAGATCATGACCTTAATACATAATTTTGCTGTAGTAATTATCTCAAAATTCAACACAATATTTATGCCTCAGCTTAATTTGGTTCCTCTTTGCTTTTGCCATTAGAGTGGTATCATCCGCATATCTGAGGTTGTTGATGTTTCTCCCACCTATCCCAGTCCAGCATTTCTCATGATGTGTTCAGCATATAGGTTAAACAAACAGGGTGACAGCAGACAGCCCCGTTATATTCTTTTCTCAATCTTGAACAAATCAGTTGTTCCATACAGGGTTTTAACTGTTGCATCTTGATCTGCACACACATTTCTCAGGAGGTAAGTATGGTCTGGTATTACCATCTCTCTTAAGAGCTTCCCACAGTTTGTCAGGATCCACACAAAGGCTCTAGCATAATCGATGAAACAGAGAGAGGCGTTTTTCTCAAATTCCCTTGCTTTCTCTACAATCCAGTGAATGCTGGCAAATTGATCTCTGGTTCCTCTTCCTCTAAACCCAGCTTGGACATCTGAAGTTCTTGGTTCACATAATGCTGAAGCCTAGCATGCAAGACTTTTTAAGCATGGCTTTACTAGAATAGGAGACGAGGGCAACTGTCCAATGGTTAACACATTCTTTGGTACTACTTTTCTCGGGGATTGGGATGAGGATTGACCTTTTCCAATCCTGTGGCCACTGCTGGGTCTTCCAGATTTGCTGACATAATGAAAGAAAAACCTTGATGGCATCATCCTTCAGGGATCTGAATAGTTCTGCTGGAATTCTGTCACATCCACTAGTTTTACTAATAGCAAAGCTTATTAAGCCCCTCCAGAATGTCTGACTCTGGGTGACTAACCATTATGATCTTTTTTATACAGGTCTTCTGTGTATTCTTTCCACCTCTTCTTGATCACTTCAGTGTCTACTAGTTCTCTACCATTTTTATCCTTTACTGTGCCCATCTTTGGGCGGAATGCCTCCTTGATTTTTCCAACTTTCCTGAAGAGCTCTCTAGTCTTTCCCCTTTTGTTGTTTTCTTCTATTATTAAACACTGTTCATTGACAAAGGCTGTCTTGTCTCTTCTGGCTATTTTTTGGAACGCTGCGTTTGATTGGATGTACCTTTTCCTCTCTCCCTTACTTTTTGCTAGTCTTTGTTCTTCCGCTATTTGTAAAGCCTCTTCAGATAACCACTTTGCCTTCTTGCTTTTCTTTTTCTTTGGGATGGTTTCACCTCTGGGCCTCTGCATAAGACGATACCTCTGCTTAGAATGCTCTTTCTCCCATTCTTTGAAACTCTCACACCAAATCAGGACCCCTGGTTTACACAGTCACTGAAAATATTTTATAACTATAATCACATAACTTTTATTGACCACTTACTATATGCCAGGAAATATATTCCAAGTGTTTTAAAATGTATTTATATAATCTTCATAGTTTACTTAGTAGTAACTATATAACATGTATGTAATCCTCATGTATTCACTTATTTAGTCTTCATTTTTAGATGAGAAAACTTAGAACTGCAGAAATTGGGTAATTTGCCCAAGGTCATATATCTGATACATCCAAGGTTTTATATCTGATAAGTGCCAAAGAAGGGCCATGAACCCATACAATTTGCTAGAGTCCCCCATTTTAACCATGATAGTACACTGACTTTCAGACATACAACTAATAATTTAATGTGTGTATTCTCCCAAAACTATAAGCTTATCATTGTGGGAGAAGAAGTAAAGGGCAAAAGAGGGTGAGGGACTTCCTTTGCAGTAAACAATGGTTAAGTAGAGGATGCGACATCAATATGTGTGCAAGTCAGAATGCTCCCATTAGCAGAAGAACAAGAATGAACTGACTAGAGGTGTGCAAAACAAAAGCTAGTCTCTACTGGACTGATCTTATCCCTTTTAGAGAAAGAGACAATTTTAGAATAAGATTATGCTTAAGAGAACATTACTACACTAATTAAAAAGTAATTACTGTTTCATATTTCAAATTAATATTTTTACTTACTTTCAAAATATAATGAACACAACTGAATCATTCAAGGAATTAAAACGGTTATTATAAAACTATATTTTTATTATACGCTATCAAAATAGACACTGTAGCATTAAACAAGTAGAATAGATTTACTAACTAGCTTAAAATAAGAACATAATACCTAATGGTAACATTTTCTAGGGGATTCCATTTCTAAAGTAGCTAGGAGTTTTACTGTTAACATGCTGACACCTATGACCCATCACAAAATTAACTATTTAACACTATTAAAGTATGAAGACTTTTATATAACAACAAATTTTCACATTTAGCAACAGAGTCTGTACTCATACTATAAAGGATAAAGAGAGCCAAGTATAGGTAGTGGGTATGAGTAACAAGACTGTTTTTTACTCCTGCTTCCCTAATGGAGACTTTACTAATTCATTCTGATTGCTGAACACAGAATTTGACTTCTAGCCTATTTTGCCCTTCCAATTTCATATTCACTATCAGAAAACAATTCACACACAAGCATATACACTGAAGTTCTTTGTTACCTATAAAGTGGGCAGAAAATTAATAATAATAATAATAAAAAAACAGTCAATTGCAATCAACATTTATCTGCCTGTACCAAGATGTAGTAAACCAAACTGAAACCAATCACAAGAAGCTAAGATATCTGAAATCTACTATCTTCAATACTGGCCTTCAGGAAAAGTTGATAGGTCAAATCCATTAAGACACTGCCCAAATTCTATGAAACCAGAATACCGTGCATCTATATCAAATATATACTACTACCTAGAAATACTTATAACCCAAGGAACTTCTGTTCTAGTGGTATTTTTTGATAATAGGATTCTGAGCTACCAATCCTACTTCACAACTGTAGTAATACTAATTTTCATTCCTAGAAACACTAAAAAAAAATTGAAATGGGATTAAATAAAAGGAGAGAGAGGCACCACCACTGAGGGGGAAAAATCTAGCTTCTTAAAGAAAAAAGAATTTAATATCTGGAAGTCTTTAGGAAAAAAACAAATGATCTTTCCTTCTATTAAAAAAATAAACTACTCTCAAAGTCTTACTAGCTCTAGAACACTGTGGCTTGATACTATAATATAAATAAATGTAAAATGAATAGCTGAATAATCTGCTTAGGATAGATCTAAGAAAAGTGAAGATTTAGATAAATTTTAAATGATAGTTTCTAAAATCATCAACTTAAATTGATATGGAAATAAATAAAAGCAATTCACTTCACAGTTTTAGTAAATGCAAAAGGCCTGAAAAATGAGCAATAAAAGCCTTAATGAATTCTGAAAAGGCAGCACAGGAAACTCTGGCTGGAAATGAGATTCAGCAGAAAACTAGAGACTAATATGAACATATCCACAATCATTATCTTGGAGAGTAGTTAAATATTCTGGCACAAGATTCTTTACAGGGGTTACAGGAATACTTTGTAAGAGGTGCCACTCCCCACCAAAACAGGGTAGCTCACATTTCATTGAAAGACAGACAGGGCATCAAGGGGAGATGAAAACACATCACTCTTCCTAATCCAACACCTGTTACTGAAATCTGGTATCTGAAGCTGCCTTACTGAGATGACATTCCCATGTATGGTATGTATACCATACCTTAAGATGTGCCCCTCCCCCAAACCTACAAATTCTGTGCGAGTATTACCAAAAAGTCTATAAATGCTCCCATCAGTCTGACTTTGATCTAGGGAGGATATGTTGCGCATGCTTCAACTTGAAGAAAAACAGATTTTGTGGTTTTCCAAAATCTTAGTTGCTTGTATCAATATGCCTCATACAGATTCAAACTTAAACCATCAACATAAAAGCTTTAAAAGATAATTGTATCATCCTAAAATCAAAACCCTTCAATTACTCAAAAAGTGCTAACCATTTTAAAAAAAAAAGCACACAATCATATATTATATTAACTAAAGAACCAACATAATTGGTATGCCTGACCAACAATAAGATTCGAGTACTCACACAATATGGACTAAAATTAAAATAAGCATTATTTTATTCTTGAATACAACTGGAAGAACATATAACAGTAAGCCTATTAAGTTTAGAATATAAAACAAATATGAAGGAAAATTTTTAAATGAAGGTGGATATCTTAAACCAATATTAAACATGGGGTCAGAGGTAGGGAGCTCTAATAAAGGGGAGAGGAAGGGAATTCAAAAGATACTAGACATATGGTCAGCTTTGATGGGAGATATGGATTTCTATAAGCCTCCTAGTAGATTTAAGAAGCCCTGGAACCTGAGATAAACTGTTGAGGATTCTGTATTTCAAGACCCTGCTCTGAGATGCATTGGTGCCCCAACTTTTTTAAACCTGACACACTTTCTTTGAAGACATGTTAGCAATCACAGGCCAAATTAATTCTATTATTCCTGGGTATAATTTTGCATGTCTTAGTATGTGCAAAAGAATTTAGAAATCACGTGAATAAAAATCATGTGGTATAGATATGAGAGAACTAAAGAACAATTTTTGAAGGCTTTCTGAGAAGCAAAAGCCTAAAATGATAATAAAGGTGCAGACCTAGGGCTATACTGCCACAGAACTATTTCTAAAAAGTATGCATTAAGGAAAAAACCTGCATTGTTAGATCATGATTTTAGATACAAGAAAGACAAGTAGAGAATGTCAAGAGTGTTGGCATTTTGCACACACACACACAAAATTTGGTGAACTTGCTCACTTAAGTGTTAGCTAAACTTTGTACTAAGTATTGTGCTGCTTCTATACTTAAATTTTTATTAACCTCAAACCTAGAGATGGGTAGAAAAGTTTCAGTCTTCCTGTCTAGATTTCAAGGAAAAAGATGTTTCAAGTTTCTGTTCCTGCAAATTTTAAAAATATGTAGCTACCTGACTAAAACTTTGGGAAGGGGAAGGACAGCATGTCTACAGCTACTAGAAGGAAACTAAAATTTGCCTCCTTCTGATACCAAGCTAAACATGGCAAACTTTTAACTCTGTGGATTTATGCTTTCCCTGAATTCTCTTCTTTTTTGAAAACCAGTTTTTTTGGTCCTGCAATACTTTGTGGAGAATATGAAGTTTAAAACAATCTAACACCCTTCCTTTGCATTATAATATTTATGATTTATGCAGTTTAAGGTTTTCCCTCTTTCACATCCAATAAGAAAAAATTATTTCTTAGAACACATTAGGATTTTATGTAATAATTTATGAGGTAATTTTATGATAAATATAAGAAGCATCGTATTTTTAAACTAACAAAATGACTCACTGGTAAAATGGCCCAACATCCACCCTTAAAATACTGATGACAGTATCATTTTTTCCCCCGGCCTTTCCCACCACATACTTACCTGTGCAACTTCTTTCAACATTTGCTACTCTGGGGATTGGAAAGCTCAGAGCTGGAGGCTGAAGTGAAGAAGGAAAGGTTGGAGGGTGAGCCATGGCACCAGCCCCACACTAGGAGCTCCCCTGAGATACTACAGCAGGGTTGACACCATAGCTCTGAAGTTCAAACTCCAGCAAACGATAAGAAAGGAGTCCAACCAGAACATGATAAACGATGGGATTCTTCTGCTCTTTGAAAAATAAGGAAATCATGCTATAAAGATCTGAATGTCCAGTTTCAACATTATGACTCCCTGTTCACATCTTCATTATTCCCCAACCCCAGATTCACCTCTCAAACTGATTCAAAGTGCTCATTAAAACAGAGGATGGGAGGCGAAGTCCTACAAACTTGTACACAGAAAATGAGGCTAGGGCTTACCTGGCCAGCATAAAAATTTCCTAGACGATATGTTAAAATACTCTGCCTTCCTACCCCTTGACTACTTTCTTGCTCTCCTAAGTGTTCAACATTTAAGGCTCTCAAACATATTAACACCATTAACCAGCAAAATGACAGCTGGGCTACTTAGATGTCTTTAAATTCCTAAAAGTAGACTAGTGACCTTTTTAAAACCCATGGATAATTTCTGGTATAAGGATATTCCTTGCAGGAATTCCCTGGCAGTCCAGTGTTTAAGGAGTCTGATTTCCACTGCCAGGACCCCAGTTCTATCTCTAGTTGTAGAACTAAGATTTCACAAGTTGTGCAGAGTGGCAAAAAAAAAAAAAAAATTCTGGGAGGAAACTAAGTTCTTAAAAGTGTTCCACTCTGATAAAAGCAAATAAGGACCCCCCTTAACTAATATAACTGTAATCACACTAGATGATAAAAAATTAGACTTTTAGAGAAATAAATCTAAATGTAAGACTTAAATGTGACTTTTATGAGAATATGAATCCTCATTTTATAATATAGAAAGTAAACTATCAATTCAAAGGAAACTAGATTCTGATTACTATGACCAATAAAACTAATAAAAGATGTTTATTTCAGTTATTTAAAGATAACATCTATTTAGTAACATAAATATTACTGAAGGTGGCAAATACTATAAAACTGTAAACTAGGAGAAGGAAATGGCAACATACTCCAGTATTCTTGCCTAGTGAACCCCTGGGGGATTAAAGAGCCTGGGGGATTTAAAAAAAAAAAAAAAACCCAAAATTGTAAACTAAATTCACTGAAGTATCAGAATCCCAAATTATTTTATATGAAGCAATTAAAAATGAAAGTATCCCTTTAGCAAGGGAACATAGGAACTTTAAAATATTTCTAAACAGCTTGCCATATAAATTCAGTAAACATTATTTAGTAAACATCTACTATGTGCTAAATATTTACATTTATACCCTTATATACTTTATCCATTAGATGCTCAGAATAGAGAGCATCATAAATCAAAGTGAGTAAAGAAAACACATTTATAGTGCTCCTGTACTACTCTGTCCTCCAGGCCTTTGTGAACTTACCCTCATTACTTCTAACCTCCCACCATTCCCACCACACTGCCCTGCTCCCCTTGATATTTCTCAAACTCAAAGGGCAGACTTCTGACTTCAGGCCTTTGTATTTGTATACTCCAGGAAAGCTTTCTTCTTAGGCGGCTGCATGGCTTTGCTCACTTTACTTCGGATACTGAGCTATCCTAGTGAGGACTTAACTGTCTATTCTACTTTAGATTATACTATCCCTTGCCCTAATCCCTTGGCACCCTTTCCCCCTTTTCCTACATGTATCAACATACAACATACAATGCATTTTTTCTATTTGTTTAATGTATTCCTATGCTCTATAGCATCAGCTCCTTGAGAACAGAATTTATTTACTTTTGTCTCTTTGTTCACTTCTGTCTCCGCAGAATCTGGAACTGTGCCTGGCACTGAGTAGGCCCACAACATGCACGTGTCCTCCTCTTACTCCACACATGCTGTTACGTGTGTTACTTGACAGGAACCCATCAATGCAGTGCTTACAGCACATGTGAAGATTTTATGAGGACAACAATTATTATTAAAAGGGAATCAAGTCAAAAATTAATTTTTATATTTCTGAAACATATGAATAAAACTGTTTTATGCCTTTTTCCACTGAAATTGACAACCACTTCCAAAATACCTAATAGACACCTTCAGTGGTTAGAATGCCATACCATGAGAAGTAAATAAAGATTTCAGGATTTAAAAGTATTTTTCTAGTTCTTAAACTTTTTCTCAAGTTAAATTATCTTCTTAAAAAAAGTTGCTTCATGAGTATGAGGAGACAATACACATCTCTTTTCCAGCAAAAAAAAAAAAGCCCCCTAGAAGAATTATACTACTCAGAGCCACTGGGTTGCACTGTAGTCCACGGGAATGCATACTCCTTAAAGTTAGCTGAACCATTTACTGCTAGAACAGTCTAACACAGTGGGCCTGGTACAAATATGCACTAATATGCACTGAGTGTTTGCTAAATGGTAAGTACCGCTCAAAGCACTTTATACATATTACCTCACTTAATCATAACAAAACCTCTATAAGATGTACTTTTACCTCAAACTGAGGCACAGAAGGGGAGGGTCTACATATTCTCATCAGACTGAAAATATTTCTCTATCACAGTTATTATGAAGAATAATACCCAGTTCTTGCAACCCCAATAAGATACAAAAGGCTTATTTTCCAGAAAAATCCAAGTGGATAGACTCCAAATTTTAGAAGTTAGCCAAAGTATAGGTAAGGGTGAGGCACTGGCTTGAAAATGGAGAGATGAAGTAAAGACCCACATTCTGAACTGTGGGATGCTAAGCTTTTTATCCTTAACTTGCTTACAGAACACCATCAGATGTTTAAGAATCACCCCGTCCACTGCACCTTGATACTACCTGTGGAAAAACTGAATTGCTGCAGAGAAACAAACGTCACACACTAACAAAGTGGGGCCAATGAAAAAAAGGCTAACTCAACTACATGTTAACACACTGTCCACAAACACTGTAATCACTTTACTTTTTTACAAGTGATTTAGACTCATAAAAGAGCTGTAAAAACAGGACAGAGTTCCCATATGCCCCATTTTCCTCCAGTAGTAACATCTTGTTAGGACAAGTATCAAAACTAAGAAATTAGCTACTAACTAACAACTTCACACAGATTTCACCAGTTTCCCACCAATGTCCTTTTCCTGTACCAGGGTAGATATTATATTTATTTTTATAAATAAATATAACTTATATTTTATAAAATGTCTTATATTTTATAAATAAATATAAAATAGGTAGATATATTTAGTTTTATGCTTCCTTAGTCTTCTGCAACCTCAGACTTTACGTCAGTCTTTCACAACACTGATGTCTTCAGTCATACCAGTGTAGCTACACTACAGAATGTCCTGCAACTTGGGACAAGTCTGATGTTTTGTCATGACTAGACTGACGTCATGCATTTTTAAAGTCATGTTACCACAAATGTGACATGTCCTCGAGTGCAACATATATGATGGGTATATTCCAATACATGCGTGCATGTGATGATAAAATGTCTTATTACAAGTGATATTAACATTGATCTTGGTTAAAATGGTGTATCTGCCAGTTTTCTCCATTGTAACTCACTATTTTCCTTTTTAAAACAGTAAATATTCTGAAAAAAGTACTTTTAGAGCATGCAAATATCTGTCCTTAAATTTCTGGCTCACTGATTTGAGCATTCATCCATGGAGATACTGCCTATAGCACCTATTACTGTGATGGTTTAATGATGATTTTCTATTTTCTTCATTTCTTTTACACTGTATTTGTTCATCAAAATGTTTCTGTAAGTAGACAAATCATCTTTTAAAGATCTCATTCTCAAACATGAATAAAAGTGTCAAAGACACAACCTAACTGACCCAAAGTGATATAGACAGAAAGTGAAAAATAACGTCTTAAAACCAAGAGTCTTTTAATTTATAACAATACATTCTTTCAGTTTCATTACACTACTCTTAATCCAGTAGAAAAGAGAACTTTTAAAATTTCATACACCCCTGATGCTACTGCTGCTGCTAAGTCGCTTCAGTCGTGTCCGACTCTGTGCGACCCCATAGACGGCAGCCCACCAGGCTTCCCCGTCCCTAATATTATCCAGGCAAGAATACTGGAGTGGATTGCCATTTCCTTCTTCAATGCATGAAAGTGAAAAGTGAAAGTGAAGTCACTCAGTTGTGTCCGACTCTTTGTGACCCCATGGACTGCAGCCTACCAGGCTCCTCTGTCCATGGGATTTTTCCAGGCAAGAGTACTGGAGTGGGGTGCCATTGCCTTCTCAGTCATATGCCCCAAGCAGTCTATCAGTACTTCCAGCCCTAAATAAGAAAGATCTTTTCTTTTTCCTAAGAAAAAAAAAATCTTCCTATTTTTCATTACTACTATACATCATGATACACATATACTATAATACCTTTAATCTACTGAGGCAGGTTAAACAATGAAGAGATAATGTAATATTCTATGTGACAGAATAAGGGATACTAATTAGTAAAATTATTACCTCAGTTGAGAAGATAAATGGTCATTGTATTTACAGGTCTATTGGGCTTCCCTGGTGGCTCAGTGGTAAAGAATTCGCCTGCCCATGCAAGCTTGAGTTTGACCCCTGGGTCAGGAAGATCTCCTGGAGTAGAAAATGGAAACCCACTCCAGCATTCTTGCCTGGAAAATTCCATGAACAGAAGGGCCTGACGGGCTATGGTCCATGGGGGTTGCAAACAGTTGGAAAAGACTGTGAGACTAAGCACAACAACAATATTTACAAGCCTACTAGATTCCAGAGACTCTTAAGGGAGGGAACTGACAGGGAAATTGTTCAATTTTTAGATTTAGGTAAAATAGAATCGCAGCTCTGATGACTCCATATATGAATTGGAAGTTATTTACTGACTTGTACTGTTTGATGTTTCTTCACAAATGACGTGTTGAGAACACATCTGATATTTCTTTGGATTGGCATTTCACATAGTGTCTTACACAATAAAAAATATTCAAGCCTTAACTGAACACGAACTTAAAAAGCTTATTCTCTCAATCTCAGAAATGATTTTTCATCCATCTTCTCAATCAAAACAAAAATTTTTTAAAGATGAAACCTTAAGATTTAGCAGGACTTCTACTTCTAACCAAGATGGAGAAGTAGGGCTCCCTTTCCTTCCACGTCACTTGAAACAACTTTCTTTTTTTTCCAGTTTTTTTTTTTTTTTAATTGAAGGCTAGTTACTTTACAATATTGTAGTGGTTTTGCCATACATTGACATGAATCAGCCATGGGTGTACATGTGTCTCCCCATCCTGAACTCCCCTCCCACCTCCCTTCCCATCCCATCCCTCAGGGTCATCCCAGTTCACCAGCCCTGAGCACCCTGTCTCATGCATCGAACCTGGACTGGTGATCTGTTTCATGTATGATAATAGACATGTTTCAATGCTATTCTCTCAAATCATCCCACCCTTGCCTTCTCCCACAGAGTCCAAAAGACTGTTCTATACATCTGTGTCTCTTGCTGTCTCTCATATAGGGTTATCATTACCGTCTTTCTAAATTCCATATATATGTGTTAGTATACTGTATTGGTGTTTTTCTTTCTGGGTTACTTCACTTTGTATAATAGGCTCCAGTTTCATCCACCTCATTAGAACTGATTCAAATGCATTCTTTTTAATAGCTGAGTAATATTCCGTTGTGTATATGTACCACAGTTTTCTTATCCATTCACCTGCTGATGGACATCTAGGTTGCTTCCATGTCCTGGCTATTGTAAACAGTGCTGTGATGAACATTGGGGTATATGTGTCTCTTTCAATTCTGGTTTCCTCAGGGTTTATGCCCAGTAGTGGGATTACTGGGTCGTATGGAAGTTCTATTTCTAGTTTTTTAAGGAATCTCCACACTGTTCTCCATAGTGGCTGTACTAGTTTGCATTCCCACCAACAATGTAAGAGGGTTCCCTTTTCTCCACACCCTCTCCAGCATTTATTATTTGTAGGCTTCTGGATAGCAGCCATTCTGACTGGTGTGAGATAGTACCTCATTGTAGTTTTGATTTGCATTTCTCTGATAATGAGTGATGTTGAGCATCTTTCCACATATTTGTTATCCATCTGTATGTCTTCTTTGGAGAAATATCTGTTTAGTTCTTTGGCCCATTTTTTTTAATTTATTTATTTATTTATTTTTTTATTATTGTTTTTGCCATACATTGTCATGATATCACCATGGGTTTACATATGCTTCCCCTCCGGGTCCCCCCTCCCTCCTCCCTCCCCCCCGGGAAATCTCGCTGCACCAGTCCCGAGGATCAATCCTGGGCTGGCGATTGATTAGACACATGACAATTAACATGCTTCAGTGCCCTTCTCCCATATCATCCCACCCTTACCCTCATCCACAAAGTCCACAAGTCTATTCTATACATCTCCGTTCCTTTTGTTGTCTCCCATGTTGGGTTCTCATTACTGTCTTTCTAAATTCCATATATATGTGTTAATATACTGTATTGTTGTTTTTGCTTCTGGCTTACTTCACTCTGGATAATGGGCTCCAGTTTCGTCCATCTGAGTAGAATTGCTTCAAATGAATTTTTTTTTAATGCTGAGTAATATTCCATTGTGTATATGTACCACAGCTTTCTTATCCATTCATCAGTTGATGGGCATCTAGGTTGTTTCCATGTCTTAGCTATTGTAAACAATGCAGCGATGAACATTGGGGTGCACGTGGCTCTTTCAATTCTGGTTTCCTCGGTGTATATGCCCAGCAGTGGGATTGCCGGGTCATATGGCAGGTCTATTTGCAGCTTTTTAAGGAACCTCCACACTGTTTTCCATAGTGGCTGTACTAGTTTGCATTCCCACCAACAGTGTAAGAGGGTTCCCTTTTCTCCACATCCTCTCCAGCATTTATTGCTTGTAGACTTTTGGATGGCAGCCATTCTGACTGGTGTAAAGTGGTACCTCATTGTAGTTTTGATTTGCATTTCTCTGATAATGAGTGATGTTGAGCATCTTTTCATGTGTTTGTTAGCCATTTTTATATCTTCTTTGGAGAAATGTCTGTTAAGTTCTTTGGCCCACTTTTTAATTGGGTTGTTTATTTTTCTAGAATGGAGCTGCAGGAGTTGTTTGTATATTTTTGAGATTAATTGTTTGTCCATTGCTTCATTGGCTATTATTTTCTCCCATTCTGAAGGCTGTCTTTTCACCTTGCTTATAGTTTCCTTTGTTGTGCAAAAGCTTTTAATTTTAATTAGGTCCCATTTGTTTATTCGTGTTTTTATTTCCAATATTCTGGGAGGTGGGTCATGGAGTATCCCGCTTTGGATTATAGCAGAGAGTGTTTTGCCTATGTTATCCTCTAGGAGTTTTATAGTTTCTGGTCTTATGCTTAGATCTTTAATCCATTTTGAGTTTATCTTTGTGTATGGTGTTAGAAAGTGATCTAGTTTCATTCTTTTACAAGTGGCTGTCCAGTTTTCCCAGCACCACTTGTTAAAGAGGTTGTCTTTTCTCCATTGTATATTCTTGCCTCCTTTGTCAAAGATAAGGTGTCCATAGATGCGTGGATTTATCTCTGGGCTTTCTATTCTGTTCCATTGATCTATATTTCTGTCTTTGTGCCAGTACCATACTGTCTTAATGACTGTGGATTTGTAGTATAGCCTAAAGTCAGGTAGGTTGATTCCGCCAGTTCCATTCTTCTTTCTCAAGATTGCTTTGGCTATACGAGGTTTTTTGTATTTCCATACAAATTGAGAAATTATTTGTTCTAATTCTTTGAAGAAGACCTCTGGTAGCTTGATAGGAATTGCATTGAATCTATAGATTGCTTTAGGTAGTATACTCATTTTCACTATATTGATTCTTCCAATCCACGAACACGGTACATTTCTCCATCTGTTTGTGTCCTCCTTGATTTCTTTCATCAGTGTTCTATAGTTTTCTATATACAAGTCTTTTGATTCTTTAGGTAGAAATACTCCTAAGTATTTTATTCTTTTTGTTTCGATGGTGAATGGAATTGTTTCCTTAATTTCTCTTTCTGATTTCTCACTGTTAGTGTATAGGAATGCCAGGGATTTCTGTGTGTTGATTTTGTATCCTGTAACTTTGCTATATTCACTGATTAGCTCTAGTAATTTTCTCGTAGAGTCTTTAGGGTTTTCAATATAGAGGATCATGTCATCTGCAGAGAGAGTTTTACTTCTTCTTTTCCAATCTGTATTCCTTTGATTTCTTTATCTGCTCTGATTGCTGTGGCCAAAACTTCCAAAACTATGTTGAATAGTAGTGGTGAGAGTGGGCACCCTTGTCTTGTCCCTGATTTCAGGGGGAATGCTTCCAGTTTTTCACCATTGAGGACAATGTTTGCTGTGGGTTTGTCATATATAGCTTTTATTATGTTGAGGTATGTTCCTTCTATTCCTGCTTTTTGGAGGGTTTTTATCATAAATGGATGTTGAATTTTGTCAAAGGCTTTCTCTGCATCTATTGAGATAATCATGTGATTTTTATTTTTCAATTTGTTAATGTGGTGTATTACATTGATCGATTTACGAATATTGAAGAATCCTTGCATCCCTGGGATAAAGCCTACTTGATCATGATGTATGATCTTTTTGATGCGTTGTTGGATTCTATTTGCTAGAATTTTGTTGAGGATTTTTGCATCTAAGTTCATCAGTGATATTGGCCTGTAGTTTTCTTTTTTTGTGGCATCTTTGCCGGGTTTTGGAATTAGGGTGATGGAGGCCTCATAGAATGAGTTTGGAAGTTTACCTTCGTCTGCAATTTTCTGGAAGAGTTTGAGTAGAATAGGTGTTAGCTCTTCACTAAATTTTTGGTAGAATTCAGCTGTGAAGCCATCTGGTCCTGGGCTGAAACAACTTTTAAAATGGATTTTAAAAATTGGGTAAAATATATTTACCAATGATTTTCAGACAAAGGACATAAGGTGGTACAAAACAAGAACCCCTCAGAGAAGAGAAAAAATTGATATGAGCCCTACAACTGCCCCTGCTTATTGAATGGCAGAGTTTCCAAGTTATAATATCAAGTTGCAATACAAGGAGAGGGAGTCATGGTGAAGGCCAGAAATTTCTGCGAATTGAGGAAGTGTAGCTGAGAAGGCAGCTAGAGCATCAAGTAAGAGAGAGTTGCAAAGAGAAAGCATTAGAGAAATCTAGAAAGGGTTCCTCTTTGGTCTGTGCATATGCAAGTATGCAGAGGCTGGGAAGAGACAGCACAAATAATTTCTAGGCTCACATAACTATTCCCTAAGCCAAAATAGAAAAACATAATTCACAGGGCACCAGATAGAGTACTCAGAAGAGTACAGTCTCAGTATTTGGGAAAAATTAGCCCTAGACTAAAAGTTACTGTGGTCCTTTGTAACAAAACTTACAATAAAAGGGGGTTGATGAAGGGAGAGAGGAAGAATGTCTCAAAGGGCTCAAAAAGCTTCTGTAACTAAGAAAGCTCAAGAATACTAACAGAAATACAAAAAATAAAATAAAAATGTATAACACTGAACAGATTAAAAATTCTAAGAACTAGCATCCAAGCAGTTTTCTGGCCATGCAAAGAAATAATAAAATACATAACAGGGAACCAACAAGAGAATGGACCCAGAAATGGTACAGGTGACAGAATTAACAATGACATTGTAGAGCTGTTATGTTTTGTATGTAAAGGGAAGAATAACTGGCATGATGAAGAAAAGACTGGTGAACTTTTAAAAACACAGATATAAAAAACCATCCTAAATACATGGAGCAAAAAAAATATTTTAAAAACTGAACATAGCAACAGTAAGTTGTGGGACTTCAAGTGATTTAATACATGTATAATTGGAGTCCCCAAGGTTGAAAAGGAACAGAGTAAATATTTACAAAAATAGTAGAATAAAAATCTCAACTGAGATTTTTTGCTATACACCTGAAACTAACACAACACTGAAAGTCAATTATACTCCAATAAAAATTCTTAATAAAAATCCCAAATTTGATTCAAAGACTTATAAATTCACAAATTTAAAAGGTTCAATGAATCTCAAGCATGAGACATGAAAACTATACCAAGATATATCATAGTTAAATGTGCAAAACAATGACCAAAAAAAAATCCTTAATAGTAGCCAGAGAAAAAGTTACAGTATGCAAAGAGGGCCAAAGAGAAAACAACGGCAGGTTTTTTGCAGAAATGTTCTAAATTAGAAAACAGTGGAGCAAAATCTTCAAAGCATTAAAACAAAAATATGTCAACTTTGAATTCCACATCCAGCATAAACTTTATCAAAAATAAAAGTGAAATACAAACTTTTCAGATAAATGAAACCTAAAAGAATTCACCACCATCAGAAATGTATTACAAAGGTCTATCCATTGGGATAGACTTTAACTTTTTTTTTTAGGTCAAAGTCTATCCCAATGGAGCTTTTCCTATAGATTCACATTGCTGAAAAATCCTCATAGTATAAACATGTGGTTTGTTTTACTGATTTGTACGAAAGAATTATAAGACTAAATTTCATACTACTAAAAGTATGAAAGATCTAGTAGTCAATTTTTTTTAACTTAGATATCCCAAAGGTCTACCCTATGAGAGGATGTGATTAGGGTGAATATGACTTGAATTTATACTTAGAGGGCATGTGAAATTAAGAACCAGGTAGATCCATCGATTCTGACCCTAAAAGGTGCCCTAAAGTAAATTGCTTAAGAGTCCCTTGCACAGCAAGGAGATCAATCAGTCAATCCTAAAGGAAATCAACCCTGAATATTCACTGGAAGGACTGATGCTGATGCTCCAATACTTTGGCCACTTGATGCAAAGAGCTGGCTCACTGGAAAAGACCCTGATTCTGAGAAGGACTGAGGGCAGGAGGAGATGGGGGAAACAGGGTGAGATGGTTGGATGGTCATCACGGACTCAATGGACATGAGTTTGAGCAAACTGCAGGAGACAGTGAAGGACAGGAAAGCCTGGCATGTTCATGGGGTCACAAACAGCAGGACATAACTTAGTGACTGAACAACAAACTGTTTGAAGAAATTAGATTCTAAAGATTACAGGTAGGGAATTTTTGAAGTCATCAGTATGTTAATATTCAAGTGGAGATCAAAGAAGTTCAACTGAAAGAACTGTGAACTGACATGACAACTGTGGGTTAGGTGAATGTTCTTTTAAAATGTAAACTTTCAAGGTACTAAGGTAAGGTGAAAGGCAGTAGAAGGAATCACAACATGCAAAATTCTTAAAAACAAAAGTTTAATGACTTTAATTTTGCCTGTGTTACATATAACTTAAAAAGCTTTAAAAATTTTAAAGTCCTTCAATTAGAAGGAAAATTATACTATAAAGAAGTGAAGGAAGAAAAAAGAAAAGAAAAGGAGTGAAGGAAGGAGGCAAGCAAGGGAAGGAACTAGAAGGAAAAGGAGAGGGAAGTAAAAAAAAGAAAAAGTAAGAGAAGGAACGGAGAGAGAAAGAATATGATGAAAATGGATCACCAAACATTTTCAATTACTGGTAATAATAAAAAAGCAGAAGTAATGCTAACCCCTCCCCAACAAATTACAGTAAACAATGAGAATATGTCAGAGAAACTGAAACAAGAATTGTTTCTCTTAAGAAGTGAAATTTCC
Organism: Antilocapra americana; assembly: GCA_007570785.1. Lineage (NCBI taxonomy): Eukaryota > Metazoa > Chordata > Mammalia > Artiodactyla > Antilocapridae > Antilocapra > Antilocapra americana. Next base: position 12,169,169 of record ML663563.1, on the reverse strand, counting down.
ACTGAGACCTAAAGAATGGTAAAGAATATGCTTCTGGCAGTCTAGCAGACTATTAAAAAAAAAATGCTCCACTCAAAACCAACTAAAAATGCTCCACAAAATACTCAGCCAACAACAAATATTTATTAAGCATATACCAAGCATTATTCTCAGGTAGGGATACAGTGTGAAGAAAATATTAGTGAAATCTAAACAGAGATTACATTCTGAATGTGGAAGATGGGGAGAAGGGAAATTCAGCACCCCAAAACAAATGCTTATACTTCCAAACAGGAATTTGCTCAAGGTAGAAAGCTTTTAAAGACTTCTCATAAAGCAGGCAACTTAAAACCCCTTAGTGAAGAATGCATCAAAAATTCTTGATGGTCCTAAATTTGATGCTGGCAGAAGCAGGTAAAGGAAATCTCTTCTGAGAATCTATAGCCAAAGCAGCCCAAATTCATATTACCTGTGTGGACTACAACTTCAAACCAACATTTTATTTTGAAATGGGCCTGGATTTGGTAGTGCCTTAAGTACTGGCAGAAGCAAATGCAAATCCCCTTGGGAAAAATGTTTTTTCACATTCCTCTAAGATATCCTTCAGATTTATTTAAGAAACATAAAATGGTAACTTACAGACAAATACAAAGAAACAAAGTACCATAAGTAAGAACCAGCAGAAACAAGAAACATTAGAGTGATCTGTGTCAACTTTCAACTGCTGGAGTCAAAATTTAAACAAAAAAATAAATAATGGTAAAAATGTGAATAATGATGATAAATATGCAGGTACAAAAGATATGGACAAGATTAACAAACTTGGTCTCATGGAAACAGAGCAACATACTTGCCAATTGGTCAATATGCATTTTGTTCAAGTATATAAATAATTGATATTATATTGACCACATTCTCTAGCTACAGTGGAATACATGAGAAATCAGCAATAGGAAGATAATAAGAAAAATCTCGTTAAGTTTGGAAAATTAAAAACACTTAAGATTAAAGAATAGTAAAACAAGCCTAAAAGAATAAAGAGAAATAACTTAGTAAGGAGCACAAACTGATGAATATAGAACAAAAAATTAAATTTAAAAAACAGATAAATGAAGCTATAAGTTGATTACAAAGTTAAAAATCCCTAGCAAGGGTGAGGAAAAGGCACACAATAAAAAATCTTTAAGATAAAAAAGGTGTTAAAGAGAAAAAATATAAAGAAGATAGCATTCTGAGTAACTTCTTAATCCTAATAAAGCATATCTACACACACACACACAAATCCTGCACCAAATATCTTATTTACTGACAACTTAAAGCTTGTAAGACAAGTAAGTAACAAGAGAAAAGATTTCTATTGTTAACACTTCTATTCAATATTGTATCAGAAATACAAGTGAGTTCTGAAAAGATATCCAAGTCATAAAAAATAGAAAGTATTAAAACTGTAACCTACAGATGATATATTTATTTACACGAAAATCCCCCAAAGAACCTACAGATAAATTATAAGAATAAAATTTCAGTAACATTAATGGATACAATAATCAAGTTTAAAAGTCAAATGTATGTCAATGTAACAGTAACATTATAAAACATAATTTAAAAAATAAAATTTACAAAAAAAACAAAAGTACTTACGTATAACCCTGACTAAAGATTCATAAGTCCATTGCTTAAAAAAATTCTTTTGAGAGAAATAAAAATTTACTGAGAGAAAATATAGAAGACCACAGTGTATGAATTCAGAGAAAGGAAGAATATCATAAATATATCAATTTTTCCCCAAATAAAAATGAAGGTCATAAAATTCCACTTGTAAACACAATATTTTTCTTTTTAATTCTAAATCTGTCATTGAACAAAGGCCAAGAACGTTAAGACAATAATAAAAACCAAAGTGGAGAGACAGACATGAAGATCTGATGCAAAGCTATGGTAAGTAGTTAAGAAAATGGGATACTGGTGCAGGCAGAGACAAATACATCAAAGGAACCAAATAAAGATATTAGAAACAGATCCCTGTATATAATCAAACAGATTTATAGCAAAGCACTGCTGATTAGGAGGAAGGCATAACAAAATCAATACATGATGTTAATATAACTGATTATCTTTATGCTAACAAAAGGAATTTAGTCTCTTCATACCATATCCAAAAATAAATCAGTCTCAGAAGACTATGGAAGACAAAACTAAAAATCTTTAAAAAGATATGACAATATCTTTGTTTACTTAATTTTAATAAGGAAATACATCTCCAATACAACCTCAATAAATTTGAAAAATTTTAAATTTCACATTATTAAATGTCAGATCAATATAAACACTGTTAATGGGATTCAAAGTTGGTATAAGCACACCTAAATGTATTCCTAGAAGATCTTTGGTGAACCTAATTTTCATATAATTCAAGGCTATCACATGGTTCAGAAAACTTCTCTAACTTCATAAAGCTCCTATTTTTATGCAGTCTCTAAAAGTACAATGGCATGTCTTGTAAGGTTTTATCTTCCTCTCCCAATCTGTTCCCCTCTCCTACTTTTATCTCGCCCTTCTCTTTCCTCTGTCTCTGTTACCCCTATGCTGCTCAATTTTGGTTCCACTCCCAGAAACTTCTCAATGGGTCCTGGAAGCGAGCATTAGTGGGTAAGTCTTGAGAGTTCAAAGCTGGGCAACTTAAGAGTCACTCCAAGCCTCAGCACAGGTCCTTCACACTGATCCACTCACGCAGGCAAAAACTCCCCAACTGCAAAAGGCCTAATTAACTACATTTACACTTTCAAATGGGTTGTTCACCACTTTGCCGTGCTTCTATGCTCAGGTCCAGATATCCCAATGCTTCTCTCTACTTTCTTATACCTAAAAACTGATAAATTTCAATCTTTGGTTAATCTTTCATCTGCTTGCATTTTGAGGTTCACAGAGATACTTCATCTCTAGCTTTTGTTACAAATGTTTTCATGGGTTTCGATTTTCTATCTAGTTGTTCTATTTTTATGTGGGATTTCAGAAATATAAAAAGCAAAGTTTTACCCTCAGTGCAATCACCCCAGAACCTAAGTGAGGTCTGAGACTATATTTTATTTATTTATTTATTATTTTAATTGGAGGCGAATTACAATATTGTGGTGGCTTCTGCCATACATTCACATGAATCAGCCACAGATGTACATGTGTTCCCCAACCTGACCATCCCTCCCACCTCCCCATCCCATCCCTCAGGGTCATCCCAATGCACCAGCCCTGAGCACCCTGCCTCATGCATCAAACTTGGACTGGCGATCTGTTTCTCATATGATAATATACATGTTTCAATGCTATTCTATCAAATCATCCCACCCTCACCTTCTCCCACAGGGTCCAACAGTCTGTTCTTTACATCTGTGACTCTTCTGCTGTCTCCCATATAGGGTAATTGATACCATCTTTCTAAATTCGATATATATGCATTAATATTCTGTACTGCTATTTTTCTTTCTGACTTACTTTGGCTCCAGTTTTATCCACCTCATTAGAATTGATTGAAATGCATTCTTTTTAATAGCTGAGTAAGATTCCATTGTGTGTATGTACCACAATATTCTTATCCACTTGTCTGCTGATGGACATCTAGGTTGCTTCCATGTCCTGACTATTGTAAACAGTGCTGCGATTAACATTGGGGTAAATGTATCTCTTTCAATTATGGTTTCCTTGGTGTGTATGCCCAGCAGTGGAACTGCTGGGTCATACGGCAGTTCTATTTCCACTTTTTTAAAGCTTCACCACACTGTTCTCCATAGCGGCTGTACTAGTTTGCCTTCCCACCAACAATGTAAGAGGGTTCCATTTTCCCCACACCCTCTCCAGCATTTACTGTTTGTAGACTTTTAGACAGCAGCTATTCTGAGAGCATGAGATGGTACTTCATTGTGGTTCTGATTTGCATTTCTCTGATAATGAGTGATGTCGAGCATCTTTTCATGCATTTGTTACCCATCTGTATGTCTTCTTTGGAGAAATGTCTGTTTAGTTCTTTGGCCCACTTTTTGATTGGGTCGCTTATTTTTCTGGAATTGAGCTGCAGGAGCTGCTTGTATACTTTTGAGATTAATTCTTTGTCACTTGCTTTGTTTGCTATTATTTTCTCCCATTCTGAAGGTTGTCTTTTCACCTTGCTTATAGTTTCCTTTGTTGTACAGAAGCTTTTAATTTTAATTAGGTTTCATTTGTTTATTTTGCTTTTATTTCCATTACTCTGGGAGGTGGGTCATAGAGAATCCTGCTATGATTTATGTCAGAGAGTGTTTTGCCTATGTTTTCCTCTAGGACTTTTATAGGTTCTGGTCTTACATTTATATCTTTAATCCATTTTGAGTTTATTTTTGTGTATGGTGTTAGAAAGTGTTCTAGTTTTCATTCTTTTACAAGTGGCTGACCAGTTTTCCCAGCACCATTTGTTAAAGAGATTGTCTTTTCTTCATTGTATATTCTTGCCTGCTTTGTCAAAGATAAGGTGTCCATAGGTGCGTGGATTTATCTCTGGGATTTCTATTTTGTTTCACTGATCTACGATTCTGTCTTTGTGATAGTACCATATTGTCTTGATGACTGTTGCTTTGTAGTATAGACTGAAGTCAGGCAGGTTGATTCCTCCAGTTCCATTCTTCTTTCTCAAGATTGCTTTGGTTATTCGAGGTTTTCTGTATTCCCATACAAATTGTGAAATTATTAGTTCTAGTTGTCTGAAAAATACAGTTGGTAGCCTGATAGGGACTGCATTCAATCTATAGATTGCTTTGGGAAGTATACTCATTTTCACTATATTGATTCTTCCGATCCATGAACACGGTATATTTCTCCATCTATTGGTGTCATCTTTGATTTCTTTCTTCAATGTTTTATAAATTTCTATATATAGGTCTTTTGTTTTCTTAGGTAGATTTATTCCTAAGTATTTTATTCTTTTCACTGCAATGGTGAATGGAACTGTTTCCTTAATTTCTCTTTCTGTTTTCTCATTATTAGTGTATAGGAATGCAAGGGATTTCTGTGTGTTAATTTTATATCCTGCAACTTTACTCTATTCATTGGTTAGCTCTAGTAATTTTCTGGTGGAGTCTTCAGGGTTTCCTATGTAGAGGATCATGTCAATTGCAAACAGTGAGAGTTTTACTTCTTTTCCAATCTGCATTCCTTTTATTTCTTTTTCTGCTCTGACTGCTGTGACCAAAACTTCCAAAACTATGTTGAATAGTAGTGGTGAGAGTGGGCACCCATGTCATGTTCCTGACTTTAGCGAAAAACCTTTCAGTTTTTCACCATTGAGGATAATGTTTGCTGTGGGTTTATCATAAATGGCTTTTATTATGTTGACATACGTTCCTTCTATGCCTGCTTTCTGGAGGGCTTTTATTATAAATGGATGTTGAATTGTGTCAAAGGCTTTTTCTGTATCTATTGAGATATTCATGTGGTTTTTATCTTTTAATTTGTTAATGGGGTGTATAACATTGATTGATTTGCAAATATTGAAGAATCCTTACATCCCTGGGATAAAGCCCACTTGGTCATGATGTATGATCTTTTTAATATGTTGTTGGATTCTGTTTGCTAGAATTTTGTTAAGGATTTTTGCATCTATGTTCATCAGTGATGCTGGCCTGTATTTTTCTGTTTTTGCTGCATATTTGTCTGGCTTTGGTGTTAGGGTAATGGTGGCCTCACAGAATAAGTTTGGAAGTTTACCTTCCTCTGAAATTTTCTGGAAGAGTCTGAGTAGGATAGGTGTTAGCTCTTCTCTAAATTTTTGGTAGAATTCAGCTGTGAAGCTGTCTGGTCCTGGGCTTCTGTTTGTTGGAAGATTTCTGATTACAGTTCCGATTTTTGTGCTTCTAATGGGTTTGTTAAGATTTTCTATTTCTTCCTGGTTCAGTTTAGGAAAGTTATACTTTTTTAAGAATTTGTCAAGTTGTCCGTCTCAATGGCATATAGTTGCTGATAGCAGTCTCTTATGAGCCTTTGTATTTCTGTGTTGTCTGTTGTTATTTCTCCATTTTCAGTTCTAATTTTGTTGATTTGATTTTTCTCCCTTTGTTTCTTGATGAGTCTGGCTAATAGTTTGTCAATTTTATTTATCTTCTTGAAGAACCAGCTTTTAGCTTCATTGATTTTTGCTATGGTCTCTTTTGTTTGTTTTGCATTTATTTCTGCCCTAATTTTGTGATTTCTTTCCTTCTAGTGACCCTGGGGTTCTTCATTTCTTCCTTTTCTAGTTACTTTAGGTGTAGCTAGGTTATTTATTTGATTTCTCACCTGTTTCTTGCAATAGGCTTATATTGCTATGAACCTTCCCCTTAGCACTACTTTTACTGAATCCCGTAAGTTTTAGGTTGTTGTGTTTTCATTTTCATTCGTTTCTATGCATGCTTTGATTTCGTTTTTGATTTCTTCTGTGATGTGTTGGTTATTCACAAATGTGTTGTTTAGCCTCCATATGTCTGTATTTTCAATAGTTTTTTTTTTCCTGTAGTTGACATCTAATCTTACCGTATTGTGATCAGAAAAGATGACTGAGATGATTTCAATTTTTTTTGAATTTACCAAGGCTAGATTTATGGCCCAGGATGTGATTTATCCTGGAAAAGGTTCTGTGTGCACTTGAGAAAATGGTGAAATTCATTGTGGTGGGGTGAAATGTCCTCTAGATATCAATTAGGTAGGTCTAACTGGTCCACTGTATCATTTAAAGTTTGTGTTCCCTCCCTAATTTTCTGTTAGTTGATCTATCCATAGGTGTGAGTGGGGTATTAAAGTCTCCCACTATTATTGTGTTGTTAATTTTCCCTTTCGTATTTGTTAGCATTTGTCTTACATACTGCGGTGCTCCTATGTTGGGTGAATATATAATTGTTGTATCTTCTTCTTGGATTGGTCCTTTAATCATTATGTAGTGTCCTTCTTTGTCTATTTCCACAGCTTTTATTTCAAAGTCTATTTTATCTGATATGAGTATTGCTACTCCTGCTTTCTTTTGGTCTCCATTTGCATGAAATATCTTTTTCCAGCCCTTCACTTTCAGTGTGTATGTGTCCCTAGGTTTCAAGTGGGTCTCTTGTAGCCAGCATATATAGGGGTCTTGTTTTTGTATCCATTCAGCCAGTCTTTGTCTTTTGGTTGGGGCATTCAACCCATTTACATTTAAGGTAATTACTGATAAGTATGCCATTTACTCTGTTGTTCTGGGTTAGAGTTTATACACCCTTTCTGTGTTTCCTGTCTATAGAAGATCCTTTAGCATATGTTGAAGAGCTGGTTTGGTGGTGCTGTCATCTCTGAGCTTTTGCTTGTCTGTAAAGCTTTTGATTTCTCCTTCATATTTGAATGAGATCCTGGCTGGGTACAGTAATCTGGGTTGTACGTTTTTCTCTTTCATCACTTTAAGTATGTCCTGCCATTCCCTTCTGGGCTGAAGAGTTTCTATTGAAAGATCAACTGTTATCCTTAAGGAAATCCCCTTGTGGGTTATTTGTTGTTTTTCCCTTGCTGCTTTTAATATTTGTTCTTTGTGTTTGATCTTCATTAATTTGATTAATATGTGTCTTGGGGTGTTTCACCTGGGTTTATCCTGTTTGGGACTCTCTGGGTTTCTTGGACTTGGGTGGCTATTTCCTTCTCCATTTTAGGGAAGTTTTCAACTATTATCTCAAGTATTTTCTCATGGTCTTTCTTTTTGTCTTCTTCTTCTGGGACTCCTATGATTCGAATGTTGGGGCATTTAACATCTTCCCAGGTTTCTGAGGTTGTCCTCATTTCTTTTAATCCTTTTTTCTTTTTTCTTCTCTGCTTCATTTATTTCCACCATTCTATATTTCACCTCACTTACCCTATATTCTGCCTTAGTTATTCTACTGTTGGTTCCCTCCAGAGTGCTACTGATCTCGATTATTGCATTATTCATTATTGAGTCTTTTTTATTTCCTCTAGGTCCTTGTTAAACTTTTCTTGCATCTTCTTAATACTTGCTGAGACTATACTTTAAAAAGTAACTTTGCACCAATGTTTTCTTAGGTCAGTCTCCCAAAGCAAAATGAGACCTAATCCAGCTTATAAGCTTTTACATAGCAAAGGAAACCATAAACAAAACAAACAGACAACCTACGGTTGGAAGAAAATATTGGCAAATGATGCAACTAACAAGGGCTTAATTTCTAAAATATACAAACAGCTCATACAATTCAACAACAAAACAATCCAATCAAAAAATGGGCAAAAGAACTAAACAGACATTTCTCCAAAGAAGACATACACATGGACAACAGGCACATGAAAAGATGCTCAACATCATTAATTATCACAATAAGGTGCTGCCTCAGTCAGAATGGCAATCGTTAAAAAGTCTACAAATAAATGACAGGGATTCCCTGGTGGCTCAGTGGTAAAAAATCTGTCTGCCAATGCAGGAGACACAGGTTCAATCTTTGATTTGGAAAGATCCCACATGTGGCAGAACAACTAAGCCTGTGAGCCACAACTATTGAGCCCACATGTTGCAACTACTAAAGCTTATGGGCCCTAGAACCTGTGCTCCACAACAAGAGAAGCCACCACAATGAGAAGCCTGCACACTGCAACTAGAGAGTAGTCCCCGTTTACTGCAGCCTAGCCTAAGACCTAAGAAAAATCATGCAGCAGCAAAGACCCAGCATACCCATAAATGAATAAAATTATATGTGTGTATATATATATATTTATATGTATATAAAAGAATCTGCAAAATCTAAAAACAAAAATAATAAATGCTGAAGAGGGTGCAGAGAAAAGGGAACCAACCCTCTGACACTGTTGGTGAAAATATAAATTGGTGTACTCACTATGGAAAACACCATAGAGGTTCCTCAAAAAACTAAAACTAGAGTTGTCATATGATCCAGGAATCCTACTCCTGCACACCCTCATGTTCACAGCAGCACTATTTACAATAGCCAAGACATGGAAACATCTGTCCATCAACAGATAAATGGATAAAGATGGGGTACATATACGTAAAGGAATACTACTCAGCCAGAAAAAAAGAATGAAATAATGCCATTTGCAGCAACACAGATGCAACTAGAGATTATCATACTAAATAAATCAGAAAGAGCAAGACAAACACTACAAGGTATTACTTATATGTGGAATCTAAAATATGACACAAACAAACCTATCTATGAAACAGAATCACAGATACAGAGAACAGACTGGTGGTCGCCAAGGTGGAGGGGGTTAGGAGAAGGATGCAAGGGGAGGTTGGAATTGGTAGATGTAGGCTTTTATATACAGAATGGATAAAGAATAAGATCCTAATGTATAGCACAGAGAACTATATTCAATATACTGTGATAAACCATAATTAAAAAAAATTTTAAAAAAGAATATATATATATGTATAACTGAATCACTTTGTTGTTCAGCAATAATTAACACATTGTAAATCAACTATATTTTTATTTAACTGCTTCTGTATTTTTTCTGATTGACAGAAATATCTACATTAACGTTTTAACTTGCTATTTAATCATGAACACATTCCATATTCATGATTAGGGCAAATCACTTAAATGCAAAATATATTTCTGAAAGAGAACACAGTTATCTCATATGCAAAAGCCTAGAACTAAGTTTCCAAAGGAGCACCACACTGAACACACGGGGATGCTGCCAGGTATTCTATATCTTCTTGGGAAACAAGGCAGTATTTGTCATATACCATATGAACTGTATATGACAAATGTATGTGGTTAGACCTACTTATTTAATTTAATGAAACTTTTAACATTTCTGTTGGCTGAGGGGCACTGTGAAAAAATTATCAAGGTACCACAAGTGCCATAAAACCACATATCTTAATGAAACTTGCTTTTTGGAAAGCAAATTTCACCTCATTTGATGATTTCATAAGATGAGTAAAAGAGTATCAAAATATACACATTCAAAGAAAGAGCAACTGTTAGCATCACAAAATAAGCCAACCAATGAGGAACTTGGGAATTCATTTCATTTGATGTCTTTGGTTGGCCAGAGGAAGAAGGGGAGCCATAAATGACAAATAAATGTCAAAATTTTATTTTAAACAAATATTTAGGTCATGGAGTCAAAATAACTTTTGTGGCTGTTAATATGATCATGAAATGAACAGAAGTATTGCATTTTAAATGCAACTTTGAAAGCAATCTCATTTTAGCAGGAATTATGTAACTGCAAATGAAGAGAACTTAATAGTCATACAATCTGAGGTTTTTTTTTACTCCCTTTCCTTCATCTGTGGCTACAGCCATTCGTTTCTAAGATTTTCAAGAGCAATGAACTGTGAACCAGTTCAATGGTTTCAGGTATTTTATTTATTTTTGAATGAATTCCTTCCTCAGCTCACTCTTGCTCACCTCAACCCAATGCCAAGGAGCAACAAAGACGGAAACCGTCATCCTTCTGCTCTATGCACTATATCTACTCTGACAATTCTTTGCTAAGTATATTCATTTTTCAAAAATTCTTTTTCATTTTAAGTGTTCTTTATATTATGTATCTGTAACATTAACATATCAGATTCTAAAATGCTTTGATGCTAGTGCTGTTTTCAATCATATAATAGTAATCAAGAAAAGGTTATAAGCTACTAGATGGCTCTAAGACACTATCCATTGTAAGATGCATCCTGATAGCAGAAAGACAACAATTTCCAATACTGTGTTATAACTTAGAATAAAAGAAATGGAGTACACCACTGCTTATTTACATTACATTTTCACTGCAGTAAATAAAAAGAAGAAAATTAATTTTTATTCAGTATTGTACAATACTCTTGTATACTGAATGGAAGCTCACCTACTAGATACTTGTATGTGCACCATCAATTGTTAAATCATTAGGTAACTTGGGTTTTAAAATGCTTTCCTTTTGGAGAATTGTCAGATATCTGAAATGCTAATCTGAACTGTCAGATAGGTGTTGAGTGTTTTCAGAATATCTAGGAAATTGTTTATGGTTTGAGGTGGGTGGGAAATTTATTATTATTTTTTTCTATTCAAAATAACAGAACATAGGGTATCACTTCCTAAAAAACTGACACACAATAAAGATGCACCTGTATACTGAACTATGTATGTAACAAAAATATAAAAACAAAAAGAAGGAAGCAAAATTCAAACTAGTAAGTACTTATGGGGAAGGAGTTAAGTTGAAGGGTGGGGCATGGAAACATCTACATTAGGTACAATATGCAAGCTACTGAAATATGTATATTTGTTAAAAACCATAACAAGTCATATTTTCACATATATAATTACTAGGGAAAAAACACACACTAAATTGTTAAGAGTAAAATTACAAACTTTTATGTTCTATACCTCTGTAATTAAAAAATAATAAAATGGAAATAAAATATTTAATGGAGAGAGGAGGAAACAGCAATACAATCACTGCCATCGTTTGTTCTCCAACATGATATATTTCACAAAGTTGATGTGGTATTTTAGATTATGAGGTATTCTTAAGGAACATACAGACTGGGATGCGTTAGACCTAGTTTATATGTAATATACATTTATCTAGTCAACATATGACATGACCAGTAAGCTCAAATTTAAAAAAGTAATATCCTAAAAATACTGGAGATATATATATATATATATATATATATATATATAGCATTTCCCTCAGCACACTGTGCAATTTCTGTAATCTCTTTCTTTAATTTTATTACAACAATATGCCTTTGAACACCTATTATGTAACTGAAACCATGCTAAGTACTAGCAGTACCAAAATATCAATAAATATGACTCCAGTTTTCAAGAAGTTTAACATACAGAAACACTGTTCCAATACAACTTTCTACAATAATCGAAAAGGTCTATATCTGCACTGTTCAATATGGTGACCATTAACAGCATGCAACTATTGAGCATTTGCAACATGACTGACATGACTAAGAATTTAAATTATTTTATTTTATTTACATGAATTTAAATACCACTTATGCGGCTAGTACCTATGGTATTGGGCAGCACAGGGCTACAGCAAGACAAGGAAAAAATAAACATAACTTCAGTTTACGGTACACACTGAACTAGAAATAGGTACAAAGGTTATGAAAGCAAGGGAAAGGAATGCTGAAGGCCATCACTTTGAATGGCTTCTGAAAGTATTGATGGAAGAAAAGGCATGACACAAAGAGGAACCCAAACAAGTAAAGGCATATACATAAAAGTGCACTGCAGGGAAATTTAAAAGCAGTTTTATACTATTCATAGAAAAACTCACTATAAACAGAGAGTGAAGTTGCTCAGCTGTGTCCAACTCTTTGCGACCCCATAGACTGTAGCCTACCAGGCTCCTCTGTCCATGGGATTTTCCAGGCAAGAGTACTGGAGTGGAGTGCCATTTCCTTCTCCAACAGAGAAGACAATGGAAATAAAGGCATGTGGGATCACAATGTACAAAGATTATATGTAAGATTTAGGAGCTCATCTTTAATGTATTAGAAAGGGGAATAGGCACTGGTAAGTTAACTTGGTAATTAATACGATTAGATCTGTGCTCTTAGTTGGAATAAATTAGTGTAAATTAGAGGAATATAAGAAATTCTAGCCAAAAACTGGAGCTACATTTCCTTAGAAGAAGCTTGACCATTCTTCTAAAAGAATAAACCATAAACCATTTATATAATTAAATTGTAATTGTCCTGTCTGAACTAATATAGCAGTCTGTCCAACTAAATAAACTTCATATACTCTATTCAAACTTAAGTAAAAAATAAAACACAAAAAGTAGGTAACAGTAGAAAAATCAATACTTCAACCAACGCCCATTTGAAAGTCACTAAGTTTTAGCAAAAAGCTGAGGAAATGCACCTTCCCAAATGAGTTCCTAAGTCTTTAATCAAATCCACAATGAAATAAGAATTGGCAAAGTATTACCCTTTTTTATTAAATTCTGGAACATCAGCTTATTATTATCAGAATGCTTAAATATCACTGTAAGACATCAACTGCACTCCAAAAATAAAAGGCCTCAAAGATAAATTAAAATAGGTATAAACATGAATACAAAGAAATCCTACTTTATCCATGAAAAACAACAAATAAAATTTCACAAACATGGAATTTTTAAAAATCCAAATCATTTCATCTCAACATACATATACAGACTCTAAGTGCTACCAATATATTAGTAATTTATCTACTATTCCTTTGAATTTCCCATATGTAATTAGTATATCATAATTATCAGACCAGAAATTATATTTCTATACATGTACTTTTCAGAAGAGGCTTTTAAAAATAAAATAATTTTACAATAGAAATTTAAACAACTGTTTCCAAGAATATTCCAACATGCACTGACTGTCACTAAGTTAAAAAAAAAGGGAAAATATTTTCAGGCAGAAAAACCCTAACTAAAAATGAATTTTCTGGTAAGCTAAAAAGCCTGGATTATTTACAATGTGACTGAAACAGTGTGACTCTAAACAATTTGTTTTAGAGCAGAAAGAAAAAAAAACTAGGAAATCTCTTCATGTATAAAATATAATCTGATTTTATTCTTAAGTGTAAAATTTGGAATTCTCTATTAATATGACTTCATAAAATAAATTAATAACTCTGTGTGATGATACAAAACTTCTACACTTAACACTTTACAAACTGGATTATGAATACTGAAAACCCACACAATCTAGAATTATGATATTCTTAAAAAAAAAAACTTAGCATAATCTATCAAAATACAGAACAACCCAAGTAGTGTAACCAATGAAATCTTATATGAGTCAAGGTAGTTGGAAGTGGTTGTGAGGCAGGAGGAGGTACAGCTAGTATAAGTAATGAACAAAGGCCACGTTGATCAAGTCTATAAAAGCAATTCAGAACAGAAAAGGTTACAGGGAGAACTGATTCTGCATAGCCACAGCTTACTCTGGCTTATTAAATTATAAAATATGGCAAGAAACTTCAGACATAAAATTGGGTCAAATTCTAGAAAGATTAAATATGACTCTATTTTTCATTATGTATAGGACCTAAGTCTTGTGTTCAAAGGCTCTTTGTTATTTCACCATGAATTTTCTCCACTGTTCACTTTTCCCATCTGAGGGAAGAAAAGACTAACCAGACTAAAATTAATGATTAGAAGATAAACGGTTAGTTAACAAAGCTGCTACTATCACACTAGTTGCCTTCACAGCCTGCAGAGAACACCACCTGGTGGTAAGGGGCAGAGGGAGGTTGGATATGTGTTTGTGAAAGAAGCCTAAAGCTCATTCCTACTTGAGTTATGAACTGTTGCTTATTCTGAGTCACTACATAATTTGACATTAAATTATTAGCAAATTAATAAAACATTTTCTTTGAGAAAATTAAATTCAAATGTTATGGGTTTTAAAAAATTCACTATTTAATAGTACTATCTTTAAAATTCACCTTCTTTTAAAAGCTCAGAAACAAACAGGAATATTACACTTCAACTATCCTCTCAGCGTCCTCACATATTTAATAGAGGATGGATATTATTAATTACCTAAATAAATGCGAGAGCAAGAATCCAGAATTGTAAGGAAAGCAAGCTAATGATAATAGATAAGCTAATTCAAAACAATTTGAGTGGCTGAGTACCCTGATCTCTATTTCTTTTATACTCTAACCAATTGTGTCTACATCTCTGTGATGCTATAGTACCCTGAATATAGTCGAGGACTTCAGGTTTAGTCTTACAGGAATAATATGTGTAAAGGCCATCAACATTTTGTTTTATGGAATACTAACTCTGTATCCAGCCATGAAGTCATAAATTGTGTATTAGATAATCTAAGTTTTGACATATATATACACACCAGGAAATTTATGCTCTGACACTAAAAGAAGACATGCATATTTATTATATAAATATATGTAAATCATTTGTAACAATATACATTTATTATAAGCATGGTTTAGTCTGAAAAATGTTCCCAACTATTTCAACTGTCTAAACCAACATGCACATTTTAAAAATTATAACCCCAATTTTTCAAACTCAGGTGTATCCAACCTGCTGATTCCAGTTAAATACAACATATTAAGCAGTTCATGTAACTATATGACCAATAGAAAAAAGGGAACAAAAATTGATCTTACCTGGTAGTTTCTTTTCTCAGATAATGTATGTCCATCAGTCCTCACCATAGAGTCGTGTCCTTTCCTCACAGTACTGGAGGCAATCAAATAGAACTGTCACTCAAGGGTCGTGTCACAGGAAGGACCGCCCACCAGTTCTCCCTCTAGAGTGGAATTATCCAAAAGCCGTCATAATTACTAACATGTAAACATATGAACAGCAGCAAAAATCCAACATGATACATAGAAAACAAAACCAAAAGTACTTTTAATATTCTAATTGATTTTCCTCTTAACCATCTAGGAATGGCTGGACTGGCAGACATACTTTATTTGAGATACAAGTTATTAACTATGAAAACCTTTTCCCTTGCAATTAAAGCTGTCCGCCAGACCCCACATATAGGAAGAAAGTTATAGTGAATAAAACTGGAGTGGACAAACAAATGCAGCCCTGAATTGACATATTTTTTCTTTTATGTTAGTCTCAGAAATGCTGAGTTAATTCAGATCCAGTCATTTAATTTCAAATCCCTCTCCTCCAAATGCTTATTTATATAGCTGCTATTTATTCAGTTTATGAGGTTTATTCCTATGCCATAGGATGTGAATACATCATGTAATCTTAAAACTGTAAACAGATGCAAACCTAACTCAATAGTCCATTAAAATTTACCCCAATGAAGAGTAACAAATGTCAACTTTCTGGATTTCTTGGTCCCTCAGTCCTCCAATTTCACACACCCTCTAACAATTTGCTTTTTTACATTAGGGCAAAAAATTAACAGAGCTTAATTCTTAACCTGGCTAGAGATAAACAAGTCCAAAAATGACTAAGCACTGTAAACCTCAGTTACATTAAAAAAAAAAAAACAAAAAAACCCACTGAGGCAGAGGTACTAATTGCCAGAGATGCTAACTCAAAAATATAAATTGAATATGAAGACCAAAAATTCAAAAGCGGTATCTACAAAGAATTTGTAAACAGCCATTTTCAAAACACAAGTTTTACTTTTACCTAACTTTTAGTAAAATGTTTACTGCTTGCAATGTGGGACACCTGGGTTCAAGCCCTGGATTGGGAAGATCCCATGGAGAAGGAAATGGCAACCCATTCCAGTACTCTCGGATGGAAAATTCCATGGACAGAGGAGCCTCGCAGGCTACCATCCATGGGGTCGCAAAGAGTAGGCAAAGAGTAGGACGACTTCTTTCACTTTCACTTTACCCTAGAAAAGTAGTAAGTAGCATAGGTACAGAAGTAACCACAGTTGCTAACCACTAAAAATTATATTCAAATTTAGAGCAATTATTTAACATCAGACAAAATTCACTTTGGAAGAGGATGATAAAAACTTCTAATTTAAATTCATAAGTATGAAACAATTTTATTAAAACCAACAAACATGTATATACACATACATATGGATTACCCCTAAAAAGCAATCTAGTAAGAAGAGCAGAATATTTTTCAAGGAAAACATTAAAATTATTAGGTTTACATTTTAAAAAGAATTCACTTAGTAAAAACCTATACTCCACCTCCCATTTTGTGTTCGGTAACAAGTTAGTGGGTACTTAATTGTGACCATCTTACATAGTAAATATTTTGCTAAAATACTTCAAAGATGCCTGGCTCTATGGCAAAAATGTAACTGTGCATTACCAAATTTATATGCACTACTGGAATTAAATATCTCTTTTGAAAGTAACAAAGAAGAAAAGTTTTTAAAAGAAGTATATTTATCGCTATAAATATAATCCTAGCAAGGAACTGGATTATTCATAAAGAAAAATGATCTAGTGAATTGGGGCGGGAGGGGATCAAGAACAGTTTAAGTGTCATACATTCAACTCCAATTTAAATGTTCATGACAGTCACAAAATGAGAAGAAAAGTATTATTATGCGTCCCACATCCCCTAAACAACGTCAACCCTGTTTCAATGTATTTTATAGTATTAACAGATTAAAACAGCACCTGCCTCATTAACATATTAATGACAACTCTGAATTCAGTGAACAGTAAGTGTAAAATTTCAGTTTTTTTCTTAGGAAATAAGCATGTTTTCCTTCTTAAATAAGTTTAAAAATAAGCTGATGCACTATCTTCCATTTGTACTAGTTTAATAAAAGATATGTCAGAAATCTAAAGTCAGGCAAGGCTATCCCATTTTCAACAGTATAACATTATACACACATAAAAGAGATGATTACAACTTTTTATAAATATTATAATTAAAAATAGAAGTTAATATTTAATCTGTACATTCACCAGATAAAAGAAAAATACTAATTCTGGAGTACTATGGATTAGTACAAAAGTAAAACTTGTTTCTTTTGTTTCCCCAGCGTGGGTAACCTTAAGTATTTTATGGCTTAGGGTTTCAAACAACAGCCACTACAGGCATACCTCCAAGAACTGCAGGTTTGGTTCCAGATCACAGCAATAAAGCAAATATCACAGTGAAGCAAGTCATACAAAGTTTTCGGTTCCCCAATGCATATAAGTATTTGTATACACTATATTGTATACACTAAGACATAATGTACAGCAGCATTATGTCTTTAAAAAAAAAAAGCACACCCCTTAACTTAAAAAAAATGTATTGCTAAAAAATATTAACCATCTCTGGAACCTCCAGTGAGTCACCATCTTTTTGAAATACTAATGTCAAAGATCACTGATCACAGATCACCAAAACAAATACAAGAATGAGAAAGTCTGAAATAATCTGAGAATTCCAAAATGGGATAAACACATAAAGTGAGCAAATGTTGGAAAAACACTACCAACACTTGTTTGATGCAGGATCACCACAAACCTTCAATTTGTAAAAACACAATAGAATTAAACACAATAAAATGAAGTGCAGTTGTTAGGGGACACTGACCAAAACTACTCACCCTGGCCAGACCTGTGAGTAACCACTTAACAACATGAGGTTTTGGTAAGGAACACAGAACTAACAAGCTACCACCAATTGGAATAATTTGGGAGGGCGAAGACACCTGTCCACATGTCCCTTCAACCTCTCAGAATCCTTCTCCCTGGCTGAGTGACACACGTGCCACCAGGAAGGATCCTGAGTCAGAATGATTGGCCTGCGACAACCTCGAAACTAATCCCATTTCCATAAAAGCCAAGACTTCGAGCCATGTGGCAGAGCAGTTCTCCTGGGTTCCCTAACTATGCGGCTCTTACCTGGTCACCAGTTGCCAGTCAAGTCTCTTGCTTTGTCAGCACATGTGCCTCCTTGGACAATTCACTTCTGAGTGCTAGACAAGAGCCCACTCTTGGGCCCTGGAAGGGGTGCCCCCCCTCATACAACACAATGAGATAGTAAGTGTGCCTGAATATGTCCTAACCAGTATAGGAATCAATATTCTATACTGAACAATAACTAAGAATCATTATCTTCTTTTAGTAAACAAAGGAAAAAAGAAATGAAGGTACTCCATTTTCTTCTAGGTAAACAGATAACATCTGTCAAAATTATATTAAACTAACATTTGTCACCACTATCTTATATTAAATAAAAATGCTCAATAATAGACTGTGTTGATGCTCATATTAGGAATGGAAGGACAGTGAGTAGATAAAAGAAAGTATGAATAGATATATGTGAGACAGAGAACACGTGACAGGAAGTAAACATGAGAAAGAAAATGTGCCGTAGGTGCCTAAATTTATTCAAGTTTATGCACTGTTCTCCCAGTAAATTTTAAAAAGTCATAAAAGACAAATATTTATAAAACTAAAATGAAGTTTTCTATAAGGCAGTGATGCCTTGCAAGACAGAAAAACAGACTGCATTTACCTTTCTACCTAAAATAACTAAAAGCTAGGATAAAATATATCAAACAATGATTTTCAGAAACTGAACATCATTTCAGGCCAGAGATCACCAAGAGGAAAAAACCAAGTGAATTAAACTTTATTGCCTATAGAGTTATGAGGCTGAAACACAGGAAGGGGGGTAGGGGTTGGGACCCAATTTGAGCCCCAAGAGTCTCTATGAGTTAAGGTAAAAAAGAGTTGAGTTAGGGGAACCACCAAAACAGATAGAATTTCCAGGGCAAATGGAGACAAGGAAGCTGCAGACAAAGGGCTCCAAAGGTCTAGAGAGAGATTCTCCTCAATGTTTTCACTAAATCTGCGCATGCATGTGAAAAAAGTTGTTGAATCTGAAGACAAAGTCTCTGCAAAGGAGTAGAGGAGCCAGAATAATCCCCTCAAATGCATGTTCCCATCAACCAGTTAAAGGCACTCAGTTGTGCCCGACTTTTTGCAGCCCCATGGACTGACGCCTGCCAGCCTCCTGTGCCCATGGAATTCTCCAGGCCAGAAAACTGGAGCGGGTAGCTTATCCCTTCTGCAGGGGATCTTCACACCCAGGGATCAAACCCAGGTCTCCCACATTGCAGGCGGATTCTTTACCTTCTGAGCTACCAGGGAAGCCCCTCCCATCAACCAGAGTAGACCTTTTAACACAGAGGGTACTGAAGAGAGTCAAGAAAATAATGAAACTTCAGTAATGAAACCAAAAGAGCTTTAAACCAAAGAATGTTCTTGACCAGCACTAACACAGCTTAAAACCAAGCCTCAACAAGATCAAAACAATTCTACATAACATTATACCCCAAAATAAAGCCCCAAAATATTTAAAATAATACAATATCAGCATTAAATAATGTACAATTAAATGTCTGGCATCCAGTTAGAAACACTAGCTATGCAAAAAGCAGGAAATACAATCCACAACAAGGTGAAATATAAAAATGGAAAAAAAAACCCAACAGTGATACAGACGATAACATTAGTGGACAAGGAGGTTAAAGGTATTGTAGATGTATTCTATACATTCAAGCAAATAAAGAAAACTATGAACATAATAACAGAAATGCAAAGTATCAAACTGTATCATGCTTTTGGGGGTGGTGGTTACATGACTCTACACATGTGAAAAATACCACAGAATGATAAAACCATGAAAAGGTGAACGCATGAAGAAAATGGTGAAGTGAGTTAATCTGCATATCTAGTCAGTTATATTGACTTCTGGTTTTGATAATTAATGTACTATAGTTATGTAAGATGACATCACTGGAAGAAGACAGGTAATGGGCATCTGTAGTATTTTTGCGTTTTATGAATTTATAATTATTTCAAAGTCCAAAGATTCTTTAAAGGCTCAAACTGATCATCTAGAGATAAAAATTTAATATCTATAACTAAAAATGTATTGGAATTCTTCTGGAGTAAATAACATCTTAATGAACTTGAAAAGAAAGGCTTAACAAACTTGAAGATACAGTAATAGAAAAAAATCCAAAATTAAACACAGTGAGAAAAGAGGCTGGGGGAGGGTGGGAAGAACCATGGGACAATGAACTGTGAGTTAATATCAAGTGCAGCAGTGAATTGCTGAGCAATATCACACAGTCTAAAATTAATGTAACAGTATCCCAGAAAGAGTACAAGAACAAGAAGGACAAAAAAAGGCCAAATTCTTCCTAATTTCATGAGAACTATAAATTCATAGATCCAGGAACTTCAACAACCTCTAAGGAGAACCAAAAAACAAGATTATCATTTGAGAGTCAAATGACTGAAAAATAGCAATAAGGAAATCATAAAGCAGCCAGAAGGAGAAAAAAAGAATATACATAGAGAAACAGAGACATAAATGATGGCCAATCTATCATCAGAAACAAGAGGAGAAAAATTAACTTTTTTTTTTTGATGGGGTGGGGTGAGGCTTGTGAGATCTCAGTTCCCAGATCGGGAGGGACTGAACCCAAGCCATGGCAGTAAAAGCTCAGAAAGCTAACCTCTAGGTCATCAGGGAATTCCTCGCCACATTTTTAAACTATACAAAAAAAGCAGAAAATAAAACCTTCAACCAAGAACTCTAAATCTATCTAAAATATATTTCAAAAATGAAAACATATACAGTCACTATGGAAGCGTTTGGCAGTATGTGTTTTTTTTTAATAAAATTAAACATACACTTAACATATATATATAGCCCAGCAATTGTGCCCCTGGGTATTTATCAAAGTGTACTGAAAATTAGTGCTCATAGCAGCCTACATGTGAATGTTTATACCAAGAAAGGTGTCCTTCAGTGTGTGTGTATGCTTAGTTGCTCAGTCATGTCCGACTCTTTGCAACCTCATGGACCGTAGCCCGCTAGGCTCCTCTGTCAGTAGGGATTCTCTAGGCAAGAATACTGGAGTGGGTTGTCATGCCCTCCTCGAGGGGATCTCCCCAGTCCAGGGATAGAACCCAGGTCTCCTGCATTGCAGGCAGATTCTTTACCATCTGAACCACAAGGGAAGAGATAAATAAAACGGTATATCTATACAACAGAATTCTATTTAACAATTTTTAAAAAGCTATTAATTCATGCAACATGGATGAATATTAAAATCACTTCCTAAGGGAAAGAATTCAGGTAAACACAATAAGGGCATACAGTGTTTCCATTCTTATGACATTCTGGAAAGGCAAAACTATAGAGACAGACAATAGATCAAAGGTTGCCAGGGAACTGGAGAAGGGTAGAGGAGTGACTGATTACAGAGGGAGACAAGAGGGAACTTGCATGTCCTGAAATCCATAGAACTTAACAACGTGAAAAGTAAAGGTGAATGTATGCAAATTTAAAAAATCAACCAGGAGTTTAGAAAAACAAAACTGGCAAAAGAGTAACTGTATTACAAACGTTTGGCATATCCACACTTAAGAAGGTATGGAAAATGGTGCTGACTTTAATAACTTCGGTAGCCAGTATTATGACTGGTCACTGTAGCAGAAAAAGAACTGTCTATGAACACTGTGTTCTGGTTGGTCAAGTGACTCCTTACAAGGCTACAGATTAGCAGCAATGCTGAACAACTATGCGTGTCACCGAAGACAGCAATCAGTGAGACAGATGTGGCTGTGTGGGAGCCGGTTCTCCATTTCAGGGAAGTCACAGGTAAGCAAGGAGGAGCAGCTAGGACAAACTATGTAGCATTGGAATAGAGGCAGAGATACTTCTACTGGTACCAGTTTGTTCTCAACTATAAGACATTTTAAAGAAGGTAATCATTCAGATTATTAGAGATGGATCATTTTACTGGTATGTTGTATGTTGCTTGAAAATAAGTCTGTAAAATACTACGTATATCAAGCTTGATAAAGTAATATTTAAAAGACTTGTAAGCAATGTAAACAAAGCTGATTTTCTAAAGCCTCCATATTGTACTAAATATTTCCATATAACTAAGTTGAATAAGGATCTCAATCATTTTAACAGACTGATAACAATTAAATTTCAAAAATGTAAAGCATGTAATACATATTATCACTAGGGTCTATTCATGCAATAACTTCTATCATATTCAAGATATTTTTAGAATAAAGTTACTGAATATACCAGTAGAAATGATAAATATTTTATGCCTTAACTCTGTTAAAAACCCTTAAAATAGATTTAGTCATACTATCTGCTTAAATTTTACAAGAAGCCAGTAAAGGGGAAACTATAAGCCAAATCTTACATAAGAATAAAAATAGCAGGCTTATTCATCCTACACATTTTGCTACTATGAGGCTAACAAAAATTAAGCACATAATATTCTCTAAATAAATGCAAACTGAATCCTAGTTTTTATTTCAAAAGAGATCTCAAAATAAGAAATCAGTTAATTATGAGTAAAACTTCTAGAAAATTTACTTTATTAGAGAGGAGAAATAATCATTAACTTTATTCTCCATATTCTATTAAGTTTTATATATCATTATCATACAAAAATATTATACCTTGAATAGAACAGACAATTCTCTTCAGAACCAGACAATCTGAATTCCAGTTAGTATTAGCCTGTCTAATTAGACAATCTCTTCTGTCTTCAGTTTCCTAGTCTGTAAAATAAAGTGATCAATTTACATGAATTTTTTTTTTAATGTGTGCAGCTCCAATGTTCTGTGTCAAAGCAATCTATTTAGGAAAGTGGAAAATTACAGTTGATTTTTTCCCATATTTTTTTCCTATCATTTTATTTCTCAGTAGTATGTTATAACACTGCCCAAACATTTTGGAGGTTGGGAATGATTTTAATTTGGCAGTTATTACCACACTCAACTAAGCTACAATGTGAATTTGGTCAGTTTAAAAGAGTTGAACTTGTTAGGCAGGTTTTATTTTCTGATATAGAGGATATTTATATTCCAGATAAGCTATTAATTAGAACACATTACCAGATTTAACCAATTTCACTGAAACTCAACAAAAGCTGAAGTAAATGCATACAGCTGTTATTTTTAAAATCTTAGGTTTCTCAAATTCCAGAACTGTTTCAAAAAACATCTTCTTGTTAGTAGGTAGGCTATAGTTACAAAGATTTTATAAACTATTTTCTGACCTAAATTTTGGTTCGATCACACAGACAAATGTTTTAAAAATTCTGAACTGATGACTTATGTTATATACAAGAAATGTGGGCAGACAAAATAAAAATAAATAAAACTCAGGAATTTCTGTTTCATACCAAACTTAGTCTGGGAAAATGTCACACTAACTAAAAATAGTTTTTCTGACTGTTTCAATAATACAGGTTTCATGGGTCTGTGATTAACATGCAAAGAGAAAAGTCACCAACAAAGAAAAACAAATCATTATTAATAAACAATAACCATTCTTTTAAAATCCGCTTACTCCTGGTTGTCGTAATTTAATGCTTTGTAACTTAATTTTGTGTGTCTTCTCTTTTCTCCACTGGTAACATTCCTGACACACCGCCTCTAACATATCTGTGTAGTTATGTCACATGTATTTCAGGGAGGTTTCTAGGTACATGACACATGTGCTGTGCTGTGCTTCGTCGCTCAGTCATGTCTGACTCTTTTGCGACCCCATGAACTGCAGCCCGCCAGGCTCCTCTGTCCATGGGGATTCTCCAGGCAAGAATACTGGAGTTGCCATGCGCTCCTCCAGGGGATCTTCGCAAGCCAGGGATGGATAAGTTAAAAAATGTCTAAAAGGCCCAGCATCTCAAGACAGAAAATATCTACTACCAAGTCTTAAAAGTTCCAAATAAAATGAAATACAATACAGTCCTACTGAACATAAGTGACAAAAGTTCAATAATTTCTGAGCCACAGGCTTTCAACTTAAATGCTCATTTGTTTTAGTCTTAAATGAAATTGGGGCCCCAAATTAAAACAACCAGGGGGTTTTCCTCTGGTTGAAACTTACATATATGTTTAGGTAAGTTGCTTAACCTCTGTGTGATTCAGTTCCTTCATATTAAGGTAGTAATATCTACAAAGTCTAGCTCACGAGTAAGACCAAAAAGTATGAAATAAATTTACAATACAAAAACCGCATTTCAGTAAATAGTTCTTTAATTAGACCAGACTACCAGATGCGTTTAACAATCTGAATGCATAAATGGCCAAACTATTAGTACTTACTAATTTTCTGTGAAGAACTAAAGCGTTGGAAAAGACACTGATGCTGGGAAAGATTGAAGGCAGGAGAAGGGTACGACAGAGGATGAGGTGATTGGATGGCATCACTGACTCAATAGTCATGAGTTTGAGCAAACTCCGAGAAATAGTGAAGGACAGAGAAGCCTGGCCTGCTGCAGTCCATTGGGCCGCAGAGTCGGACACAACTCAGCAACTGAACAACAATTTTCTGTAAGTTTATAGCTAAAGAAAGTTATCAAATTAATGAAATGTTTTTGTACCATTCATTGCAGTTAGTTACAAATCCACAAAGGTTTCCAAGGAGGAAGCAGCTACCACCAAAGCAGTTCCTCTAAAATAAGACCAAGTAATATTAGTCTCAGGACCTCGCTGGTGGTCCAGTAGATAAGATTCCACACTTCTAATGCAGGAGGCACAGGCTCAATCCCTGGTGGGGGAACTAAAATCCCACATGCCACATGGTACAGCCAAAAAATTAGGGGGGAAAAAAAACTTAGTCTCACAACTTACTAGAAGGGACTTACTAGTTCTATTGATTCACAAGGAAATTTGTGTTATGTTATAATCTGTAAGTCAAATTCTTTAGAATCTATAAGAGCTCTTTTCTTAATACTGTCTCTTGCAAAATGGCTGTACATTCAACAAATAATTTTATTTTATACCAGCAACTGAATATAGCACATGGGACCAGAAATCCAAAAATTGCAACTTTAATACTAACAATTTTTATAGGTAATACATACATATTTTTCTCATAATTTATATAAGCTGTTCATTCTGACAGGGTGATATTAAAAACTAATTCATATCAACTATTTAGATTCAATTACCAAATTTCTAACAATTAAGCTAACCAAACTATCTTTTAAGATGCTGCTCTTAACATAAATCTAGAAAGCCAGTTATATATTAAAGCATGTATTTGAAACCTCAAAACTAATTTTTTCCAGGTTTCATAAGAATATTAAATAAAACAAAGCTTATATAGAAAGCAGAATAATCACAGCTCTCCATTTAAAGATCAGTGAACACTAACTAACAGATATTCTCCCAACTCCTCAAAGTTTATTTTTTGTAAAACACAAAGCGGCAGCTACTGGTACACTACTTATTGAATGAAATACAAGGGAATAGCCACAGATGCTCTTCAAGGCACTGGTACATGACTGTATAGGGCACTAACACAAACAGGAAGAGACAACAGGCCTCTTTATACAGGACAGAAACAAGCTGAAGGCTTGACACTGTTTTTAATCACAGAATGCACATCAGAATCACCGAGGGCTTTCTGAGGTCTTTCCATTATTGTTGTTTTTTAAGAAATATTGATATACCCTTGCCCCTATCTTTGGAACTTGGTCATCAGTTGTTTCTTTTTTTAAGTGCTCCAGACGATTCTAATGTATAGTCAGGGTTAAGATTTTATAGCAGAGTGAAATTCAAAAATGTTTTCATCTCAGTGTTAAGTACTAGGCAAAAAGAAACACCATATATATTGAGAGTAATGCATATATATTTATATTTCTTATGCATGCCAATGCACCATTTCCTTGCCTCTTACTCTACCTCTGAGAAATGATGGTGGGCCTAAAAGATTAATTTTTAAACTGCTTTTTAAAAGCACAAGATTTCTTTTGTTAAAATATATACAATGGAAATACAGAAACAAATAATCAGAAGTCGACAAAAAAATCCAGTAAAACTTCATTTTGAGAAATTTCTAATAAAAAAGTTCTTCTAATATATTCAATCAGTTCAGTTCAGTCGCTCAGTCGTATCCGACTCTTTACGATCCCATGAATCGCAGCACGCCAGGCCTCCCTGTCTATCACCAACTCCCAGAGTCTACCCGAACTCATGTCCACTGAGTCGGTGATGCCATCCAACCATCTCATCCTGTCGTCCCCTTCTCCTCCTGCCCTCAGTCTTTCCCAGCATCAGGGTCTTTTCAAATGAGATAGCTCTTTGCATCAGGTGGCCAAAGTATTGGAATTTCAATACTTTAGGTTTAAAAATATGTCCATTATCTTAACATTTCTTCCTAGAAATGCAATATTAAGTATCATTTGCAAGGCATAAGGTACTGTGAACTTCAATCTTCAAAATAATTCTATAAGGTAGATATTACTATCTACCATTTTTACAGATGAGAAAAAACCTCTGACAATAAGGAAATTACACAAGGTCAAGAGGTAGTTAAGTAAGCTGGATAACTGCCATAATGTGAGCTCACGCTCACTTAAGGTGAATCCAGTCTTTATCTATATATGTATATACACACACAAGGACATAAGTGAAAGTGAAAGCCACTCAGCTGTGTCCAACTCTTTGTGACCCCATGGACTATACAGTCCATGGAATTCTCCAGATCAAAATACTCGAATGTGTAGCCTTTCCCTTCTCCAGGGGATCTTCCCAACCCAGGGTTCGAATCCAGGTTTCCCGCATTTCAGAGGGATTCTTCACTAGCTGAGCCACAAGGGAAGCCCCAAAGACATAAACACACGTATATATCTCATACCTATTAGAGTTTCATGAAGAAAAGGTGATGTTTCTTCATGAAATGTAATTGGTATGATGGATATCATATAAATATCATAGATATAATGTATATCTATCATACCAATTATGGTTTCAAGAAAAATGAAATCATTTTGGGAAATTCCAGCTGTCAAAAGTTCTTCTCAAGTCTTACTATGATTCTAGAAGCAGGAAATCAGCAACAGGGTGACAGACATTAATCAGCTGGAGTTTCAAAGTTCTAGAATCAGGAAATAAAAGTACCCACAATATCCTTTCAGACACAGCTTCGGACAACTAAGAGAAAAAACAGGCACTACATCACAATGCAAACAGCTAAATTGTTAAGTTTTAAAGCTAGATTACTATTGTCAATCTATGCTTTTGTGCCAACAAAGAAATCAGTAAATTCAATGTACCTTATCTTCATACAGTTCTCTAAGGAAGAATCAAAATTCCTTAAGAAGTCCATCTTCTACGCCCTTCTGAATTTCTGCAAATGCTTTCTACCTTTTAAACTGTCTCTCTATAGCAGACACACCTGGGTGACTCCTTAACAGTCCTCCCTGGAACTGTCATGGTTGTTCAGTGGTTCAACCTTTACCCACATGACTTAAGAGGAAATTCTGATCGGTCTAAGTTAATATGATAATACAATGCCCCTTCCCAGCCCCATTCAGTAAATGATTTATGTAAGGGCAGTAGAACCAACTCTGGCCAGTGAAATACAAGGAGAAATCTGATTGCAGGGTTTTAGGAAAGGAGAGGGGGACAGCCCCCTTAGTTCCCCTGAAAGTTATATCAGGCTATCACATTTAGAACTACTTACCATAACCATCTTTCAACCATAGTGAGAGCTAGCTTGAGGAATTCTCTGGCAATCCAGTAGTTAGGACTCTGCCCTCACTGCCAAGGGACTGGGTTCAATCCCTGATCAGGGAACAAAGATCCCACAAGTTGTGGGTAGTGTGGTCAGAACCAATCAATCAAACCTTTAAAGAGCTAGCTTAAAGAGAATCTCACACTTTAATATACACAAACAACTTAAACAGCAATTCTTTCTACCTCATTATTTCATTAGCTTATATATACTTACGCTAAAAGTTGCATTAACACTGGCATAAAAACAGCTGATTCTTAGCATATACCTAACCCAGTACGACAAACGGTACATAAGTAAGCTAGAATGGTTCTTTAGTTGTAAGTGTTCAAAACACTTGAGACTACAGGAATTGCGAGCAATGGTTTAAGAGCATGTCAGTTATGTGGAATTTTGTTAAGGACACCTGTCACAAACACATTTCTGTATATGACTGATTATGTATTTAAGAAAAATATATTCTTTTTCTATGTGAAGTGGGGGATGGGGTAGGGAGGCAGCTAAGAAATCCTACCAAAAAAAAAAAAAACCTGGACAAATGCTTCCAGGAGAGAAAATCCAAGTAAACCTAGAGTCAAAGAAGTAGGAGTATGAATCTATTTAGTCTCACTCAACTCCAGCCAAGTAGCACTGCAGTAAGAGAACAGAAACTATAAAGAACCTTTACAACCTTTAGTTGTTCATTGCTAATGAATTAAAAATAACAAAATCCCACAATTCAAAAAGTTCAGGCAATACAGACAAAATGTATTACTTGCTTAATCTGCCTAACAGCCAAATTAATTTTATCATATGTCATATCAAGGCTAACTATAGCAGTGTTCCATTGACAAAAAATATTTGTTTTCTCTTTTAAGAAATATTAGCTGGACAAATTATTTCAAGTAGAAATTTATCAGAGATTCTGGAACAATTCAGTATTAAAACAGCCAATACTCTTGATATTAATAATCACATTATTTTCTACTTCCTAGCAAAAATACTCAGAACAAGCTTTACTATATCCCAAGACTTCCCTGGTAGCTCAGCTGGTAAAGAATCCGCCTGCAATGCAGGAGACCTGGGTTCAATTCCTAGGTTGGGAAGATCTTCTGGAGAAGGGAATGGGTACCCACTCCGGTATTCTGGCCTAGAGAATTCCATGGACAAAGGAGCCTGGCAGGCTACAGTTCATGGGGTCTCAAAGCATCAGGCATGACTAAGTGACTTTCACTCACTATATCCCAGGTAGTAAATGGAGGTTTTCAATAAGAAATCCCCATATGAAGGACTTCACTGTGGTCTAGTAGTTAAGAATCTACCTGCCAAAGCAGGGGACACAAGTCTGATTCTTGGTCGGGAAGATCCCACACACTGCAGGGCAACTAGGCCCACATGCTCTAGAGTCTGCACTTCTAAATAAATAAATCTTTAAAAACAAAAAAGAAAGAAAAGAAGGACCCATATGAAGCACAGAACTAGAGAATTTACTTCTGGAATAAAAACTCCAATTTGTATAGATCTTGGGATCAGAAACTATGTTTCCAAATTATTCTCCATAGAATAATAAAGCAATGAATAACACAAAGTTACAAATGGCAATAATATCCACATCTTTAACAGTAATATTCATTCGTTAAGAAAAGCACTTAATATTTATTAAACACAATTTATGTTCACCTAACACACTAAATTAAATGTCTTGACAGACTAATAAGAGCAGGAGTTTTTAATCTGGATTCTAAAAATATTTAGTTTGTTGGAAATTCCCTGGCAATCCAGTGGTTAGGACTCAGTGCTTTCACTGCTGTGGCCCAGGTTCTACTCCTGTAACTAAGAGCCTACAAGCTGTGCACTACAGCAAAAATAATAATAATTAATTAATTAAAAAATTTTAATGCAGAGTTTGTTGATCAAACACAGTGGGTATGAAACTGGATGGGAAAAAGTTACATCTTTATTCTATCCATCTCTAATTGATATTTAGCATATCTTTAATTAAAAACATAAGCAATAATCATCAAAAAGACCACAAATAACAAGCATTGGCAAGGATGTGGAGAAAAGGGAATCCTTGTACTCTGTTGGTGGGAATGTAAATTTGACAATCACTGTGAAAAACAGTATGGAATTTCCTCAAAAAAAAAAAACTAAAAAGAGAACTACCAATGATCTACCAATTCCATTCTTGGTATTTATCTGAAGAAAATGAAAACACTGATTTGCATTGATTACATGCATTCCCATGTTTACAGGAGCATTACTTACAAGAGCCAAAATAAGGAAGCAACAAAAGCATCCATTAACAGATGACTGGGTAAAGATGAAGTGGTATGTGTATATACAATAGAGTACTATTCAGCCATAAAAAAGGACAAAATTTTGCCACTGGCAATAACATGAATGATGAACCTGGAGGGTATTATGCTTACTGAAGTAAGTCAGAGGAAGACAAATGCTGTTATCTTATCACTTATTGTGGAACCTAAAAATAAAGGAATGAATACAGCAATACAGAAAAAGACACAGAGAAGAAACTACTGGTTACCATGCAACTCTATGGCAGGCAAGAGAGAAGGGAGGAACAAGAAGAGGATAGGGAATTCGAAGGTACAAACTACTACATATAAAAAACTACAAGGATATACTGTACAGCACAGGAAATATAACCATTATTTTAAATTTATATGAAGTAATAATCTATAAAAATTTAGAATCACTATGCTATATAACTGAAACTATTATTTAATAAATCAATTACACTCCAATTTTAAAAAGTGTCGATAAAAAAAGTAAGTAGAAAGCCATAGTGGGATCATCTACAGCTGTGATTCTGTTACCATTAGAAAATACAGATACTTTCAAAACATTTCAGCTGCTTCAAGTCTCAAATTCTCCTTTATGTGAATCACTAGCCTAAAAAGCTGAAACTCCAATATTTTGGCCACCTCATACGAAGAGCTGACTCACTGGAAAAGACCCTGATGCTGGGAAGGATTGGGGGCAGGAGGAGAGGGGACAACAGAGGATGACATGGCTGAATGGCATCACCGACTCGATGGACATGGGTTTGCGTGGACTCCGGGAGTTGGTGATGGACAGGGAAGCTGAGCAACTGAAATGAACTGAGCCT
Organism: Antilocapra americana; assembly: GCA_007570785.1. Classification (NCBI taxonomy): domain Eukaryota; kingdom Metazoa; phylum Chordata; class Mammalia; order Artiodactyla; family Antilocapridae; genus Antilocapra; species Antilocapra americana. The sequence continues at coordinate 12,138,082 of ML663563.1, read as the reverse complement.
AAAAATTACTCTACATCACTGGACACTGTTGATTGCACATCACTGAATTTACTTTTTAAAAGTAAAAATTTATTTTTAAAAAAAATTTGTTTCACTTAAAAATCATATTCTAACTGGTATCCTCATCAGCATGTGTATTTAATTTTGCACAATTAAAATATTATTTTAAGAAAGGGTCCACATGTGTCAACAGAGAACCAAAGGCATTCACGGCCCAAAAAAGGATAAGAACACCTGAGAGAGAATTTCAGAGCAAGAATAAGACTTTGCAGGGGATAACAAAGCAAAGCAATTTCAGAACGAGAAAAGGCCTCAGAGCATATTTAGTTGAAACTCCTGTTTTAGAGATAAAGAAATTTTGGTCTGGTGACAGCATCCCTGTTCAAGGTCACACACATAACTAATTACTGACAAAACCAGAGAAAACAGAATCTATTGTTTTCTGGCTCAGGATTCAAGGCTAAATTAACCTTGATGTGACTTGGCTACAATAAAGCAAGACAGGGCAAAGACGACTCTGCAAATACATGCCAAAAAGTTATTAGAGAAAAAGAGAAATTATACAGAAAGATGAGCTAGTTTGCAAAAGAAAAGGATGGGTCAAGGTGTGAAAGCATATTGAAGATAAATTCTACTACAGGGCATGTCAACACAAAGACAAGTAAGAAAACAAAAAGGTGACACCCTCTTTGCACAAGTAAGAAAACAAAAAGGTGACACCCTCTTTGCACAGAAAGCATAAGCATAGTTCAAATACCTGAATATTCCAAACGTTATTAAAATACATTATGTCTCCTACCTTTCCTGAAACATATACTTCTTGGTCCTTTTTCCCACTTTATACAGTGACACAGACAAAGTGAAATTTTTACTTTCCTCCTTATCTATAAGTACAACAGTGAAAGCACAACAGCAAAAATCAAATAACAGTTAGTATCAATACCAAGGAAACAACAGAAAGAAGGTAGTTAAATGTTAGCAAGAAAAGAGCTGTCACTTTAGAATTCTAGATGGAACAAAAGTATCCCTTTTTTCCCAAGGAAACAACAGAAAGAAGGTAGCTAAATGTTACCAAGAAAAGAACTGTCACTTTAGAATTCTAGACGGAACAAAAGTATCCCTCACAAAATGAAGGTGAAATACATTTTCAGGGGAAAAAAAAGGACAAGATCATGAGACAATTTGTTCTAAAAACAGGAAGTTTCTTTGGGTGAAGGTAAATAATGAAACTTAGAATTTCCTGAATGAAAAAACAACAAAAATAGCAACTATGTGGTAATGTATAATCCACCAGGAGATGGCAAACTTTCCTGTAAAGGACCAGCCTGATGATAACAGCAGGTTAAGAAGCAACAGTTAGAACCTGACCCGAACACATTGGTTCAAAATTAGGAAGAGTACATCAAGGTTGCATACAGTCAACCTGCTTATTTAACTTATATGCAGAGTACACTATGCAAAATGCCAGGCTAGATGAAGCACAAGCTGGAATCAAGATTGCCAGGAGAAAAATCAATAAGGTCAGATATGCAAATGACACAACCCTTATGGCAGAAAAGGAAGAAAAACTAAAGGGCCTCTTGATGAAGGTGAAAGAGGAGTGAAAAAGTTGGCTTAAAACTCAACATTCAGAAAACTAAGATCACGGCATCCGGTCCCATCACTTCATAGCAAATAGATGGGAAAACAATGGAAACAGTGACAGACTTTATTTTCTTGGGCTCGAAAATCACTGCAGATGGTGACTGCAGCCATGAAATTAAAAGCCGCTTGCTCCTTGGAAGAAAAGCTATGACACACCTAGACAGCATATTTAAAAGCAGAGACATTATTTTGCCAACAAAGGCCCATCTAATCAAAGCTATGGTTTTTCCAGTAGTCATGTATGCATGTGAGAGTTGGACCATAAACATGGCTGAGTGCTGAAGAATTGATGCTTTTGAACTGTGGGCTTGGAGAAGACTCTTGAGAGCTCCTTGGACTGTAAGGAGATCAAACCAGTCAATCCTAAAGAAAATCAGTCCTGAATATTCATTGGAAGGACTGATTCTGATGCTGAAGCTCCACTACTTTGACCACCTGATGCAAAGAACTGACTCTTTAGAAAAGACCGTGATGCTGGGAAAGACTGAAGGTAGGAGGAGAAGGGGATGACAGAGGATGAGATGGTTGGATGGCATCACCACCTCAGTGGATTTGAGTTTGAACAAACTCCGAGAGATGGTGAAGGACAGGGAAGCCTGGTGTGCTGCAGTCCATGGGGTCGCAAAGAGTTGGACAAAACTGAATGACTGAAGAACAACAGACAGCAAACTCTTTTATAAAGGGCCACCTTGATGATAAATGTTTTAGGCTTTGCAGGCTAAAAAAATCTGTTGTAAATAATCAATTCTGCACTTGCAACACAAGTGAATCAACAGACAATACATAAACTAATAGGTATGGCTGTATCTCAGCAAAATTTTCTTTATAAAAGCGGGTGGCAGGTATATTTGGCCTGTAGTCATAGTCAAAAAGGATTCCCAGCTGGCCTAAGTGGTAAGGAACCTGCCTGCCAGTGCAGGAGACATAAGAGACAGGGTTCAATACCCTGGAAGAGGAAATGGCAACTCACTCCAGTATTCTTAGCTGGAGAATCCCATGGACAGAGGAGCCTTGAGGGCTACAATCCACAGGGTCACAAACAGACACAGCTGAAGTGACCTTAGCAGGCACAGTCTAACAATCCCCATTCTTCTCAAATTCTTTAAAACATGTGTGATAATTTAAAGCAAAATTTGCATCACCATCTGAAGCAGTATGTGAACCATGCAGATAGACAACTACAGCGTTGATGAGTGTACGGAAAGGGAGCTACATGGTGACAAGATTATAAGCTGTAGTTAAGTGTGGTAGGTTGAGTTGTGTACCAATAAAGATATATTCAGGAATCTTCACCGAGGCAGTCAAAATAAAAGAAGATAATTCTCGGTTTGTGGGGGCCCCAAATCCGATGACTAGTATCTAATTTTAAGAAAAAGGAGAGAGAGACATAGAGATATACAGAGAAGATAACAAAATGCAAATGAAGGCAAAAATATGAGTGACGTAGCTATAAGTCAAGGAACATCAAGAATTTCTGACAACAACCAGAAGGTAAAAAAGGTGATAAAAGATTCTCTCCTAGACCCTTGAGAATAAGCATGGACCCACTGCTACCTACTTCAGACTTCTAATCTCTAAAACTAAGACACAACATGAAAAGTCTTAAATTTATTGAAAAAATTGAATTCACACTTAAATTCCTCCAGGTTTACATAGTTTCACCAGTAAATCTTCCAAAGATTTCTAAAGAAAGATTGCCAATCTGACACAATGTCTTCCAGAAAAATAGAACAAAACTGACAGGAAATAATATTTTCTATCATTTTTTGACACTACCATTACATGGATACCAAAACCAAAGACAATGTAAGGAAACAAACAAACAAAAAACCTCGTAAGACCAATATCCCTCAAAAAAATAGAGTAAAAATCCTCAACAAAATATTAGCAAATCAAATTCAAGAAAATTAAGATAAATGACAAATAAGCCTTATTCCGGGACTATATTTGCTCACCCTTCTCTCAGTTTCTTAAATAAGATAAAAGCATATGAAATAATAACATACTGTTGAGTTTGTAAAATATTTAGCTGTGATTTCCATAACAGCACAAAAAGGGAGAAGAGAGAGCTGTATAGGAATAAAATTTCTATATCTCACTAGAATTAAACTAGTGTTTCTGAAGTAAATTCTAGGAAGAATACAGTAAGCCTGACTGCAACTCCTAAGAAAATAATATGAAAGATACGGTGAAAATAACATTAGAGCATCTAAAAATGTTATACTAGAAAAATACCATTTGATGTAAAATTTGAAAGCAGTAGAGGAGGAACAAAGCATCAGGCAAGACATGAAAACATACAGAAAACACAGCAAAACGGCAGATTTCATATCTTACTACATCAGTAACAATATTAAATGTAAACAATTAAAGAATCCAGTCAAAAGGCAGTGTCAGATTGCAAAAATATAAATAACACAATCTAAACATCCATCAACAGAAGAAAGGATAAAGAAGATGTGGTGTATATACTTACATACATGGGGTTTGTGTGTGCGTGTATATATACATAATACATAAGATACATACACATATATATACACACATATACACCCTTCAAGATGTACAAGTTGGATTTAGAAAAGGCAGAAGAACCAGAGATCAAATTGCCAACATTCACTGGATCAGAGAGAAAGCAAACAATTCCAGAAAAACATCTACTTCTGTTTTATTGATTACGCTAAAGCTTTAGACTATGTGGATCACAACAAACTGTGGAAAATTCTTAAAGAGATGGGCATACCAGACCACCTTTTCTGCCTCCTGAGAAACCTGTATGCAGGTCAAAAAGCAACAGTTAGAACAGATGGACATGAAACAATGGACTGGTTCAAAATCGGGAAAGGATTTCGTCAAGGCTGTACACTGTCACCCTTTTATTTAACTTATATGCAGAGTATATATCACGTGAAATGTCGCTCTGGATGAATCACAGCTGGAATCAAGATTGCTGGTAGAAACAGCAACAGCCTCAAATACGCAGATGACACCACTCTAATGGCAGAAAGCGAAGAGGAACTAACGAGCCTCCTGATGAAGGTGAAGGAAGAGTGAAAAAGCTGACTGAAAACTCAACACTCAAAAACTAAGATCATGGCATCGCATTCCATTGCTTCATGGCAAATAGATGGGGAAAAAGTGAAAACGGTGGCAGATTTTATTTTCTTGGGCTCCAAAATTACTGTGGATGGTGACTGCGGCCACAAAATAAAAAGATGCTTGTTCCTTGCAAGAAAAGCCATGACAAACATAGAAAGCATATTAAAAGGCAGAGATGTCACTTTGCCAACAAGGGTCCATCTAGTCAAAGCTAGACTACTGGTTTTTCCAGTAGTCATGTACGGATGTGAGAGATGGACCATAAAGAAGGCTGAGCACCCAAGAATTGATGACTTTGAACTGTGGTACTGGAGAACTGTTTAAGAGTCCCTTGGACTGCAAGATCAAACTAGTCAATCCTAAAGGAAATCAATCCTGAATATTTATTGGAAGGACTAACACTGAAGCTGAAGCTCCAATATTTTCGCCACCTGATGCAGAGAGCCGACTCACTGGAAACGACCAAAAGACCGTGATGCTGTCAAAGACAGAGGGTGGGAGAAGGGGGTGATAAAGGATGAGATGGTTGGATGGCATCACTGACTCAATAGGAATGTAGCTGTTGCTCAGTCACTCAGTTGTATCCAACTCTTTGTGACCCCAGGGACTGCAGCATACCAGGCTTCCCTGTCCTTCACTATCTCCCGGAGTTTGCTCAAATTCATGTCTGTTGAGTGCTCAAATTTGCTCAAATTCATGTTCACACACATAAACACACCTGAGCCACTTCGCTGTACACCTGAAATTAATACAACATTGTAAATCCATTTGATTTCATTAATACTTTATTGCTAAAAAATGCTAACCATCAGAGGCTTCAATAAGTCATAATTTTTTGGCAACAGTATCATAAAAGATAACGGATAACAGATCACATAACAAATACAATAACAATAAAAAAGTTCAAAATATTGTAAGAATTACTGAAGTCTAACACAGAGACACAAAGTGAACAAATGTTGTTGGAAAAATTGGAACCAACAGATTTACTTAACACAGAGTTGCAACAAACTTTCAATTTATAAAACACAAAATATCTTCGAAGCACAATAAAAAAGTATGTCTGTATTGGCTGTTTCCCCTCAAGATCAAGTGGCTGACTGGGAGCTGTTGGTTTGCTGTTGCTGCTGCCCAGCATCACTAGTTTCCTACTAAATATCGCTAGCCTGGGAAAAGATCAAAATTCAAAACTGTAAATACAGTTTCTACTTGATTGCTTTTGTACCACTGCAAAGTTGAAAACTCAAAATTGAACAATCATAAGTTGGAAACTTTCTGTAATAGATTTTATAAGTTTAGTAAATGAGTTTAGCAAGTTTTCAGAATACAAAATAAATATGCAAAAATCAGGGAGGGAGGGGGGTTCTGGAGAGGGAGCATGTGTAGATCCATGGCAGTTTCATGTTACTGTATGGCAAAACCAACACAATAAAGTAAAGAAAATTAAAAAAAAAAATCCACTGCATTTCTAATCTGAAAATGAAATTAAGAAAACAATTTCATTTATGAAGCATCAAAGAGAATGAATTACTTGGTAATGAATTTAACAAAAGAATTACAAGACTTATCTTCTGAAAACTACAAAACATTGTCGAAAAACCTAAAGATCAACTATGTAAATGGAAATGACAGTACTTACAGATCAGAACTAGTAAGAGGGCAATACTCCCCAAACTGATCTACTAACTCAAAACAATCTGGCTTCTTTGAAGAAAATGACAAACTACTTCAAAAATTCACATGGAAATTCAGCAGGCTCAGATTAATAAAAACTATCTTGAAAAAAGGACAAAGTTTAAGTATTCATTCTTCCAGACTTGAAAATTTCACAATGCAATAAGACATACTGGCATAATTATAGATATAACAACAAAGAAGAATTTAGTCTAGAAAAACCCTCACATTTGATAGTCATTTTGTTTTAGATGCGATGCCAAGATAATTCAATGGGGAAGAGTATACTCTTTTCAACAAATAGTGCTGGGACAACTTAATACTCACATGTAGAAGAATCAAGCTGGACCCATTTTCTTATATCACATACAAAATGTACCCATATAGCCCATAAACATATGAGTTGAAAGTCTGAGAAAATACAGGGATAAATCTTCAAGACCTTAAGTTCTCAACATGAAAGAATGAACAACAAGATAATATGCTGCATGTCATCAGTTGCTTTTCTGATGAAAATTATACCATTTAAAAAGTAAAAATAAAACCCAGAGAATGGGAGAAATATTAGAAAAATTACATACCTAGTAACGAATTTGTACCTAAAATAAAGAACTGCTACAACTGGTTAATAAAAAGACAAAGTGGTTTAAAACTAATTTAAAAATAGACAAAGGATCTGGATCTGAATAGACATGTTTTCCAAAGTAGATACACGTTTGTGGCCAAATATGTACACACATACACACACACACACACACACAAAATTTGATGTCATTAACCACCAGGATAATTTTTAAGTGAAGTATCTAGATTACACACAGGAGGATGAGAACAATCAAAACACATACAATAACAAGCATTTGCCAGAATTTGTAGAAACTGAAACCCTCACATATTGCTGGTGGAAATATATAATGGTACAGCAGCTATGGTAACAGCCTGACAATTCAAGAAACTAAACACGGTATCACCATTTGACCAAACAATTCCACTATGTGTATAGCCAAGAGAAATATATATATGTACACAAAAACTTGCACATGTTGTTCACAGCACCATTATTCATAAGAGCCAAAAAGCAGAAACAATCAAAATGTTGATCAACTGATAAACGCATAAATAAAATGGCATATACCCATTCTGTGAAATATTCTACAGAAATAAAAGGATTAAGATGCTAATAAATACTTCATCATGTATCATCTTTGAAAACATTATGCCAAATGAAAGAAGCCAGTCACAAATGATCACGTATTCCATTTACACGCAATGTATAGGACAGGAAAATGTAGAGAGACAGGAAGTAGATCTGTGGCTGCCTAAGTTGGTGGAGGTTGGGGTTGGAAAGAAACGGGGAGGGCCAGCTAAAGGGTATGCGTTCTTCTGAGGTGAGAAAAGTGTTCTGCAATTAATTGTGGTGGTGGTTACAAAGCTATAAGAAAATACTAAAAACCACTGAACTGCACAATCGTAAATGGGTGAGTTGAGACATAGTAGGTGAATTGTAACTCTATGAAGCTGTTTACACTTTAAGAAGGCAAATCAGGCAAGGATGTTCCAGGCATTGCAATAATGCAAAAAAAGAAAGAAAAGAAAAAACAGAAAACACAGATGGGAAAAACAGAAAAAACACATCTTCCCTGTCTGCAGATGACATGGACTGCCTGAGCAAAATATGCTAAACCATCTATAAAAGAGCTCCTAGAATTACTATGTAAGTTTTGCAAGGTCAAAAGCATGATCAAAATATGAACAAAATCCTATTTCTATATGGAAGTGAAAGTGTTAGTTGCTCAGCTGTGTCCAACTCTTTGGGACTGTAGCCCACCAGGCTCTTGTGTCCAAGGAATTCTCCAGGCAAGAATACTGGAATGGGTAGCCATCTCCTTCTCCAGGCGGTCTTCCCAGTAGATAGTATATTATAGCTCCAAATAGTTTCCCGCAAATTAGACTTTCAGGTATAAATATAAAATACATACTTATAAATTTAACAAAAGGTGCAAATTCTGTATGCTGAAAGCAACAAAACTTTTATGAGATAAATCAAAGACATACTATATCTAAGGATTGGAAAGCAACATAATTAAGATGTCAACTCTCTCCTAATTGATCAACAGAACAATTAAATACAATGACAATCAAAATCCCCAAGGGATTTTTTTAATAAAGAGAAATAGATTTCCATCAGTCATTAGGAAAATCCAAATAAGAACCACAATGAGCTCAAACACACAAGAATGGCTATATTCACACAAATAGACAAGTATTGGCAAGGAAATGGAAAAATTGGATCCCTTACACACTGCTGGCAGAATGTAACACTGTTCTAGGTGCTAGAAATACAGTCAAAGATACTAAGTAGAAATGAGGCAGGGAGATACCTGCTCTCATACACTTTTCTTCTAGTTAACAAATAATGAACAGAAATGACTTTTTAAAAAATATTTATTACATCATTTGGCTGCACCTGGTCTTATAGCTGAGGCACTGCAGGATCTTCAGGCTTTGTGGCAGCATTCAGGTTCTTCAGTTGTGACATGTGAACTCTTAGTTGCAGCATATGGGATCTAGCTACCAGATCAGGGATGGAACCTGGGCCCCTGGCATTGGGAGCATGGAGTCTTAGCCACTGGACTATCAGAGAAGTCCCCAGAAATGATTTTTGATACTGATAAATATTAAGCCAAACAGAGAGTATTATAATACTGCAAAAGGTAAACTGGATAAAAGTAATCAGGAATTACTTTTTGAGATTACAACTGATAAGTCAATCAAAGGATGAGGGTGTATGTATATGTGTGTATGTATAAAAAAGCTCACCGATTCAATAAGGACTCAAAAATATTTTCTATTTATCATCCGATTAAATAAAATAGCTTTTCTCTCTAATAAATACATGTAACTAATCAAGATATTTTAATCTACAGAAAATGATCACTATTATCATAAACTGATATGCTGTTAATGAGAACCCAAGAAGACTGATTTTAATTAGGCTTGATTTTTTAAACAATGAAGTAAAAAACAAGACTCCTATCTTCATTGACCCCGTGGGGTATAAAGTACTCTGCATTAAGAACCACAAGCCTAAATGAAAATGTTTCTAGTCTACCTTAATGCCTAAAAACTAATACTAGCTTTTAAAGATCTTAACTCATTTTTTTTCTATGTTCAAAGGCACAATTTAGTATCTGTCCCACTTTCATCATCATGTGTATCCCCACTTAATTTCCACTTTGTACCTGTTCTACTAACTTCTTTCTTCTACATTACATGTTTTCAGAATGACACTCTGGCTTCCTGTTTTCATCTAATATCTTTTTTCCTATTGATTGTACAGTTAAAAAGTTATCAATATTTGGTTTAAACAATTACCAACAAGACAATAAATCAATTAGACTCACTCTGTAAAAACTGCTTTTAAAAAATGTGAAATATTGGCAAACTAAAATTTTGTAGTGGAAAAAAAAACCCCACCAAAACATACCCTTCAAAATGTGGCATCCTTATTCCAAAGTTTCTATATACTATATACAATCAGCAAAATTTACTATTATTCCTCTACCATTTTAACTTTTTCTTTCCAAAGATCAAGCCTAATTTGATACAAGCATAATCATTGTTTATGATCAAAATATAAGTTTTATTAGCCTTTTAATTATTTAAGTAAATTTAAAATTATCTTTGGCCACAGATACACACTACTGATTTAATTTGCTAAAAGCCACATTCATTCCTCAGTACCAAGGCCAAATAAAAATATTATTGCATTCAACAAACATACAGGGGAATTAAAAATTAATAATCCACAAAGTGAATTATGTTTTAGCAAAGTATCTGGCACCTAGTAGGCATTAATTAAAATTTTCTGAATGAATAAGCTGTGTGTGAAAAGCATTTACTACAGAACATGACTAAAAAAATACTAGTTTCCTGACTGCTTACTCCCAAAGAGCATATTACTCTAGGAAAAAATTATCCACAATAAGGAAGAGTTGATTTTATTGGTTTTTTCCCCCTTCCTTATATTTTACTAAGCTTTCCAAGCTGTTAAAAAAAGTTTTACGAATTGTCATTTTTATTACAACTTTAATTAGCAGAAACCTACAATTTTGTAACCTAAAGTAAACAAATCAAGACTTTAATCACTTTCACTATATGAAACTTTTTGCAAGCATAAACATGTGCTTCTTCAAGCCACTAATGAAGACTAATAAAAAATACAAAACTGCAACTCTATGGGAAGGCACAATTGTCAGTAGATAAAAAGCAGATGTTAGACATCACCACCCAAGAATCATCACTTGAGTCACACTATCATTTTAACAAGAGTCTACATACAGTGTTTACATATAACACCCTAAATACTACAGCAATATTCAAGTATAATTACATCCACTTTGGAAAAAGAGGAAACTGAACTTCAGAAAGGTTAAGTAACTTGCCTATACTTGTAGGGTGGGAGAACAAGGACAAGGTTCCATGCCAAAGTCATTTAGCTCTAAACTCTGAACATTTTTCTCTATTAACACACCTTCACATAATCTGTACATAAATTGAAGTCTAGCAATACACACAATCTGGAAGAGATTTTAGCATCCTCACGATAGAAGATGGAGAAGGAAATGGCAACCCACTCCAGTATTCTTGCCTAGAGAATCCCAGGGACGGAGGAGCCTGGTGGGCTGCAGTCTATGGGGTCGCATAGAGTTGGACACGAGTGAAGCAACTTACCAGCAGCAGCATGATAGGAGAAGAAATGCAGCAAAATTGTGGAGAAAGGGATACTCACTATACTAAATACTCATTCATGCAATCAATGAATTCAATCAACGTTTTTAGGGCCAGTTAGCACAACAGAAAACTATCCGAAAGAAATCAGTGATTGATAAATGAAACAACACCAAAAAAATCAAAATGTTATGCTAAGCAAAAGATGTCAGACACAAAAAGAATGCATATTGTACAATTCCATTCGTCCAGATCTCTAAAAACAATTCTAATCTACAGGAACAAAAAGCAGATTGGTGGTTTGTCTGTGGCTACAAATAAGGACTGCCTGGAATAATGAACTCAGGGTATGATGGACATGTTTGTATCTGGACTGTGGTGATGGTTACACAGGTATATAAATTTGTTAAAACTCACTGTGGGGAAAAAAAAAACTTAAATGGATGTGCCTTGTATTACATGTAAACTTCCTTGACAAATTTGATTTAAAAATACAAATGGCAAGAAAAAACCTGAAATTAAAAAATGGTAGTAGTTCCTAAAGATATCAAAATGAATATCTTGCCCCAAGAAGGAGCAAAATCTTAATAGGAGATACATGTATACACATTTTAAATCTTCCTAAAATGTTTAAGCAGTGAATTAACAGGCTTTAAAAAAATCTTAGTACAATAAACATTTGACAGAAATTAGTTGTAATAGAACTAGCATCATTAGTTGCCTGGTCGTAACCATCCTGTCCTCTTTCTTACAAGATTTATTTTCAGCCAACTAAAGTTTCTTTACTAAGTTATAGTTTTTCTGCAAGGAATTTAAATCACACATGAGCCTTCAAATTTTACATATATATTTTTATACTCTACTAACTGCATTACATCTTGCTTCCCAATTTAAGAGCTAGTTCTATAGATACAAGGGCTTGCTTCCCTGGTGGCTCAGACTTTAAAGACTTTCAAGGCTTTACTTGCAATGCAGGGGACCCAGGTTTGATTCCTGGGTCGGGAAGATCTCCTGGAGAATCCAGTATTCCTGCCTGGAGAATCCCAAGGACAAATGAGCCTGATGGGCTACAGTCCATGGATCTCAGAGATTTGGACACAACTGAGCAACTAATACTTTCACTTATTCACTTTCTATAGATATAACAAATGCATCTTAAGTAAACAGCAGCTACTCTTAGCATAATTCAGAGCCAGAGAAATATGAACTTCTGGCATTTCAAAAAGACATGGTACTGTGATTTTAAACTATGTACCCCAACAGTGGGCCATGAAATCAATCCAGTGAGTCAAAACCAGCATGTTTAAAGAAATGCACCTTGCAGTACAGAAACTATCTTCTGAGATTTGTTGTTGTTTTTTTCTTTCAGTCACATACAAGATGCATAAACTCTCAACCTGAATCCACACTACGGATCCTGGTTTGAGGCAGCAAAAAAGTGAATATCTCTAGAAATATGGGAGAGCAAGAATAATAGTGTAATGAAAAAGTAGTAAGCTTTGAAGTAAAACAACAACAAAAAAACCTAACTTTTTAATCCTATTTCTGCTACTCATTAGCTATATAAACTTGAAGAAGTGAATTATAGGTTGTCTTATAGAACCTTTATTTAATCAATGATAAAATAAGAAGTATTCAACTAATTTTGTATATATAATATTGTGAAGAGTACAGATAAGATCATTGTACGGAAAGTAAAAGCCAAAGAACTTTTGATGGCTTTACAAAATCTTCCCTGACTTACCTTTAAATAAGTCATCCATCTGCCTTTTCTCCATTGTCTACATTTCTCCTTTCCTACAACACCCCAGTCACATACACTTCTTGCAATTTTTCAATCGTAAGACATCAAATCATAAAACATCCTCTCCCAGGGCATTTGCTCCTGATTTTGTCCGTTCCTGGAACCCCTTTCTCTTGAACATGCACAAGATTGCTCCCCTACTCACATCACTTTCTAGGGGAGGATTTCTGTGACCAGGCAATTTAAATATGCATCCCATACATACAGCCCAAAACTTTGGCCACCTGATGAGAAGAACTGACTCATCAGAAAAGACTCTGACGGTGGGAAAGACTGAGAGCAGGAGAAGGGAGCAACCAAAGATGAGATAGTTGGATGGCATCACCGACTGGATGGATATGTTTCTAAGCAAACTCTAGGAGATGGTGAGGGACAGGGAAACCTGCTGTAGTCCATGGAGTCACAAAGAGTCAGACATGACTGAGCAACTGAACAACATATGTTACAGGCTTTGATTTGATATTCATGGGTGAATCTGAAAATAATAGGTGGTTTGCTAGTGGAGGGTATGCAAAGTACCATTATATGTTTGCTAACTCTATTTCTGGGAGAAATATCAACAACTTTTATTTGCCAGAAGAAACAGCAACAACCTCAGATATGTAGATGATACCACTTTAATGGCAGAAAATGAAGAGCAACTAAAGAGCCTCTTGATGAAGGTGAAAGAGTAAAGTGAAAAAGCTGGCTTAAAACTCAACATTCAAAAAATTAAGATCATGGCATCCATCCCATCACTTCACAGCAAACAGATGAGGAAAAAGTGGAAACAGTGGCAGATTTTACCTTCTTAGGCTCCAGAATCACTGTGGATGGTGATTGCAGCCACAAAATTAAAAGACACTTGCTCCTTGGAAGGAAAGCTATGACAAACCGAGACAACATATTGAAAAGCAAAGGCATCACTTTGCCAACAAGTCTGTCTAGCCAAAGATATGGTTTTTCCAGTAGTCATGTACAGATGTGAGAGCTGGACCATAAAGAAGGCTGAGAGCCCAAGAATTGATGCTTGTGAACCGTGGTGCTGGAGAAGACTCTTGAGAGTCCCTCTGACAGCAAAGAGATCAAACCAGTCAATCCTAAAGGAACTAAATCCCGAGTATTCATTGGAAGGACTGATGAAGCTCAAATATTTTGGCCATCTGATGGTAAGAGCTGACTCAGTGGAAAAGACTTTGATGCTGAGAAAGACTGAAGGCAGGAAGAGAAGAGGGTGACAAAGGCTGAGATGGTTGGATGGCATCATCAACTCAATGGACATGAATCTGAGCAACTCCAGGAGATAGTAAAGGACAGGCAAGCCTGGCATGCTGCAGTCTATGGGGCTGCAAAGAGTCAGACAAAACACACAGTGACTGAACACACAACTTTGTTTCATATTTGTGTAATAATTATTTACTGGAACTATCTCTTAATCACATCTTGAATAAATGTTAGACTATGGAAAATGTTTATTACATAAATTTTTAAAAAAGAGATTACAAATCAGTAAGAATAGCCCAATTTCCCTATAACAAAAATGGGAAGAGTGGATGGTTTTTCTCTTTTTCTATACTTCGCCAGATTTTCTAAAATTTTCACTTACTTGTGTTACTTTAATAGGGAGTAAACATAAAAAAAAAAACTGGAGTGCTTTTTAACACACACACACACACAAACACGGTGAGTGGAAACAACAAATAATGTTCCCCTTCAATACAATCGTTTTCCAAATTCATTACTCTGTGATTCACTTTCCTTACTTTGCTACTAAAGCTACTTAGTACTATTCACTTCCCTTATATGGTATTTATTTTAATGCTTCCAAACGCTAAGTACCCAACAGATCTTTAAAATTACTCATACTCATTACATAACGCAAAGAATACACAAGTTTCAAACTACTGCATTGACTTCTCAATGTTCTTAATTATAAATTACAAATGAATTTCATTTATAGGAAAAAACAGCATGATGTTCATAAAAATATGTTTGGCTAACAATGATAAGGGGAAAACACACAGGTTACAAAACCTAGGGAAAAAATATTCTAATTCAAAATCTTTCATCCTTAATGAAGAGGGAATGATGAGAAAGGTAGACTTCCTGTCATATATGCATACACACAGAAAGTACTATGAATTTAGCATGCAAAAAATATCCAAGTATTAACTGGCCCTCTCTGAAACACAGCAGAATCATTTTTTTTCCCCACTCTTCCAACTCGCCAGTCCAATAGCCAAATATTTAATTAAATAAAAATAAAGGACAAACCACATGAATACCAAAAAGTACCACAAGGTAAAAGAAGTGAATGAATGAGTAACTGAACCACACAACTTAAGAAATTAGTTTCATTACATCCACTATCAATCAGGACTTTATACTTTCACATGCTTTATAGTTAGCCAAACATTTTTGCTTTTAACATCTCAGTTCTCATCAGCAACATTAGGAGGTAAGTGACTAAGAAGTTGAAGGTATCCAACATTAATTTGTGCAGGCACATAGCTAACAAAATCATGGAACCCAGCTAGAATCCATCTTCTGAATACAAGTGTTGTAGTCTGTTGAAAATAACATATTATCCTGCCATTAAAGATGAGCACATACTCAAACCTTTCTCAACTTCTAAAAAATAAATGATAGGTGCTATGTTAAGTATTCCTTCTGAACTTCCTCCAGAATTCTGACATAGAAACCAACACTGCTAAGAAACTAATGTCAGGTGTTTTGCACTGTATTTAACCTTCCGCTTCTTCAATCATGTCTGACTCTGTGAGACCCCATAGACAGCAGCCCACCAGGCTCCCCTGTCCCTGGGATTCTGCAGGCAAGAACACTGGAGTGGGTTGCCATTTCCTTCTCCAATGCATGCACGCATGCTAAGTCACTTCAGTCGTGTCCGACTCTGTGTGACCCTATGGACAGCAGCCCACCAGGTTCCTCTGTCCATGGGATTCTCTAGGCAAGAATACTGGAGTGGGTTGCCATTTCCTTCTCCATTTAACCTTCTGAATAAGTCTAAAAGAAGATATTTTATTCATTTTTAAGGAGATGAAAACTGAAGCACAGAGAAGAAACTTGTTATAGATAACCTGACAGAATTCAAGTCCTAAGTGATAGACAGAATGAGTCCTAAGTCAGTGCTCTCCCTGTTAGATTGATCCCATTTAGCAAAAGAAATTACTAAATACCTCTTATGTGCCATGCACCATGCCAAATGCTTCAGACAGAGAAATGCTAAGATGGATCTATGTTACCCAAAATATTACATATAACCCTTAACACAATGTCATCTAAACAAAATTCTTGGTAGGAAAAACATGTAAGAACAAAGCTGCACTCTAGTTTACATTTATGAATTCAATACAAAAAGAGCATAGTGCACTCTATGAAATAAATTGTGGCTAATTCTCATTTGCTTCAGAAGCTTATCTTTGACTTGCAACCTCACTCCAAAAAACAAACAAAAAACCCCACAAGAGCCTTTATTCGTTATAACAATCTTATGAGGTAAATAGAGTTTACCTATCCACATTTTCCCAATGAGAAACCTGAAGTTTAGAGAGGATAAGTCACACACCTAATTAAAAAAATAACTGGTGATTCCAATTCAGGCTGGTGAGTACCAGAGACTTTAACAAAATCATGTAAAATTGCAGCACAATATAACTCTCTTTAATAGGAAATAGTTATAATCAATTCCATTTTATTCAGTCAAAAACTCAACAACAATTAGGCAACTTGGGCAGCTCCAGGTCATCATGTAGAATAACATACTTCTGCTATGGAAAAAATAAAAAATAAAAAGGTACATAATGCATCCTATCAAAGTAGTAATTTGCTCAAATTGCATTCTTAGGGTATCTTTTTTATTTAAAAACAGTTCATTGGGGCTCTTTTTTAAAATGTCAGAATTAATAATGTTAGCAACCTAAAATAAATTCATAACTTATGTACAGTATTTTGAAAAACACACACATTAGCATTGCAAAATAGGTACTGCTAGAAATACAATATAGGTATAAGTTCCTAAGAATGACTGTATCACTAATTTAGACTTTTTTGGTACTCTAATTTACTGAAGTAATGTTAAATTTCATGCCTGCAAACAGAATCAAATAACAATATTCAAACTCTGCCCTGCCCTAAAACTTACACAGCAAATCCCATTCCATTCATTAACATAAAACTTTTCATTATGGACATTGGTTTATATATATAACACGTTCTCTGGAAAATAACAAACTACAGAATTTTAAAGTTCTTAATAATTAAAAAATCCTGCCAATAAATACAGAATACATTGTATTTATCAAAAACTTCAGAAATACACTGAAACATCAGGTTTGTAATTAAATTATAAATCACCTGTGGAATCTAAAATTTCTCCCTGAAGTATAAATCTGATTTTCACTCACATTGTTCAAAAAAACTGGTTAATTATTTCTCATATATAAAAAAAAAAGTCTCTCACACTATGGCAAATTCATTCCTCAGTCAACTTCTCATGAGGTCCCAAGATTCAGTCAAGTACTACAAATTACTTTGCCATTCTCTAAATCCAGTCTATCCTTCCAGACTTTTCATATCTGCAGTGCTGATTCCGTATCCCCCTCCCCCACCTAACTGAACTCCAAATCACCTTTCAGAACCCAGTTCAAACATCACTGACCTGAAACCAACTCTCCTTTCCTCAGACAAGGTTGTTCTACTCTATCATGTATCCACAGCATTCACCACAAAAACTGAACTTCAAGAATTAATTTATTGCACCTCTAACAGCTCATGGCACATGGTACTATTTATTGAACTGAACAAGGAAATCTAAGTAAACGTGAAAATCATTACTGATTAGTTTCTAAGAAAAGTCTATCAAAATACTGCAAAGTCAGAATCTCTTAAATGTTTTGATTATCCTATGCAAACACAAAGTTTTAAGTTTGTTCTCCTTTATAACTTTCCACTAATACAGAGAGATACCCCCATTCCACCAGATCCAGAAAACATTATCATGACCTCTTAAATGAAAAGTAATTCCTCCTCTCTATAGTTCTTCATAAAATATAAGCTACTGGATCTGTCAAAGCATTTTCAGCAGTTGGAAAACAAAGATTTACGTCTGAATCATCTCTTTTTCCCTTTCGAGTTTGCCCCTATTATGCAGAAAGCACTAAGTAACTACTGATGAAATTCCTTGTTTTATCAAACATGAAAAACTTGACTCCATTTCAGGGTCTTCTCTTCTTTCTGCATGGAAAAACATTACCCAGATTTTTGCATGGCTGTTTCCTTTCTCACTTCTGTTCAAAAGCTACCACCAGAGAGGTCTTCCCCTCATTACCCTACTTACTTAAAATAGTCTCCTCCTTCCATCCGTAACCAATTGCTGTAACTGTACCCCCTTTTATCTTCTTCATCATAATTGCCATTCTCTGAAATTGTGTTTGTTTACTGTCTCCCCACCTAAGATGTTAGCTCCATGGAGGCAGAGACTTGTCCTGTTCACCATCATATATACCCAACACTTACAGTAATATGTAGAAGAGAATAAACACTCAAATTATTAAAGGATTTAGTTGAAAATGCCTACTCCAAAACAAGCAAATTTTATCAGAGAAGACAAAGTCTTGACTTTTTAAAAATATATAATTGTAGGTTGGAAGTGACTCTACAACAAGTTCAGCGGTTTTCAAACTATGCTTGAAACATCTTAATATAATCAGAGGTCAAATTTCCTGAAGTGCTGGACTATTTATAACTATTCTACACGTATGTATCTATTTTAGGATGTGTGACTCATAAACATACAAAACATATAGAACACAAAATTGCATCAAGTATCAAATTTAAAATTTGGTGACTGTAATCTGTTATGTCAGGTTAGTTTTGCTATAGACCTCGAAGTTTGGCCTGGCATGTCAATGAATATATGTACAATTTCTCTTAAGTGTGCATAGATTAGAAAGGTTCTATGGCTCTGAAATTTTTCTAATGTAAGGCCAGACATGCTCACTCATAAAATTACAAAAACAATACCCTTAAAGCACTATTTCGTGTACTACTAAATCAAGACAAAGTTCAACAAGTGATCTCCTCAAAAAATAACTGTGCAATAAGTAAACTTGTAAAATGTGGTGTCTGTGATACAGTATTATTACTTACTCTCATTATAACAGGATTATTATTAAAAGCTTTGGTGCTTCTTGAATGTTTATCATTTTTTTAAATGTGAGCAGCTACTGTGTTCTGTCAAAAATTCACTTGAAACACAAATTTCCTAAAACTTCTCTTTCAGATTTCCATATTAAATGATCCTGAATCTTCAGGATGATCAATTAAAAATAAAAACAAACCTTCTACTTACACCTACTTGACTAGATAAATCAGGATTTTCCCTATAGAGCAGCATTAAATTAAGTGAGAGAGACATTAGATGCTAGGTTCAATCTAAGAATAAAACTGCCTTCAAAATTCCCAATGACTAATTTTCATGCTAAACAAAACAATCTGACTGTTCTATCTTTATGTTAATGTTAAAATTTAACCTTATTAAAAAGTTTAAACTTATTTTAACACTTAACATTAAAATGACACTGTAAAATCATAGTGGTGTAGTGCTTTGCAGACTACAAAGTAATTTCTTTACGTACTTATTAAGTAGTAAAACAACGTCAAAAAGGAATGAGGTCCTTTGAACAGCATGGTAAACTTAGTGATTATTATTATTTTACCAACCTATGAAGGACTCTTACAAACAAAATCAAGTACAAAATTTGTACGAATGTAAAAAGTTAATATAAAAACACATTCTTGCCAGATAAGACACAAAACCAAATGTTTCTCTCCCAAACATACTGTATTATTAATACTTGATCAGTCATTATTTTGTCCAGATGTTGAAACAAAATGGTTATGTTTCAACATCCAAAAATATAAATGGAAAATGATATATCAATGTTTGAAAACAGGCAAATCTATTCACTGTTACCTAAACTGCCAGAACACAAATTTTTCTCTTATTTTATCATTTCTTGGCACAGTATGTATGTACTACATGCACATTCTTATCTACTTTCACATAACGGAAGACATTTCAATTCAGTAAAAGTACAGAAGAAACTGGTGTCCCAAGTCCTAGAACAAATTCTGTGTTATCTTTCGTAGCTTTCTGTCATTAAAAAGTCAATGAAAAATACATAGGCAAATAAGATATTTCTAAGATTTTAAGTCAAATGTTAACTTCTCCAGTGAATGCAATTCTGGAAGTCATTTACTGTTTTGACTTCTATAGCTCAAAAAATGGACACAAAATTGGTGCACAATCTCTTATTCAACCTCTTAAAGGCCAGATATTTCTCAGAACTGGAATTTGTCAGATTTTACAAAGTTAAGATAGCATATATATCATATACGACCTCAAACCTCACAGGGTGGCCTAGGCAGCACTTGCAATCAAATACATTAATATTTCTATATAAAAATGGAAAATTAGGTTAAGACAGACTATGATTGGGCTACTAATTTCAGTTGGAATTTGCCATCATGTTTGCCTTTTTTTTTTAAAGTCCGTTTTTAGAGCTTTTTGAAATTTAGACAGCCAATAAAAATACATTAAATCATCTCACCCAATTTTCATAAGGAGAACATTATTCAACAACTAGAGAACTCTTACTTTGTACTAGGCACTGGGCCAGGCATTAAGAGTAAAAAAGGAGAACAGGGAGAACACAGAATCTAACTTCAAAAAGCCTAAATCTAACAGTATCTCATGGTTAAGCAACTGTAAATACAAACTATCTCCTTCAAGCACTGACCTTAATCATACAATACAGCAAGAAATGTAGACCTAGACACTGCCAGAAACATTCTGCTACTTTTTAAGTCCTGTTCTTACTCCACACACATTTCTCTTAGAAGCTTGTTATCTAGTTTCCCATAGGTTATTACGAAGCAAAACTGTAAGAAACAATTCAAGGAAGTAAAGGAATACAGGATGCCCTCCTTCCCCATCGCCTTTTCCAATCTTCTTCCAGTGTGGACTGGGAAACGGCACAATGACAGCACTAAGTGTCAAGTGACAATCTGGCACCAGTTCACTTTATTGCATAGTTATTGATAACCAAGTATTACACACTTAGAAGGTACTAGAAATGTAAATATAATTAAGACAAAGCCCTGCCTCTCAGGTACTTACAATCCAATGGAGGTTATTATAGATGGTGGGGATGGACAGTAAATTATAGTACAGTGTGACACATTCAATAATAGAAATCTGAGGAATAAAAGCAGTACAGCAGAAGGATTTGGGAAATCAGGAAAGATTTTTTCATTAAGAAAGTGGCGCTATGTAGTTTTGAAAAACAAAGTTTGTCAAACAACAGAGAAGTGATAGTAAAAATATCACCACCATTATCCCATTCAAGCCCCACATAAAAACATAAGCATGAAAGCAAAAAATAAAAAAGCACGGGGGAGATGGGGGTGGTGAGTAGCGGGAACACCTTCAGGGTAAGTGGCAAATATGTCCAAAATATCAAGGTATATTTAAACAGACTTAGATCCCCAGTCTAAATATATATAAACCATTAAAGTGCATCCAGAAAAAAAATTTTTCCTTAGATAATTTATTTTGCATCTCATGATTATATAAGCTATGAGGTCTTACCAAAAAACAACACACTATAAAACATTTCATTAATTCATAGTGCAGCATACCCCCAAGCGATAATACCAAGAGATTATCATCTGTATTTCAGAGAACTATTAGAAAAAATAAACCACTAGGAATTCTCTTTTCCAGGTCATTTCTAATAGTACTAAGGTAAATAAACAAGCCATATCAGCACAAGCACATCAAACTTGTCACGAGAGGAGTTTTAAGAAACTTTAAAAAAAGATGTCAAATAGAAAAACTAAAGCGAAGAAGAAGAGTATGTATATATACACACACACATATATAAAAGAGTTGAAGAAAGAAAAGTTCAACAAAAAAACCAAGGTAAAAATTAAATAATAATTTTTGTAACTCATTAGTCTATTCGTTTTCAAAAGCAGACTTCCTAAACAGACATCAATTTTAGTATAGATATTTCAAAAAACTCTAGTGAAAGTCACAAGGAAATTCTACTCCTTTAAGCATTAGGGATAGAAATCATCCATAGTTAAGGAAGAACAGTTGCACCTATCATCAACCAGAATGATTCCTTTGTTATCAATACTATGATATCAGTAATGTGTGTGATTCTATTCCAACATTACAGTGTAACTCAGTTTAACTCTGCCTCTAAAGCTGCCCTACCTGGTACCTTGGTTTCTTTTGCTTCTTTGTGTCACAACATCTACTAGAAGTCTAAGTAACAAATAAAATCTTAGTAGTATCTTTTCGTAAGATTGTATCACTATTTGCATAAGTTGTTCTCAAATGCCTATTAATCAAGTACATGGGAAGTTTGCTTTTAAACATGTAATTATAGTAGAATTAACTTTCTACAGTTAAAAATGTTAAGACAATTAAAAAATACTGTTTAAAACAGCTTTTAAAAAGCAAAAAAAAAAAAAGTTGACTTATTTTTACCAATCTAGTAACGTCTAGTATTATTTCATATGTAAACATGAAGCATACTTTTTATTTTCCCACATTATTAGAAAATCTTATGAAGCGTATTTGTGAGTGAAAAGGTAAACCTATAATTTCCCAGAGGTTGCAAAAGATTCTGCAAAGGTCTTTCAAAATACAAATACTTTTAATACCAGTATCTACTGAAGAGATTAAAAACCAAAACAACTGGGTTAGAAGCACTTCCAATAAAATCTACTCATAAATCTAAATATTTAATTACTTTTGAACAAAGAAATTTCAGATTATAACTAACTGTGAAGTATTTCTGAGAAATCAAAGAGTAAATTTGATTTGATTTGAGTAAAATCCAAAGTTATTAAGTAAAAACATAGGTAACTAGCTCTCACAGGGAGGAATACCATTCTGAAGTTTATTTTATCTTCAAGATCAAGTAATTCGAAACGTAAGGGAACATAAATCACTCATGCATTATGCCTTCATTTTTCTGCCACATAAATTTCCTTTAAAACTAAAGTATTACATAAACTAAAAATTTTAAAAAGTTTTATCTGTTGGTTGGTTAAAAATATAAGCAATTCTAATTTCCCAAGAGCATCAGATTAGGTTACAGATATCTTTATACAGTATACTTACAATAAAAGGGTTCTGCCAAAAAAAGATGCTCACATTATTTTTGATGCAGCATTAATCAAGATGCCAAAATGTGAGTTTCTCAATTTCTATCTAAAATACAAAGTAATCACAGAAGTCACTGCACTTCAAGCCCTCAAGAGAGGAAAAAAATGAGAAAAGAACTTTTTAAAAATTGAATGAGGATCTTACAAAGTCAAGAAACAAGTGGAGCACAAGTTATCTTCTTTTTACATGTATAATTTCCTTTAGATTTAATACTACAAAAGAACTGCAAACTGAAGAGATGTTCAACATGACAAAGCTAACTAAAGATCTTGATCCACTAACAAGTATTTCAGGAAAAGAGATCTGAATGTACACATCAAACCGTCTGAATGCAGCCATTTAGTCATTTCAGACACTGCGATCCTTAACCAACTCCTTACACCTAGGATAAAGTTCTTTCAAAGTTGCAAGAGAGACGTGTTCACTGGTAACACGTTTGAGAAATAACTTGCCAAATATACTAAGTTTCAAAACAACAGACCCAGTATGTAAACAAATATTTTCAAATTTCTATCCCCTGCCTCCATATTACTTCCATACGTTCACTAAAGTTGTTATAAGGGACAAATAAAGCTGCACTTACGATTCCAGAGGTCTAGAAATTCCTAATATCAAGCATGACAGAAAATTTGTTCAGCTTTCAACTCTAAACTCAAGCAAGGCCTCCCTCGTGACAGATTCTAACTAGGTAGTTCCTACCATTTCACCAAGGATCTAAGGGTTGCTATCGATGTATTTAATTATTAGAAAACGATCAGAAGGTTAAGAAAGGAGTAGGATTCTCTGACCAAGAGTTTTATGAAACAAAATGTTATTGCATCCGGTCTTCTAGATGTTAAAAACTGAAGACATCTGCTCGGATTCTAAGGGAGTTGACGCTTAGGTTCCTTTCAAAAGGGTGCCAGCCGTATGTAAGACTTTATGGTTGTAATATCGTACCCACAGGGCCTGGAATAAATGCAAATTCTAAGACCCTGGAAATGTTCTCATTAAAAACAAAAACAAAAAAACTCATATTCGCTAAGGACCACAGTTACCAAGAGTTAGAGGCTTTCTCTCCTAAACGGACCAGACCCTGAACTAAGTAAGTTTTAACCCTATTCACTTCTTCCGTGAAAACTTTTCAGTTAGACTCAAGACAGCAAAAGGTGGAGAGGCCCCAGCGGAAGTAGAAACCTAGGGCTAGCAACTTCACAGACCGAGGCGTTTCGGGTTCCTCCGCCGCCCCAGGACTCTCCGGACTCAGTCACTACCAGACTACGGAAGCTTCACCCTCCGGGTGCGGAAGCAGAGGAAGCATCACGGTTGCACCCCTCCTTCCACCATCCACAGCCTTCGGTACCCCAGGGCCTGGCAGCTCCTGGGACCCGTTAGCCAGTCCAGGGTCTCCCATCTTTCACACATACATACACAGAAACACACACAAGTTGCAGATGATGTACGTGTATTGAGAGAATGTGAACTGCCAAAGACCGGAGCAACTGCTGGGAAGGCGGCAGCGCCGTCTAAAGCGGGCCCGGGGTCCTTGGCCACCGCCGCTGTCGCCTTCTCTTCTTCCCCAAGCAGCAGCGCGGCGGAGGCTTCTCCGTGCTGGCGGGAGCCCGGGGGAGAGGAGTCTGGGGGAAGCCCCAGCGCCAGCCGAAGGGACCAGGCCTAGGATCCAGAACTGCCGCTGCAGCTACCCGACTACAGCGACGCTTTACGTCCCGTCCACCACCCTCCCCATACACACCCCCTCCCTCCCTCCACCGCCACCACCCCCCCTTCCCCGCCCGCTCCGCTCTCCCTCTCTCGATTGGAGCCGAGACAAAAGCAACGGGAAGCGGCGGGCCGGGACGCTGCCCGCCGACCCCGGGCGCGACCGGCCCGGCCCCGAGGCATTCCCCCGCCTTGCGAGGGCCCCGAATCCGCCGCTCCCGCCGCGCGCCCCGCTGCCAGACTTCCGAAAATTTGCCAAAAACTCACCGCATGAATTTTCTTGTCCCGCGGATCCAAGATGGCGACGTATCCACCGCGGAGGCTGCTGGGAGCAAGACCTTTACCCTCTGACCCTCGCCGTGACCCCCGCCGTTCCGACTTCCCTCCAGGCGGCGGCGGAAGGTGGGAGCGGCGAATGCGGACCGGACAGAGTTGGGGGTGGGTAGACTGCTTCTCGCGCTTCGGAGAAGGGACTAGGAAGGGCGCTTCACCCCCTCGCTTTCCTCCTCGGAGCCCCCGCCTTCTCTCTCACCGACTCACCGGGAGGCTCGTAGCTTCTCCGCAGCCGTTACAGCGAGTAGGAATTCTGCTGCCGCTAGGCTCCCCCGGGTCCAGGTTGCTTCGCGCGGGCCACGGGCCCCAGGTCCGGGAAGACGGCGGGGTCCAGGGGCGGGGAATGGTGAGGTGGCGTCGGTGCGGCCTCCCCGGGGCCTCGGAACGTGTCTGTGTATGTGTTCCGCCTCCCGTTCCCCACCCCCCCGTCCCCGTCGTCTACCCCGTACCGGCCCTCCCTCCCTCCGCTCCCTAAAATGCATCCGATCGCTGTCCACTTTTCTTCCTTCAGACCCCGAAGCCTCCGGTGCTTGTGCACGCACTTCCAGGGACTAGCAGCACGTCACCATCACTTTTTGAGAAGTGAGTGATCGTCAACCGAAACCGTTGGTATTTTAACTCATACGCTTCCTATTATTTTACTTTTCTTAACTCGTTGGGAGGGAGCATATTGGGGGAGGGGGCAGATTTTTAAAACTCTGTTGGGTGAGCTTTCCTCAGTCAGATTTATAGCATTTTCTCACTCTCACTCCCCAATGCTCACGTAAGCTGGAGTGACTGCCTGGGCTATCAGCAAGACCACCTGAAATTACAGTGGCTCTTTTGGAAACTTCAGCAGAGTCTCTGCTTCCCAGAAAAACAATTGTTACTCACAGTAAAATTAGTTTTATTTTCTTTGAAATAGTAACTCTCTCTCTATTCGTTTGTATATTGCTCAACTCTTTTGCTTGATATTTTTGGACCTGAAAAAGAGCCTCTGCATGTGTATTAGGAATCGTATAGTTTAATAAAGTGAAAATTGTTACTTCCTTTCTAGTTGAGTAATAGAATTTACTAATGTAAAGTACACTTCATTTGGGGTAAATAAAGTTTCTACTTCCCTTGTTTTGTTTCTTTTATAAAATCATCCTTCCAAAAACTCAATGTGATCCAATTTAAAACTTATAACTAAAGGGAAAGGGACATCTGTCAGTCAAAAATAGCAGGAAAAATAAGTGTACTGTGGAATTATAGATGACTTCTGTGTTCTTAAGGTACCAAGTATTTCGATGAATTAGTAGATACTGTGTGAATTTATTTAAACTCTTAGGTGATGCTGATGTAGCCAGTAGAAAATGTTTTGCCTGGTTCTTCATTTTATTAAACATTTTGCTTCATTGTGTTTTTTATTACTTCAGGAAAATTCAAGAAGGAGCAAAGCTTCTTATGTCCTTCTCTCCCTTTTTCCTCCTTTTCCCCCAATAGTTCCTTCCTGCCTCTTCAGCTTTCTCTTCAACTATGTAAGATGATGTGTTAAAAGATTAAATACCTTTAAGTATATGTGATACACATTAATATATATATCTGTGTATTACTGGGCTTTTTAATTTAGCTATTAATAAATTGAAAGTCTAATTGATGTTTGGAATTGTAAGATAAAATGAGAAAAGTTGGAGGGGTATGTATATGGTAACATCAAGTATCAGTTTGATTTATATAGCAAATGTTGTTCTTTAGCTGCTAAGTCCTATCTGACTCTCTTGTGATCCCAGGGGCGGTAGCCTGTCAGGCTCTTCTGTCCATAGGATTTCCCAGGCAGGAATACTGGAGGGTTCGCATTTTCTTCTCCAGGGCATCTTCCTGACTCGGGTTGAATCTGCCTGTCCTGAATGGGCAGGCTGATTCTTGACCACTGAACCACCAGGGAAGCCCAGTAGAGAGCATGTGTGCGCACATACACATGTGCATAGGGCTTCGCTAAAGCCAAAAAATGACCCTTATTTGTATCATCTCATATTTACTCAGAGCACAAGTTTTAAATTGTATAAACTTTGGGTGAAATTGAAGAAATCACTTACAAAAGGAGATAGGTCTAATTTAAGGGTTTTATTACCTTGGATATTTTACTGGGAAAAATAGAACAACAGACATTTTCATCTTAAATGTGAATGGTAACAGTGTTAGGGGAAAATAGCTTGACACTATTGTTTTCTTGAGAATGTATTTGTTTATGATAAATCTGCCTTAAGCCTTGCTGAAGAACAAGTTTAAAATTGTTCTATTAGTGCTGTCCAATCTTTTATATTGATAAATTTGTAAAATTTATGTAATACCCACCTTAGGGATCAGTTCTAGATATTAAATAAGCCAACATTTGCCGAGGGCTTGTATTTATAGCTTTCTAATGAGCACTCTAAGTGGTACATTTTTAACATTGTCCTGTTGCTTCCAAAAGTTTGTCTTTATTGCTAACGTTGATAAATTTTGTCCATTTGGTAGGTTGTGAGGTTTTTGTTGTTTTTTAAACTATTCACTTTGATAGATTGTCTTTCTTGAAAAATAGCCCATACTGAGTGTGTATTTTGTGTGTTTTTGAAATGCAAGTGCATCTTATAGAAAAATTGCTGATTTGGATTGAGAAAAAAATTTCCTTAAGGGAAGTATGCATGCATGCATGCTAAGTTGCTTCAGTTGTGTCCAACTCTTTGATCCCATAGACTGTATGTAGCCTGCCAGTCTCCTTTGTCCATCAGATTCTCCAGGCAAGAATACTGGAGTGGGTTGCCATGCCCTCCTCTAGGAGATCTTCCTGACTCAGGAACTGAATCCATGTCTCCTGTTTTGCCTCCAGCATTGGCAGGTAGATTTTTTACCCCTCATGCCATCTGAGAAACCCAAGGGAAGAATGACTTTATACATGACCATTAATAGTTGTCCCTCATAGCTCAGTTGGTAAAGAATCTGCCTGCAATGCAGGAGACTCTGGTTTGATTCCTGGATTGGGAAGATCTGCTGGAGAAGGAAAAGGCTACCCACTCCATTCTTCTGGCCTGGAGAATTCCATGGATTGTATAGTCCATGGGGTTGCAAAGAGTTGGATACGACTGAGCAACTTTTGCTTTCACATTAATAGTTGTAGAAAAAGGAAGACCTCCCATTATTTAAAAGGTATAGACATAACTGAAAATCTTACCATGGCAAAGAAATAAGAAAGATGGGTATCTCAAAATTAACATGTGCTGAAACAAAACATTTGAATCCAAACTTTTCCTGTAGTCTTCCTGATTTCCACAAACAGTACTCCCAACAGTTCACTCACTTGCTTGGGCAAAATAGGAATCTTCTGTGATTGCTCTCATTCTACTTGTCAGTCAGTATCATCAGCTCTTCCTTGTATTTATTGTGTCTTCAGCCACATCGCATCGGATGCTGTCCAAGCCACCATCATCACTTACACAGCAATATCCAGCTGTTTCTGATTCCATTTTTCCTTGTACCATTTCCTTTAAACCATTCTCTAGAAACCAGCCAGAGTGACCATTTTAAAAAACTTGATTCGATTATGTTACTCACTTGTTTAAAAGCCTTTAATGATTTCCCTGAAATAGAATAAAGTCCAGTTTCCTTACCATGGCCTTTAAAACTACATAATCTGACTAATTCTCCAAACTCATCTTATCCTCACTTTCTGTTTGGATAAGAAAGTGCCTCCTTCCTGTTTGCCCCCTTTCTGTTTCTGTCACGTAGCAAGCTTTTTGCAGTCTGTAGCAGACAAAGACTGTTGTACCCTAAAATTTCTCTCTCTTTTTTGTGTAGTTGTAGACATGGACATATGGGCGTCAAGAATAAAGACTATTTTCTAGCCTCATGGAGCTGTATAGTAGTTCTGGCCAATAGAGTATAAGCAGGTATATGTGACTCCCTTTCAAAACCATTCTTAAAAGATAGCTGCTACACACCTTCAGTGCTTTTCTTTGTTTTTATATCCTGCATCCTGGAATATAGATGTGACAGTCATTTGGCATATGCAAGCTCCCTTTTCCTGGAGGAATGGCAGGACCTCAGTCAGGTGGAAATGTGGGTCCTTGAGATCTTTGTAGAATACTATATCAGCCCGAAGTGAGGGCTGATATAGTATTCTACAAAGATCTCAAGGTACTGATGTGAGGAAAATGTAAACTTATCTTGCTAAAGCCACTATTTCAGTTCAGTCACTCAGTCGTGTCCAACTCTTTGTGACCCCATGGGCTGTAGCACACCAGGCTTCCTTGTCCATCACCAACTTCCTGAGCTTACTCAAACTCATATCCATCCAACCATCTCATCTTCTGTTGTCCCCTTCTGTCTTTAATTTTTGCCAGCATCAGGGGTCTTTTCCAGTGAGTCAGTTTTTCACATCAGGTGGCCAAAGTATTGGAGTTTCAGCTTCAGCATCAGTCCTTCCAATGAATACTCAGTACTGATTTCCTTTAGGATTGACTGGTTGCATCTCCTTGTAGTCCAAGGGACTTTGAAGAGTCTTCTCCCAACACCACAGTTCAAAAGCCACTATTTAAGGCATCTTATTCTCAGTTAAACTGATACTCCATCTCAAAACCTGTACACTTGCAATGTTTTTCTGCCTGAGTTGTGTTTTCTCTATGTCTGTATGGCTAACTCATTCTCATCTGTCAGCTCTTAATTCAGGTATCATTTCTGACCAGCATTCCCTGGCCTCTGTATCTGAAGTAGCTCCTTTTCTCATTTTTCTCACACATGGCCCTCTGTTTTCATGACAGCACTTGTAATTGTATCATTATCTTCTTTATTACTGCTTATCTGTTTCCCTTCACCCTGTTAAAAATGTAAGTTCCTTGGGAGCAGAGACTATTTTTGTATTGTTCACTGCTTTATTCTCTAAACAGTACGCATTACATAAATACTGTTGAATGAATGAGACAGTGAATAAAGGAATCATTGAATGAATGAAATAGATCCTTACCCAAGGTTAGGTAAACTTTTTAAAAAATAGATGTTGTAAATTTTCCTTAAACAGGTAATGTATAAAATCCAAGGTAGGAAGCAGCTAGGAGAAGACGTCTAAATTAATGGTATAGGCCCTTAATAATAAAGATATATATGCCTTTCTTCTGGTATACATAATAAGCTTGGGCTTCCCTGGTGGCTCAGATGGTAAAGCGTCTGCCTGCAATGTGGGAGACCTGAGTTCAATCCCTGGGTCTGGAAGATCCCCTGGAGAAGGAAATGGCAACCCACTCCAGTGTTCTTGCCTGGAAAATCCTATGGACAGAGGAACCTGGCAGGCTATATAGTCCATGGGGTCACAAAGAGTCAGACAGGACTGAGTGGCTAACACTAACAAGGTTATTACAGAAAAAGCTTAGTTGGTGAACCAAACTGGCAAATCAAAAAGCATTGCAAAATAATCTGGGGCAGAAGTTCCCACTACGTAGTGGTCTGATTTACCTCAGATTCTTCATCAAAAATATATGGAAGAATATTAAGCTTTGAATGGTAGTATTATAAAAGTTTAATTCTAAGTCCAACTTAGGAATGACCTGACATGTTAAACATTAATTTGGCCTTCAGGTGTTATTTTAACAGGTGATTATGTCTTGATAATACTGGCAAGGGATCAGAGAAACAGGACTTGTTAACACTGCTGAAAGTGTAAATTGGCATATCTTTAATGTGCAGTTTGGTAATATGTATCAAAAGTCTTGAAGGTCTAGTATGCAGTTTGACAGTATGTATCAAAAGCCTTGAACATATGCATTTGATCCTGCAGTTAATCTTCTAGAAATGTATCATAGAAAATAAAGATATGTGTAATAATTGGATTGCAAGAATATTCCTTATTGTATTGTTTATTAGAATATTAATTAAATTAAGCTCCATGCATACAGCAGAACAGTATTCAGTCATTAAAAATGATGTGGAAGAAATTTTATTGACCTTGTATTTTAAGTACAAAGAGAAAGTTTTGAAAATATCCAATTTTGTAAGAAATAGTTTTTAAGTCTCACAAAGGCCCAACAGGATATATGCAAATTATTAATTCAGTCTTTTAGAAGTAACTGGTAATTATTTTTGTTCCATTATTTCTATTCTGTAGTTTTTATTAACTTTCATAAAATATATTTTTATACTAATAAAATTTACCTTTATCTTTAAAGGAAAAAGTGGATGATTTGGGGAAATAGTATCATACACTCAGTTGCCAAGCCTGCTATCTTATATCCTTTCTTTGTCCCGTGCCCCACAACTAATTTCCATTTCTTGTATGGTTTATCTTCTAAATACTTCTAGGATCCTCCCTTAGTGCTCCATTCCTTCAGCCATTATCTTAATCATTTCCTTATCATCTCTCATCTGACCTTTGAAAGAGATTTTGTTTAAATTGGTCTTCAGTAAGTTTTACCCCTCCTCAGTCTTCCAGATTACCACAAGATTTTATAGGACACATCTTAGGAGACACCCATGCCTAAAATCTTTATAATGATATACCTCATCCACCACAAGCTAAAAGTGCAAACTCCTTTCCATGAGGCATAAAGCTTTTCATGTTATAACACTTTCCTATATTTGTAGCCTTAGGAACTACTTGTGGATCTAGCCTAAAACATGATGCTTCATGCTTCAAATCTTGCAGTTTTCTTTCTGCCTTGAGTGAACACTTCCTCCCCTCAAGATATGTTAAACCAGTATAGTCTTCTATGCTCGTTTTAAAAATATGTCCGTAAGGGAATTACCTGGCAATCCAGTGGTTAGAACTCTGCACTTTCACTGCTGAGAGTATGAGTTCCATCCCTGGTCAGGCAGGGTACTAAGATCCCAAAAACTGTGTAGCATGGCCAAAGAAAACATATATATATATGCAAAATATTTGATATTTCATTCTTCAGGATGTGAAACTACTTAATTCACCACCTTCTAAGTGTGAGTTGAGCATTGTAAATTTCTTCTTGTAAATAGAATTAGTAGAAGAGACTGTGACTCTGAGACTAGGCCATAAAAGGCATTGAGACTTCTTCCTCCTGCATATTCTTTTGAATCACTCCAAGGGAAGCCTGTTGCCTTGTCATGGGACATTCAGACAGCCTGTGAAGAAGCCTGTGTGCCTAGAAATAAATTATCCCAGCCAACAAGGAACCAAAGCCTGTGGACAACTGTGAGTGAACTCAAAAGCTGATCTTTGGGCCCCTTTGAGATGACTCCAGCCCTAGCCAGCAGCTTAACTGTTACTTCATAAGAGACCTGAGCAAGAACCACCTGAATCTGAGATAATATTTGTTGTTTGAAGCTGCTACGGTTTGGATTAATTAGTTATTCAGTAGTAGAACCCATAAAACTTCCTTTGGGACTCAACCTTGTGTGAAAATTTTCTGACCCCACTTTTTTCTTCACTTTGTATAAAATTGTGTTTTGCCCAGCTAGATGATGAGCTGCTTACAGGCAAGAACTATATTTGCTTTATCCTTTTTTCTCTTTCTAGCACAGTATTGACAAATGTTAAGTCCTCAAAAATATTTTGCCAGAAAGAAGTATAAAACTCTGACCAACTGTAAGCAACTTGAGGGTAGAAACCCTGTATTTTTATCATTATATCTTACTTTAAACAGTATAGGAAATCAGTTAAGCAGGTGCCCCAGAAAGATCTTTGTGATAAATAAGGTTAGACCTAAGAATTTTATGCATCAAGTGTTTTTAGTATTAATATGCCCAGCATTGTACTAAAAAGACTCTCATGAGTAACATGATTTGGTTAGAGAAGAATATAACTAGGAAATTGTAATAGCAGCAACAGATAAAGCAAACGCTTATACCCACAGGCACTGTTTTAAGCATTTTACCTGTATTAAATCATGAAATCCTTTATAATTTCTACTCTATGTGCTAGAAATTGCTAAAATCTGAGGTAGAGTCTATATAAACCTTTTGCTAGATCAGTAAAGGGAAGTGAGGACAGACTGGTGTGTGAGGCAGAGCTTCACCATGTGGCTTCTTACGTTTCATGTTCAGCGACATAGTTTGGATAGATGTGGATGAAATGAGACGTTTTCAGTGAGAAAGAACAGCAAAAGGCAGACTAGATGACTTGAACAAATTCGTTTTCCCTGTGAGTCTGTCTCCAAATTTCCCTTTTTTATAAGAACACCAGTCACATTAGATTAGTACATACCTATATGACCTCATTTAACCTTGATTTTTAAAATAGCCTGTCTTCAAATACAGTCACATTCTGAACTACCAGGTATAAGTACCTCATAAATTTGGGGGTGGGCACACAATTCGGGCCAACTAGATGCTGAAATTAGCATGGACCGAAGGCAAGAACTGGCCTAAGATAAGCAGAGGGGTAGTGGAATATATGTAAATTTGGGAGTATTTTAAATGCTATGCAGAAGAGTTGATATGGATGGCTTTCAATCAGTTCAGTCACTCATTCGTGTCCAACTCTGCCACCTCATGAATTGCAGCACGCCATGGCCTCGCTGTCCATCACCAACTCCCTGAGTTCACCCCAAACCCATGTCCATCTAGTCGGTGATGCCATCCAGCCATCTCATCTTCTGGCGTCCCTTTCTCCTCCTGCTGTCAGTCTTTACCAGCATCAGGGTCTTATCCAATGAGTCAGCTCTTCGCATGAGGTGGCCAAAGTATTGGAGTTTCAGCTTCAACATCAGCCCTTCCAATGAACACCCAGGACTGATCTCCTTTAGGATGGACTGGTTGGATCTCCTTACAGTCCAAGGGACTCTCAAGAGTCTTCTCCAACACCACAGTTCAAAAGCATCAATTCTTTGGCTCTCAGCTTTCTTTATAGTCCAACTGTCACATCCATACATGACCACTGAAAAAACCATAGCCTTGACTAGACAGACCTTTGTTGACAAAGTAATGTCTCTGCTTTTTAATGTGTTGTCTAGGTTGGTCATAACTTTGCTTCCAAAGAGTAAGTGTCTTTTAATTTCAAGGCTGCAATCACCATCTGCAGTGATTTTGGAGCCCCCAAAAATAAAATCAGCCACTGTTTCCCCTGTTTCCCCATCTATTTGCCATAAAGTGATGGGACCAGATGCCATTATCTTAGTTTTCTGAAAGTTCAGCTTTAAGCCAAGTTTTTCACTCTTCTCTTTCAGTTTCATCAGGAGGCTCTTTAGTTCTTCACTTTCTGCCATAAGAGTGGTGTCATCAGCATATCTGAGGTTATTGATATTTCTCCCAGTAATCTTGATTCCAGCTTGTGCATCCTCCAGCCTAACGTTTCTCTTGATGTACTCTGCATATAAGTTAAATGAGCAGTGTATATTGTCACACTCCTTTTCTTATTTGGAACCAGTCTGTTCCATGTCCAGTTCTAACTGTTGCTTCTTGATCTGCATACAGGTTTCTCAAGAGGCAGGTCAGGTGATGTAGTATGCCCATCTCTTGAAGAATTTTCCAGTTTGTTGTGATCTACACAGTCAAAGGCTTTGGCATAGTCAATAAAGCAGAAATAGATGTTTTTCTGGAACTCTTGCTTTTTCGATGATCCAGCGGATGTTGGCAATATGATCTCTGGTTCCTCTGCCTTTTCTAAAACCAACTAGAACATCTGGAAGTTCATGGTTCATGTATTGCTGAAGCCTGGCTTGGAGAATTTTGAGCATTACTTAACTAGCCTATGAGATGAGTTCTATTGTGTGGTAGTTTGAGCATTCTTTGGCATTGCCTTTCTTTGGGATTGGAATGAAAACTGACCTTTTCCAGTCCGGTGGCCATTGCTGAGTTCTCCAAATTTGCTGACATTTTGAGTGCAGAACTCTCACAGTGTCATCTTTCAGGATTTGAAATAGCTCAACTGGAATTGCATCACCTCCACTAGCTTTGTTCATAGTGATGCTTCCTAAGGCCCGCTTGAATTCCAGGATGTCTGGCTCTAGGTCAGTGATCACACCATGGTGATTATCTGGGTTGAGAAGATCTTTTTTTGTACAGTTCTGTGTATTTTTGCCACCTCTTCTTAATATCTTCTGCTTCTGTTAGGTCCCTATCATTTCTGTCCTTTATTGAGCCCATCTTTGCATGAAATGTTCCCTTGCTATCTCTAATTTTCTTGAAGAGATCTCTAGTCTTTCCCATTCTATTGTTTTCCTCTATTTCTTTATAAGTGACCAATAGTCCGTTCCCAGGTTTTAGCACCAAAAAAAGTTAAATAGAATCCTTTATAGTATTTGTTTTCATTTTATCTACTTTTATCACTGCTCTTATCTTACCAAGATAAGATCTTATCTGTGAATCATCCCCAAACTAATGAGATGTAAGTTTTTACCTATTCAAATCAGTCCTAAAATAAAAGCTGATTCTTTTGCATGATGTTTTCCCCACACTTTCAAAAGAATCCACAAAATGCAGTTGACCCTTGAAATATAGTTCAACCCTGAAAAGATTAAATATAAATTTTAATGTTGTTTCTAACATTACCTCTCATTACTTTACAGTGCTTAGTAATGTGTGTAAGTCTGGCATAAAATTTACACATTTGTTCAATGCATATTAGAACCAGTAGCTTTTGCAGAGTAAGCATTGGTTTCAAAAAAGAACCCTCTCTTGATTATCTGGTTAAATATGAATAGTTAATTTAGTTCACAAAGACTGCGTTGGTAATAATGTCTGAGAACACATAATAACAGTTTTATTTAAACAAAATAGTTATCATAAGTCTGTGCCGTAAGAGTGAGAAATATTTCAGTAATACATATACCAAAATGCCATTTAAGTTACCAAGATTTAATAAAAGAAACCCATTACATTACAAGTGTTCAACTCTGAAATGTTTAAAATATGAAAGGAATAAAGCCGTTAGCTTTCGTTCCCAATCTGACAAATTTAGTAGAATAAAAAGTGTTACTGGATCACAGATTCTGCTTCTTTACATATTTTTAGAAACTGCATAGAATCATAAATGCATAAGATCCAAAACAAAATTTGAAAAAAACCCAGCATACTATACTTTAAATGAAGCATTCACCATTCTAAAATGAGAGTCATGATAAATTAATCATAAGACTGCTTTCTTTCTGGGGAGCAGGACATGTTTTATTTTACATATTCTTCTTAAGATCACTTTTGTGAACTTCCACACAGATTAGGATTTCTGTTTAGTTATAGAAGCATTTTTTAATGATGGAGAATCTTTATTAAACTTCATTTTGTTTAATCTCGTAATGATGAAAACATTAACTCTTATCAAACACATAACCAACATATCTTCATCTTCATCCTGTCACCTATACATTTCATGAAATATAATTGTGATTTTCCAAAGCTTTGCATTATTTTCATGGCATTTTTTCTGACTTCTACAGATTTTCTATATCCTTTATGAGTTTTCCAGATATGAGCATAAAAGTATGTTTTTAATGTAACCATTTTTGAAAATAATAGAACAAATGCTTCATCTTAATAGGATGTTCTGTTCTGACTTGGTATTCATTTATCATTCATTATTCAAATGTGACTGAATCTCAATTTTGTACCCCACATTGTGTTTAATTGTCATTTAATTCTCAAGAAAGTACATGATATAGGTATAATAGTGTAATTTCTCCCATATTCTTGTATGCCACATGTATGTGGCAGACACCCAGCGTAAACTTCTAAGCCAATCTTATCTTTCAGGTATCCTGTTCTTATATTGAATTTCTCTTTTTTATTATTCATCACCTTTGAAATTGATAGCAATATTAAAGCCACTTAATATTCTCAGCTGAACATTAAAGATGTTATTACTCTCAAGTGTTTTTATGCGTCGTGCATGCATGCTCACTTGCTTCAGTTATTTCTGACTCTTTGTGACCCACTGGACTGTAGCCTGCCAGGCTCGTCTGTCTATGGACTTCTCCAGGCAAGAATACTGGAGTAGGTTGCTGTGCCCTCCTGCAGGGGATCTTCCCAACCCAGTGAGTGAACCCACATCTCTTGTATCTCCTGCATTGCAGGAGATTCTTTACCACTGAGCCACTGGGGAACCCCTCATGGGTCATTATCATCTAAAAAATAGGTGGCCTGAAAATAAAAGCCAAGCAGCCAATGAGAAGAAGATGAGATCCTTGGAAACCATATAGTGGCTGTGACAAACCAATCAGAACAAGAAAGCCTCATTAAAAAAAAAAACAAACTGTAATTACAGTTAAAATAGAAGGTCAGTATTGGCCTGATATTAATTACAGCTACAACTTGGCATCTACTAAATTGCAAGCACCATAATTACATAATTTGACTCAATCTGTATAACCTGAGATAGCTAGTACTTGCACTTTAGAGATGGCAAATGGGGGCTTTAAGAGGCTTTAAAAGGGAGGCCTTAGGTTACACAGATTGTTTCTAACTTCAGAGCCTGTCTCTTTCATTGTTAATGTAATTTTAATATTGTATATAATATTTTTATGCATCTTTTTCTAGAGTGGGCGCTCGTAGATATCATAAGATTCTCTAACGGGTCCTAATGAAAGAAATCTAAGAACCACTGAAACTCACTTTGAGTTCAGTGCCATTACTGTGAGGTAATGACAGTAATGCTGAGATAGTTTTGACTGAGTCATTCAAACGAATAAAGGTGGAGAGGCTAAGTAGATTGTGAAAATTCTGATTCACCTAACATTTACTGAATTTCCATTTAGTATCAGCTATACAGGTTGAGAAAGCTATAATACTTTCTCAACCTTGAATATATAGCAACGCCTTGTAAGAGTTGTATATACCCAATGAGAGAAATTTGGAGAAGGAAATGGCAACCCACTCCAGTATTCTTGCCTGGAAAATCCCATGGACAGAGGAGCCTGGCAGGCTACAGTCTATGGAGTCACAAAAGTCAGACATGACGGAGTGACTTAAGCGCAATGTGAGAAATTATTTTTATTATACAGTAGAAAACTTGATTTAGGCCTGTGCTGATCAGTTCAGTTCAGTTGCTCATTCATGTCTGACTCTTTGCGACCCCATGGACTGCAGTACGCCAGGCCTCCCTGTCCATCACCAACTCCTGGAGTCCATCCAAACCCATGTCCATCGAGTTGATGGTGCCATCCAACCATCTCATCCTCTGTCATCCCCTTCTCCTCCTGCCCCCAATCTTTCCCAACATCAGGGTCTTTTCCAGTGAGTCAGTTCTTCACATCAGGTGGCCAAACTATCAGAGTTTCAGCTTCAACATCAGTCCTTCCAATGAACACCCAGGACTGATATCCTTTAGGATGGACTGGTTGGATCTCCTTACAGTCCAAGGGACTCTCAAGAGTCTTCTCCAACACTACAGTTCAAAAGCATCAGTCCTTCGGCTCTCAGCTTTCTTTATAGTCCAACTGTCACATCCATACATGACTACTTGGAAAAACCATAGCCTTGACTAGACGGACCTTTGTTGACAAAGTAATGTCTTTGCTTTTCAATGTGCTGTTTAGGTTGGTCATAACAGTCCTTCCCAGGAGTAAGCATCTTTTAATTTCATGGCTGCAATCACCATCTGCAGTGATTTTGGAGCCCCAAAAAATAAAGTCAGCCATTGTTTCCCCATCTATTTGCCATGAAGTGATGGGACCAGATGCCATAATCTTAGTTTTGTGAATGCTGAGCTTTAAGCCAACTTTTTCACATTCTTTCAGTTTCATCAAGAGGCTTTTTAGTTCTTCACTTTCTGCCATCTGGGTGGTGTCATCTGCATATCTGAGGTTATTGATATTTCTCCCGGCAATCTTGATTCCAGCTTGTGCTTCCTCCAGCCCAGCATTTCTTATGATGTACTCTGCATGTAAGTTAAATAAGCAGGGTGACAATATACAGCCTTGACATACTCCTTTTCCTATTTGGAACCAGTCTGTTGTTCCATGTCCAGTTCTAACTGTTGCTTCCTGAACTGCATACAGATTTCTCAAGAGGCAGGTCAGGTGGTCTGATATGCCCATCTCTTGAAGGATTTTCCACAGTTTATTGTGATCCACACAGTCAAAGGCTTTGGCATAGTCAGTAAAGCAGAAATAGGTGTTTTTCTGGAACTCTTGCTTTTTTGATGATCCAGCGGATGTTGGCAATTTGATCTCTGGTTCCTCTGCCTTTTCTAAAACCAGCTGGAACATCTGGAAGTTTGTGGTTCATGTAATGCTGAAGCCTGGCTTGGAGAATTTTGAGCATTACTTTACTAGCCTATGAGATGAGTTCAATTGTGTGGTAGTTTGAGCATTCTTTGGCATTGCCTTTCTTTGGGACTGGAATGAAAACTGACCTTTTCCAGTCCTGTGGCCACTTCTGAGTTTTCCAAATTTGGTGGCATATTGAGTGCATCATTTTCACAGCATGATCTTTCAGGATTTGAAAGAGCTCAATAGCTCTTTTTAACTTATTAATTTGGAAAAAATGGAAATTAAGATAAAATATTTTAGATTAATTGCATTGATTTTAGTGTAACTATTGTTTTGCTGATCCTAAAATCATTGGAAATTCATACAGGACCTATTTGGTTTTTGGGGCGATACTTGTATTGCTACATGGTAACTCAATTTGCCCAGCCTGTTTTTAAGGCTTTATTCCAGACAAGCAGTCACAGTTTTTGATCTTTTCCTGGCATGTATGCACCATTTGTTTTTTTCTATATATTACTGTATAGCTCAGGGCAATTTAAGTTTTATAACTTGGTTCCAACTTATAAACACAAATGAAAATGGCATTCAAATCAGGCAGAAGTATTTTATAAATCTTCTCTGTGATCCAAAATATAGTTATTAATTTTCAAATCATTTTTAAAATGAAATTTCAGAACCAAGCATTTTTTATGAGAAATCAAAGATATTTAAGAATATGTTAGTGAATTGCCAAGGATTTGAAAAGCAAACGTTAAGAGCTTATGGTTTTAGAATAGCTCAAAACTGGAATTATATCCACCTAAGACACAGGCAAGCTAAGTGGCCTTGGGCAAGGTGCTAACCCCACTAAGCCTCAGTTTTGTTACCTAAAAACTGCATGAAGAAATATGCCTTTTCAGAATTAAAATTTAATTTTAAGAGATGATCTATGTAAATGCTTAGCATAATATATCAAATGAACCAAACATTCAAACAACAGTAGTTGTTATAATGTGAAATACCAGATAACCTAAGAATGTCAAAAAGAGAAGTATAATTATTAATGTAACATCTGAAAGGAAAAATGAAAGAAAAGATTGTAAAAACAGACACATTTGCAGCAACATGGATGCAACTATAGATTCTCATACTAAGTGAGTCTGAAAGAGAAAGACAAATACCTTATGATATCACTTCTCTGTGGAATCTAAAATATGTCACAAGGCTTCCCTAGCAGTGATTAAGAATCCACACTTCTGCTGCAGTCAATCACTGGTCAGGGAAGTAAAATCCCACATGCCTCATAGTGTGGCCAGATATGTCAGAGATGAACCTACCTACAAAACAGCAATAGACTCACAGACGTAGAGATCAGATTCATGGTTGTTGAGGGTAAGTAGGGGAAGAGAGGGATGGACTGGGAGTTTGGAGTTGGTAAGTGCAAACTATTGCATTCAGAATGGATAAATAGGGTCCTACTGTGGCTCAGACGGTAAAGCGTCTCCCTACAATGCTGGGGACCCAGGTTCAACCCCTGGGTCGGGAAGATCTGGAGAAGGAAATGGCAACCCACTCCAGTCTTCTTGCCTGGAAAATCCCATGGATGGAGGAACCTGGTAGGTCACAGTCCATGGGGTCACAAAGAGTCAGACACGACTGAGTGACTTCACTTTCACTTTTCACTGTATGGCACAGGAAACTATCCAATCCCCTGAGATGAACCATAATGGAAAAAAATATTTTTTAAAATGTATATATTAGGTTGGCCAAAAGGTTCATTCAGTTTTTTCCATAAGAGAGCTTTAGTAGTGCTTAGGTGTCTTTAATTCCATTTGAAACAATCTTATTGTGACACCTGTCATAGCAGCGTGCATTTTTTTAAAAAACTTTATCATAATTTTGATGTTTGTGTAGCCATTTTAATATGAAAGATGGAAGAGAAACTTTCTTCATATTATGCTTTATTATTTCAAGAAAGGTAAAAGCACAGCTAAAGCAGAAAAAGATTTGTGCAGTGTTTGGAGAAGATGCTGTGACTCATCAAACGTCTCAGAAGTGGTTTGCAAAGTGCTGGAGATTTGTTGGAGGATGCGCTGTAGTCAGGTAGACCAGTTGAAGTTGATAGCGCAATCAAATCAAGACATTAATTGAGAGCAATCAACATACCACAAGGTAGATAGCTGACATACTCAAAGTATCCAAATCAAATGCTGAAAATCATTTACACTAGCCTGCTTATGTTCATTGCTTTGATGTTTAGGTTCCACATAAGTGGAAAAAAAAAACTTTTTCCACGTGTGATTTTCTACTGAAACATATTGACAACATTCTGTTTTTAAAACAAATTGAAGTGGATGATGAAAAGTGGATATTGCACAGTAATGTGGCATGGAAGAGAGATCGTGGGAGAGTGTAATGAACCGCTGCCAACCGCTGCTGGTCTTCCAACAAAGAAGGTGATGTTGTGTGTATGGTGGGATTGGAGGGAAGTCCTCTGATATGAGCTCCTTCTGGAAAACCAAACAGTTCCAATAAGTACTGTTCCCAATTTGACCAACTGAAAGTGGCACTTGATAATTCCAGAATTAGTCAAGAGAAAAAGCATAATCTTCCATCAGGTTAACACAAGACCACATGTTTCTTTGATGACCAGGCAAAAACTAATACAGCTTGACTGGAGGAAAGTTTTGATTCATCTGCTGTGTTCACCAGACATTGCACCTTTGGATTTCCATTTATTTCAATCTTTACCAAATCCTCTTAATTGAAAAAAATTTCAATTCCCTGGATAAGAAGCACCAGGAACGATTCTTTGCTTGAAAAGTTTTGGGATGACGAAATTATGAAGTTACCTGGAAAATGGCAGAAGGTAGTGAAACAAAACAGTTAATACATTGTTCAATAAATTTCGTGAAAATGAAAAATTTGTCTTTTATGTTTACTTTGCAAATTGAAGGAACTTTTTGGCCCACCTGGTATGTGTATAACTGAGTCACTTTTCTGTACAGCAGAGGTTGGCACAACGTCAATCAAATGCTATACTTCAATTAAAAAAAAATTTATAAGACCACTTGAAAAAACAGAAACAAAA
This sequence comes from Antilocapra americana, assembly GCA_007570785.1. Lineage (NCBI taxonomy): Eukaryota > Metazoa > Chordata > Mammalia > Artiodactyla > Antilocapridae > Antilocapra > Antilocapra americana. The sequence goes on along the minus strand of ML663563.1, from coordinate 12,095,687 downwards.
ATGTGCCAGCTGGCTGACAAACATTTTTTGTTAAGAAATAAAAATCAGGTAAAGTAAGAAAGTGAAACATTCTTAAATGATTGTATTTCATAGTAGCAACGTAGTTACTATATTTTGCTTTTGTAAGAATATTTTTTAATAGTGGATTTTAAAAAATAAACCATTAGCTAATCTTTCATTTCTTGTGATATAGAATTTATATTCCTTCCACAGTTACTAACAGAATTTTAAAAGAACCATCACTTTTAAAAGACACTGTTTATGAGCTCCCTGGTGGCTCAGTGGTAAAGAATTCTGCCAGTTCAGGAGACATGGGTTCAATTCCTGGTCCAGAAAAATCCTACATGCCATGGAGTAACTATGCCCATGGGGCATAACCACTGAGCCTGTACTCTGGAGCCCATGCTTCACAAGAGAAGCCACAGCAATGAAAAACCCTTCCACTGCAATGAAAACTAGTCCCTGCTCTTTGTACCTGGAGAAAAGTGCACAGCAACAAAGACCCAGCACAGCCATAAATAAATAAAAATTTTTAAAAAGACATTTACAAGATAATTACAATTCTCAAATAATTTAACCTTTTTAATGTGGTTTTCAATTCTAAATGTAGTAGAACTTTTAGTCATGATTCAGGTATTTTAAAAACACTACCTAAAATATAGGTAAGCACAGTATTTCATAAAACACTTGTATTTTGATATGAGTGAAATTAGTTTGGCTTCTAAATTTTAAAAGTTGCTACATCTGCTCTAGCTTTGGTGAAGGTGGTCCTGAAGGTATATTATCCTCAGACCTTATCCTTTTAATGACACAGCCTATATAATTAGGAACAAACTTTTCATAAACATAACACATGTAAGTGGGCACAAGACAGTTAAATGGCAGAACCCAGAAAAACAGTTAGTTGATCACTTACAAATTCAGAAGCTACCCCAAGGAGATATTTTATAATGTAGTGCAAAAATAAATCATAAGACATAACACTTCTAATAATAAGAAAGACCTTTTCTGTTAGCCTCATCCCTAAATCTAGTTTTTCCTGCTAAAAACCAAGAAACCTTATTTTAAAAACAAAAACCTCTTAACTATAGCAGCAGAAGGAAGAGAAAATCTCTGTTTTGAATGAAATGATACCAGATATATTATTATACTTCTTTAAGCTGAAGAACTTGCATGTATCTCTGTTATTCCTTATGGAAACAAAAATTACAAAAAGGGGAAAGAGGAAGGAGAAGGGATCCAAACCAGGTTCCTCAGACCAGTTCTGTGAGATATTGGTAAATATTCTGTGGAAAAAGATTGCTTTGTAAAGTAGATGTAGAAGTTAGTTAAATCAAGTAAAAGTTTTATTATTGACAACTTCAGTTGATACCTCACAAAACCATGAACTATCTACATTTAAGGAAATATTGTGCTTGGAAGGTTGAATTTTGAGTTCCTTTAAACAGACTGAGGATTCTCTACTATCAACTTTGTTGGGATTTGAATGGGCTGTTATAGATGTTTGAACCAAACCAAATAAGAGATATTTCTCGTATCCACTTAGACCACCATCAGGAAAGTAGATAGTGGTAAACCCCTGTAGACTCCCTGAAGACTTACTGAAGGTCTAACTTTTGGATACTGTCATAGAGAGGTCTCAAAAATCAGTCAATAAAGATTGTGTCCTCAACCAGTCAAGTAAAGAAGCATTTGTCCTTTTCTTCATGTAAGGAAGCATTTACCCTTTTTTCACACCATTCCCTCTGCCACAGACCACAAGCACTAAGCCTGGAAGTGAAGCGGGAGGAAAAGGAGTTGTCTGAGAGCAGATTTTCCCCCACCTCCAAGTACTACAGCTTTACCTGTACAGGGGATGGCTAGATGGGAGGAGCAGACAGAGTTTTGAACTGAGTAGAGATCAAAGCTTTCAAGTTGGTGGTTCCTTTTTTTTTTTTTCTTTAAGACTGATTCTTTAATTTTAGATTGTAACTGTTCTAATAAAATGACTAGAAATCATAGAGCATAAGTAAGAAACCATTAAAGGAGCCACCATTCTGAGAAATGGAAAGTTCTACCTTATATTATTGAGGATAGTTATTGAAAGAAAATAAGGATGTTTCTTGTCCCTCAACAGTCTGAAACATTATAGTAAATAAAAAAAAAACATTTTTATGCTTAAATTATTTAGTTCTTTTTTTTTTTTTGATTGAGCAACATGACTTGAGGGATCTTAGTTCCTTGACCAGGGATTGACTGCAGCCACAGCAGTGAAAGTGCTGAATCCTAACCACTAGACTACCAGGGAGCTCCCTATCTAGTTCCTTTCAAAGTATAGTTTCCATAATTCATCCATTCCTTTTGTGAACTTTATAAAGTTTCGAAATGTAAAACATCTTTGCAAGTATCTAAGTTTTGCTGAAGATTCTGGGGCCCAGGCAAAGTAAGCAACACCCTTAACAGGATAGTATTTTTACAGCTCCTTTTTGCATTTGCCAAATCAGAAGAATTGGACACAACTTAGTGACTAAACAACAATGACAACTAATCATAATGATGAGCAGCTATGCCATTCAATCTTGATAGCCACTCAGTCCAGATTTTAAACAGAAAACCAGAATTTAAAAGCAAAGCAGTATGAACTACTTCAACTTTCACGTTGGCCTTGCTCACGTTCTTAAATGAATTCCACAGAATTTTAGATATGTCTTTACTCCTAATTTTATCAAATTATAGTTCCACCCAAAAAAGGGCAGAGCAAATCTAAAACTTTAATATGATTTAAAATTTAATCTTTTGGATCAATATTAAGTTGATGGAAAAATATGTAGAATATATCTATTCAAACATTTTAACCATCTTACTTGTGGTTTAAAGCATGAAAAGAACAATTTCTATTTGGTTGTTTGTGTATTAGTGAGGAATTAATACAATACAAATGTTTGCTGCGCAACTTTGAATCTGGAGGCAAACAATTGGATCATTCTCATATGAAGAACAATATGAACACATGCAAATTCCCAGTGCATTCAATGCTGACAAGTATTTACTGTGTGCCAGGCACTGATCCAAACACAGGGAAATAGAGCAGTCAGAAAAGTGTAATTCCCTGTTTTTCTGGAGAATATAGATAATAAACGAATATTCAACTTAATATTATGCAATTATAAGAATTATGAAGGAAATGAGGCAAGATAAGGGCTAGAGAATGATGAGGGGATGGGATGCTCTTAGATAAGGTGGTCAGTTGACGAAGGAGGTAACAGCAAGATATCTGCAGGAAATGAAGTTGCATCAAGTTTACTCGATAGACATATGATTTAGATATCAGGCTATGAGTTGAAGTATCCCTGTGCGCATGTGTTCAGTCAGTCACATCTGACTCTTTGTGACCCATGGACTGTAGCCCACCAGGCTCCTCTGTCCATGGGATTTCCCAGGCAAGACTACTGGAATGGGTTGCCATGTCCTACTCCAGGGGATCCTTCCAACCCAGGGATCAAACCCAAGTCTCACATCTCCTGCATTGTCAGATGGATTCTTTACCACTGTGCCACCTTTTGAACCAACAACCCTATCCAAAAAACACAACTTTTTACAATGAGCAGCATTAGGGATTTCCCTGGCAGCCCAGTGGTTAAGACTGCAGCTTCCACTGCAGGGGGCATGGGTTTGATCCTTCCTCAGGGAAATAAGGTTCCACATGCCACAGAGTGGGGCCAAAACAAAAAATACAAAAGGTAGCCTATTGCTTTGTACAGTTATATCTTCTTAGAAACTAATTTTTGTTTTTGATGCTGTTGCTTCTGGTCTCATCTCATTATTAATTAATCTTTTTAAATTTATTTTTGGCTGCACTGGATCTTCGTTGCTGCACATAGGCTTTCTCTAGTTGTGGCAAGCAGGCTTCTCGTTGGAATGGCTCCTCTTGTTGCAGAGCATGGGCTCTAAAGCTTGCGGGCTTCAGTAGTTGTGGCACACGGGCTAAGCTGCCCTGCAGCATGTAGAATCTTCCTGGATCAGGAATCAAACCAGTGTGCCCTGCATTGGCAGGCAGATTCTTAACCACTGGACCACCAGGGAAGTCCACTTCCTTTCACTTAATTCAGCAGATCTTTTTTGCCTGATCACTATGTTCCAGGCTTTATTCTAGGCTCTTGCAGTACGCCAGTGAATAAAACACAAAAAGACTCCTGACTATATGGATATTACATTCTAGCAGGGAAAGGCAGACAATAAATAATGTAATATTAATATATAAATATAATAAATTACATATTGTGATAGAAGGTGATTTGTAATATAGGAGAAAAATAGACCAGAGACAGAGATATGCATAAATACTGAGAGGAAGATAGGTTTCATTAGTAAATAGGTTAGTCTGGGTGGGTCTTAAGATTAGACCAGAGCAAACATCTGAAGAGTTGAGGGAGTTAGCTAAGTGCCTATCAGGGGGAACAGCCCCCATTGACACATACATACATAACATACACACATGACACACATACATACGCTTTTGCCTTCAAGGAAGTTGCTATCTTCAACACGTAATTTTTAGCTTATAAAAATATACAACTACTTAAAAGTGTGCATGTTATCTTTTATTTACTTAAAATATAGCCACTTTTATAGATAGATATGTTGATTTTTCTGTGATCAGATTATGAGTCACTACTACCATTATTAAAAACACTGAAAAATAACATGATTAAAAATGTACATAATTTTGGACTTCTCTGGCGGTCCAGTAGTTAAGACTGCTTGTTTCCAATGCAGGTGATGTGGGTTCAATCCCTGGTCAGGGAACTAAGATCCCACATGCTACTTGGCATGGCAAAAAAAATATGTACATATTTTTAGGTACTGTCATGTGTAGGTCACACAACAATTATACTATATCTTTTATTTTTTTAAATGGAAGTATCAAGTGTAAGTGTTAGTTGCTCAGTCATGTCTGACTCTGCTACCCATGGAGTGTAGTCTGCCAGGCTCCTCTTTCCATGGAATTCTCCAGGCAAGAATAGTGGAGTGGGTTGCCATTCCCTTCATCTGGGGATCTTCCTGACCCAGGGATCAAACCCAGGTCTCTTGGATTGCAGGCATCTTTACCATCTGAGCCACCAGGGAAGTCTTGTTGATGTACAATATTATGTTTATTTTGGGTATACAACATAATGATTCAATTTTTAAATACATTACAAAATGATCAATAAGTTTAATAATCATCTGTCTTCATATGAAGTTATTACAATACTCTTGACCACATTTCCTACATTATATAGTGTATCCCTATGACTTAACGTATGTTATGACTGGAAGTTTGTGCTTCTTAATGCCCTTTGCATATTTTGTCCAACCTCCCATCTTCCTCTGCTCTGGCAGCCACCTCTGTTCTCTATATCTATCAGTCTGTTTTCATTTTTTAGTTTGTCTGTTCATCTGTTTTCTTTTCTAGATTTCACATAAAACTGAGATGATACAGTATCTGTCTATCGGCCTTAGCTTAATACTCCAGATCCATCCATATTGTCACTAATGGCAAAATTTCACTCTTTTTTGTGGCTAATATTCCATTGCATATATATACCAAATATATCCACCTATATATGTATATGTATGTACACATATACATATACATATATATGGCTTCCCCAGTGGCACAGTGGTTAAGAATCCACCTGAAATGCAAGAGACATGGGTTCAATCCCTGGGTCAGAAAGATCCCCTGAAGGCAGGCATGGCAACCCACTCCAATATTCTTGCCTAGAGAATCCCATGGACAGAGGAGCCTGGTGGGCTGCAGTCCATGGAGTCACAAAGAGTCGGACATGACTGAAGCAACTGAGCGTGCAAGCACACGTGAATAGGCATACCACATCATCTTTAGCCATTTATCTATCAGTGGACACTAAGATTGCTTCTGTATCTTAGCTATAACAAATAATGCTGTAGTGAACATAGGGGTGCAAATATCTTTTCAAATTACTGGTTTTGTTTTCTTTGGGTAAATACCTAGAAGTAGAATTTCTGGAGGGCATGGTAGTTTTTTTTAAAATTTTTTGAAGAACTTCCATGCTGTTTTTACTAGTGGCTACACTACTGTATCCTTTCTCTTTTGTTCAAGGGTAATGATATTCTCAAAGATGTATTAGAAATCCAAAAATAATTTAAAATAAATTGGAAAACATGGTAGATTAATTACTTCATGTTGTAAATTGAGTGCTTGTAAATTAATAAGCAAAATGATTTGTCAATATGAGTAGTTAGAAAAATGTACCTTTATGAGTTCTTTCAACAAAGTTAGAACAATTTATAGTCTTTTATTTTTGCTTCATTCCGTTTTCCAGTTATCACTTCATTATAAATCTATTTTAAGTCAACCTTCATCAATTTGCCTGTAATATCTGTTGTTCTGCAGAATTAAATAAAATATTCTAATATTTGTTTTTTTAACACATAACTTTTAAAAAAAGTAACTAGATAATTACAACTAGCCATAGAGGTATAGTAACTAAATTTCTTTTTTATTTTAAAGTTGTTTTCTGTTTTAATTCTGTAAGAACAAAATTATATTTTACCTCAAGAACAAAATTACATTTTACCTCCTTGGTTGGTACTTTTGAATCAGTATTGAATAACAGATGACTTTTAATTTTTATTATTTATTTATTTACTTTTTGCCAAACTGTGTAGGTTGTGGGATCTTAGTTCCCTGACCAGGGATGGAATGCACACCCTTGTCAGCGAAAGTGCAGAGCCCTAACTGCTGGACCATCAGGGAATTCCCAGCAGTCAATTTTTTATAACTTTTGGTACAGTGTCTTATTGAAAAGGGCACAAATGTTTTATGAACTTTAACATTTCATTTACTTTTTTTACTAACATGAAATAATATTTTTGATTTGCTAAATTTTTTTTAACTTTTTTTCATAAAATCCTCCCTTTCTAGTCTAGTCTACAGTGTTCCTCTCACTCTTCAGAACAGATTTTTCTGTACCACTTATTTCACACTTTATACAAGCTGTCTTGTGTCTGTTTAACTTCTAGAAATAGACTATACATTTTCCAAGGACAAAGATTCAGTTCTTATCAGTTAGCATAATGATTTTTCAAAAAAAGTAACTGTTCACTAACATTTTTTGCTCAATACAAGTATAATTTATATAACTCAGAGTTACTATTGTGATATTGTGGTTTCTAATCAGAATTATAATTGGATGTAGATTTTGTGAAACCCATGGACTTTCTTAAGTGATGAGAGATAAAAAGGTACAATTGGTAACAAGCTCTAGTCAACCACAGCTGAGTTGATGTTAATTTAACACTATGACTTTTAGACAGCCTCAGAATGGAGGCTTGTTGCCAAGGGTCTCACCCACATTACTAAAGGACTGAAGTTTTCAGCTCACCACCCAACCTCTAGGGAGAGGAGAGGGGCTGGATGTTGAACCAATCACCAGTGACCAATGATTCAAACAATCAATAGTGCCTGCTATAATGAAACTTCCATAAAACTTAAAAGACAGGATTTGAAGAGCTTTCTGGTTGGTAAACATGTAGAAGTGCTGGGAGGGTGGTATACCAGAAGGGGCATGGAAGCTCCATGCTTCTTCCCCTTGTACCTTTCCAGAGTCATTATTTTATGATAAACCAGTAATCTATTAAACTTTTTCTGAGTACTATGAGTCATTTTAGAAAATTCATCATGAGGAAGGCTTGTGGGAAGCTCTAATTTATAGCCAGTAGATAATAAACTGGACTTCTGATTCGCCTCTGAAGTAAGATCAGTCTTCTGGGTCTGAGCCCTTACCCTGTGGGATCTGATGTTGTGTCCAGGTAGATAGTGGCAGAATTGAATTGAATTGCAGCATACCCACCTTGTGTTTGCAGAGAATTGGAGAATTGCTTGGTGTGGGAAAAAATTCCACACATTTGGTGAGTAGAATTGTCAGAAATGACATGCAAGTGAAAAATATATGACATAGTATACAAAGTTATACTCAAAGTGGAGTCTCTGTGAGTTTCAAAGTGTTTTTGTAGTATGCCTCCCTAAGCTAAGCAAGGAGTTGAGTTTTCTACTATTCCTCATTTCTCTGTGGCAGTTGGAATTCTATTATCAAAAATAATTGTGTACCCAAATTTGTAATTGCCAGCTTTTAGATGTAAAAAGTTAGTCATGAGCAGTGTTAGGGAGAAATAGTTTAGCCCCCAAATGTTTTTGTTTTATATCGACACCAAAATGTTTTTCTTTTATAGCAACACAGCCTGAAGATATAAAAGTTAAGGAAATGGGAGGGCAGAGTTCCATGTTTTCCACCTCTAACCTTCACAGATGTTGAATATAGCAGTGGAAACATTCTTGCCATTAAAATATGAGCAGTATATTTTAGAACCAGCCATGAGAGTCCTGCCATCTGATAGACTTAATCTTTGAGTAACTAAGGTGACATGGTCCCTGGTTCTACCCAGATATACATGTCCTCAACTACTGATGCTAAACTGGATCATGTAAGAATCCGAAGATGTCCTTGTCATTTCCCTGGTGGTTCAGTTGGTAAAGAATATGCCTGGAATGCAGAAGACTGCCTACAATGCAGGAGACCCTGGTTTGATCCCTGAGTTGGGAAGATCCCCTAAGAGAGGAGAAGGAAATGCCAACCCGCCCCAGTATTCTTTCCTGGGAGATTCCATGGACAGGAGTCCAGCAGGCTTCCGTCTATGCAGTCAGAGTCAGACATGACTGAGCACACACACAGCAGCAATGAGATGTCCTTAGGAAAACAAGTTAATCTTGGATGCCTACCCCTTACTCACTTTAGATCCTCATCTCTGATGAGTTCCTATTTCCCAAAAGGAGTGCTCCAGTTCCAGAGTAGATTGGGAAAGGGGGAAGATAGACCCCAACCTTAGAAAAATCGGGTACTGCATAAGTTATCAAGGCCTAGGAACCCAACCACTTTTACGAGAAAGTTGGAGAAAGATGAGCCAGTTAACCTAATGAAGAGAAAAGTGAGGTATGGACATGGTGCTTCCTAAGTTTTTCTTGACAAAGGACAACATTGACCTATTAGCTTTGGGCAAAGCTGAAGCTTCACATGAACTTCTAAGCTCACATCTGTAGGTTTAGTGAAGAGACCGAACAAACCACACTGACTTCCACTTTCCCCAAATTTTTTGATTCCCTTTCTCTCCTCACCCTACCTTCCCTGTACCCATACACATTCTGCATGGAAATTTCCTTATTCTGTGTATAATCTCCTCATACACAAAAAGTAGATTCAAGTAATCTCTACTTTTAAGGGCTCTCAAGTAGTTAATCTGATAAAAGAGCCAAGCACAGAACCCTATGGCCCTGCACAGAATGCATGCCCATGAAGCTGGCCCTCTACACCAGTGTGAGTCACATCGTGAAAGTCCTTGAAGTCTGCTGTGACTAGCACAACTGCTGATCCTGTCTTCTGCAAGAGTCCTTAAGAGTACCTGTGCTTGGGACTTCCCTGGCAGTCCAGTGTTAGCTCTCCACACTTCCACTGCAGGAGTTTCAATCCCTGGTCAGGAAACAGATCTCATGTGCCTGGTGGGTGGCATGGCAAAAAAAAAAAAAAGAAGTACTTGTGCCTTTTAAGATTTTATTTGGGAAATTATTTGATATCATAATTGCAAAGAGTTGTCAGCATATTTTCTCATCGTCCAAATTAAAATGTTTAGTTATATTAAAAAATCAAAAATCAGTATTGGTTAAACCATAGTTTCTGTTATTTTTCTCAATGGTATAAACTCAGATTTTCTAAGGAGAAAAAATGTTATTTTTCAGTTCTGATAAAAGTGTGAAAATTTTTTAGTAAGCAGTCTTAGGTCTTATATTCTATAAGGTGATAACATCAGCTTAAATTACCATAGTTTCAGTAGAATATTTTTTGGCCTCATTAATCAAAAGTTATACTTTAGTGAAGGAACCCTAGTATTATGCCAAGTAACTGCTTCATTAGCTTGATCATCAATAATCACCAGAAAAATAGCTAGGGGGTGGAAAAACACATTTGTCAGACAAGCTTATGACTTTAGAACTTAAAAAGTTCAGCAATTAAATTGCAATGTACTTAATCAAACTTGCTTAGTTTACATATTCCTATAATGTGGAAAGTGGAATTTGACCAAGAATCTGTCAACCTATTCTATTACAACAGATAATCTACTAACCCTTTCTTTCCTTAAAAACTGCAACAGTTAAGAAAGTCAAACTGACTTGATTTTTTTTTAAATTTCGACTTGAATTTTTAGGATGGCTACCTGATCAATGGATGAAAGTGATAAATAGACATTATTAATTCTCACTATGACAGTTCTTTGTAAAAGAAAGTAGTGGCTATATAAATACAGAACTTACATTTCAGCCCTTCTAACTTACTGTGTTGAATTTTACAACTTATTCTTGGGTTTTAGAGATTGGATCACTGAATGAAACCTCTTTTTACACTACCTTCTCTCGCAATCTTCTTTGTGCCAGATGGAGATAAAGCAGACCAAAATCCCTGCCTCATGGAACTAAAACAGTAGAGAGGGTGAGGCAGGCAATAAATGAAAATAACATCAGTAAAACTTTGGTATGTTAGATGTGGTTAAGTACTAGGGAGAAAGAAAAAGCCAAGAAGGAATATAGGAAGTAAACAGTAGCATTAGGGGTAGGAAAGAATTGTAATGCTAAACAGATGAAAGGAAGTCCTCTCTGAAAAGGTGACTACAGAGAAACCTAGAGAAAGAATGAGTATGAGCCATTGAATTTTGAATATTGTAGCAAGAGCATTGCAGGCAAGTGCATGGGTACTCAGTCACATCCAGCTCTTTGTGACTCCTTGGTAGCCTGCCAGGCCCTTCTGTTCGTGGAATTTTCCAGGCAAGAATACTAGAGTTGGCATTTCCTACTCCAGAGGATCTTCCTGACCCAAGGATCGAACCCCCATCTCTTGGGTCTCTTGCATCTTTTGCGTCTTCTGTGTCTCCTGTAGCTCCTGCATTGATAGGCAAATTCGTTACCACTGGAAAGCCTCAGAAGGGAACTGCAAATGCAAAGTCCTGATGTGTTCAAGGTTCAGCAAGAAAAACTAGAAGACCAGAAAGTAGTGAGCAGGTGGGAGTACAATAGGAGACAAGGTAAGAGAGTGAGGTGAGGGCGGAGACAGTCCTGTGGAGAAGGATACAGATTTCAATCACTTAGGTCATTGTAAGCTCTTTTGGTAACTTTTACTCTAGTGAGCTAACAATCCACTGGAGCAGAGGTGTGACACGATCTCTTTTATTAAGATCTGACAGCAGTGGGGCAGGAAGCAGAAGAAAGACCAGTTAGAATGCAGTAGCAATAGTCCGGATGAAAGAAGATGGTGGGTTGGACAAGGTTCTGAATACAGAATAAAGAGGTCCCAAATTTAGTTTGTCATTGAAGAATTTTTTATAATCATTTGTGTTATACATTTCTATGGTAAAATACTGTGATCATTTCCCATTTCTTTAAATATTCTACTACATAATACTAGTGGCTGCGTGGTATAGTTTGGATATAGCATAATTTAGCCACTGTATAAGTAGAATAATGTATTTAACTCTCCTCTGCCTGAGCACTTTCCAATATTTCTCTATTACAAATACCACTAAAATGAACATCTACATCGTTATATCTTTGCTAATATAATTACTTACATAAAAATTTAGGAATCTCTACTGATTTTAGGAATGACAGTTTAAATTGTGCTAGAAAGACAGAAACTGGAAAAACAGGCATATGACTATAAACCAGCAACCTAGACTGGTATTTTTTCAGACATAACCATAGAAAGATTGTCTTTATCAGACGCACTTGATCTTAACATTGATAGAGTTTAAAGGACACCAAAAATATTTGAATATGAAATATTTATAAATTCTTACTCAAGATTGAATAAACAGTCTTGTATTTTAGAATTTGTTTTCTATTTCTGGTAACCTTAATTATAACTAGGAAGAGATGACCAATTATAAGAACTGTCACCATTTTAACATTCCACATAAACTGTGGCTACAAGGATTTCTGGCACCTGAGCATTCACATCCATCTGTATTTAGGGCACTCTGCCCATTCATGAGATTTATGCCAGGTGTAAACCCAAAACTCAGGTGTAAATCAAGATAGGCAATCTGTATTTTTAAGATATAAATCATCTATTGTTTAATCTCTTTGAAGTATGTTTTTAGAAAGAATTTTAGCTACTTACTGATTTGAGATAACTTTCAATTAGGCATGTATAGAAAGCAAAATATAAGTAAAAATTTAACTTTACTAAGTAATAAATAGAATAATAGACTTGTTTAGCATGATAAAGTTGAAATTAGAAAAATTGTTATAACAAATCTGTGAAAAGAGTTTTTTGAATATATTAATATTTGAGGTAAAGAAACTTTACATTTATTTGGTCATGCTGTGTGCAAGGTGCTTCTGCATAATTTGTTTAGAGTCTTGGGAGAGAGCAAGGCCCTGCCAATGCCTTGATTTTGGATTTCTAGATCCCAGAACTATGAGAAAGTAAATTTCTCTTTTTTAAGGAGCCCAGTATATGTTAGTTTGTTATGGCAGCCCTAGGAAACTAAAATACTATTTTAGATAGAGCAGGTAGGAAGGCTTCTGTTAGTAGTTGTAAAACATTCATTTAAATGTGTTTCCTTTGCAAAAAAAAAAAAAAGATATGAAATAGATAGTATTATCCCTACTTTTCATATACAGCCTAAGGAACCTGGGCAGGGTCACACACCTAGTGAGTGGTAGCATCTAGATTCAAACTCAGGTGATCTAGCTGCAAGAGCCTAAACTTACCAGATCATACTGGCACTAACTTTCAAGTTTCAAGCACCATGCTTTCACTCTGTCCACAGGCTTCAGGGTCGCCCTTTTGTGATACTGCATTTTAATCAAGTCTTTTATGTAGGATGTAGCTTCTCTCTTTTGTCTCATACTTTTCATCTTCCTCTTTAACAATAATAGTGATGACAATCATGATTGCTAACTTCATTGAGCACTAAGTATGCCAGCTCACTTAATCCAAGCAACAACCCCATGAGGTAGATACTATTGTCCCAATTTTCTTTAATATTTGTAAACAAAGGTATAACATACATAGTAAAATGCATAGTGCTTAAATAGAGAGTTCCATGAATTTTCTGGTGTCTTGTTTCTTTCTGGAGTCCTCAATTTTAGTGACCAGGTCCAGCAAGATTGCCAGGTTCTCTGTCTTACTTCCTTAGGCTTTTATTAAGTAATTAATGTTGATGATTTAATAAACTATTCTTTCTGAAATATTAGTGAGTGAACGTGATTTGTTAATTTTTTCCAGATGACTTATTGGTATTATAACTGGCCTTAAGCCTAGAAGAATAACTATTATGGAAATTGTAAGCAAAATCAGAGAGACTTTTTGGAAAGAGAATAGAGAGAAGATTTTTTTTTTCTTAAATCAGAACACATAATTTTTTAATGAGTACACTAATTGTGTACCTGTCAGTCTTTCTTCTAAAATGTAAATGCTGTGTCTATGATTGGAGTTGAAATACTACAGGAGAAATCTTAGATGCATAAAAAGAAAAGTTAATATGATATAGCAAAATAAGCATTGAAGTTGTCAAAAATTTGTGATTCTGTTCCCTGCTTTGCCATTTACTAGCTCACTTAAATCACTGAATTTTTCTGACTCATCATAAAAACATTTGCCATGTCTGACAGGATTGATGTGAAGATCAAATATGAAATAAGCTAATGCATATTAAAGTACTTTATAAAATCTCATATATGATACTTGCCATATATATAAGAAAACTTTACAGTCACATTTCCATAAAGCATAATGAGTGTACATAAAATTGAATATTTGAACCATCTGGTATGTAAGAGGTGATAGGGAAATTGTTTCTAAAGAATTTTAATAACCCAAACTGCCAGTTGCTTGGTTCAAGTTTGTCAGATCTCTAAATGAATTGATTGTGGAAAACACAGTGGTGTATGGGGGCTTCGCAGGTGGCACTGGTGGTAAAGAACCCACCTGCCAATGCAGGAGACGTAAGAGATGAGGGTTTGATCCCTGGGTTGGGAAGATCCCCTGGAGGAGGGCATGGCCATCCATTTCAGTATTCTTGCCTGGAGAATCCCATGGACAGGGGTGCCTGGCAGGCTACGTTCCATAAGGTCACAAAGAGTCAGACATGACTGAAGTGACTTATCATGAAGTCATGCATGGATGTGAGAGTTGCACCATAAAGAAGGCTGAGCACCAAAGAATTGATGCTTTCAGACTGTAGTGCTAGAGAAGACTCTTGAGAGTCCCTTGGACTGTAAGGAGATCCAAGCAGTCAATCCTAAAGGAAATCAGTCCTAAATATTCATTGGAAAGACTGATGCTAAAGCTGAAGTTCCAGTACTTAGACTACCTGATGCGAAGAGCCAATTGTTTGGAAAAGACCCTGATGCTGGAAAAGATTGAAGGCAAAAGGAGAAGGGAGCAGAAGAGAATGAGATGGTTGGATAGCAACACTAACTCAATGGACATGAATTTCCAGGAGATAATGAAGGACAGGGAAGCCTGGCATGCTGTAGTTCACACGGTTGCATGGAATCGGAATTGACTTGGTAACTGAACAACAACAACTATTTGCTTTTTTATTTTCTTAGATCTTGTTTTTATATTTTACCTCTTCTCGGTTCTAAATTTCATTGAATGGCAACACTGTTTTTTACTTTTAACTCTTTCCTTAGAATTTCTTGCATGTTACACAGATTTGTCTAGGGATTCTCCTTTAACAAGAATTATCTAAGTGCCATGTTAAAGTGTGAAGAATTTATTAGAAAAATGTGGAAGACTTTTCTCACTGAAAACCACTTACCAAGTATTCTATAACCAATGAAAGCAAGTTGTGGGGAGGGAGCTGAATAGGAGAGGGTGGGTAGCAACGGCCTGTTCAGCTTTATTTTGGACTGCCACCTGCTGGTAAATGAAGTCCAGTAGAGTCTGACAAACAAAAATAAGAACTATGTTGGAAGATTAGAACAATCAAATTGTTTTATATAAAATGTATCTACTTGTTTGAATCACTGTGGAAAATGCTGATTTGATTTAGTAACTGAATAATTCAGTTATTAAAGAGATTTTTCTCAAAGCTTTTTTTGGGGTAATTTCTTTATTTTAAATTCTGAACTCTAATCAGAAAACTAAAAATATATTTGAAGGTCCATTATGTTAGCTAATTCATCTAACATTCATATGACACTAACAGTTTAAGTGTCATATTTTGCTAGACATGAGCTGTGGTGGTGAAAGGAGCAGATAGAATCTCCCTGCCTTCATGGGACTTAGAGTTCAGAGTAAAGATAGGTAAAACAACAGATTACTAAAAAAGGATATAAATAAAACCAATAAGGAACAGGGTGAGAGAGAGAGAGAGAGAGAATAGTGAGCCGCTGAGGGCAACAACTTTGGATGGGACTTTGAGGAAGGGTGTTTCTGATAAGACCTTTAAGCACTTGTTCTTTGCTATATTCCTAGCACTGAACACAATGCCTGGTACTTAGTCAATGTTGCATGAATATTTGTTGAATGAAAGGATAGATGACTCTGGATGATAACCTTCAACAGAGTTGAAACATCATTAGCTTTTCTTTTTGTTCTGCTCATATATTCATGGGTCAGATTGGTGTAATAATATAAAAATGTGGTAGAAAGAAAGTGGAGGAAAACTGCTGAAAATGTATGTAGCATACTCTTTTCCCCTTTGAGCTGGGCCAGTTGATAAAATCCAATCCAAGTTCAAAGATTGATGAGAATAATAACTCAGTTCAAGGCTACTTTCACTTTAGTTTACTGCTAAATTACCAAACAAGCAATGCTAGGGATACAAACAGTACTATGTGATATTTTTGGAAATTCTTTAAAAAAGGAGTGTGTGTGTATTCTTTCCCTTCTTCCATCTTGCTGCTTGGAATATAGTCGTGGTGACTGGGGCTCCAAAATTGATAATGGGTCAAGAGTCCAGGCCTACAGAAATAAACCCATGTACCTATGGTCAATTAATCTATGATAAAGAAGGCAAGATTACACAATGTAGGAAAGACAGCCTCTTCAACAAATGGTGCTTGGAAAACTGGACAGCTACATGTAAAAAATGAAACTAGATCACTCTTTAACACCATACTCAAAAATAAGCTCAAAATGTTTTAAAGACCTAAATATGAGATCATACACTATAAAACTCCTAAAGGAAAACATATATTGAACACTCTGTGAAATAAGTCATAGCAATATCTTTTTTGACCCATTTTCCAGAATAATGGAAATAAAAACAAAAGTAAACAAATGGGATCTACTTAAACTCAAATGCTTTTGCACAGCAAAGGAAACAACAAGCAAAATAAAAAGACAACCACAGACTAGGAGAAAATATTTGCAAATAACTTGACCAAAAGGGATTAGTCTCCAAAATCTACAAACAGTTCATGAAGTACAACATAATCAAAACAGTCCAATCAAAAAATGGGCAGAAGACCTAAATAGACATTTCTTCAAAGAAGACATACAGATGGCCAAGAGGCATGTGAAAAGATGTTCAATATCACTGATTATTAGAGAAATGCAAATCAAAACTACAATGAGATGTCACTTCATATCAGTCAGAATCACTATCATCAAAAAATCCACAAGCAATAAATGCTGGAGAGGGTGTAGAGAGAAGGGAACCCTCCTACATTATTGTTGGGAATGTAAATTGGTGCAGCCACTATGGAGAAAATATGGTGGTTCCTTAAACTAAAGCTAAAGCTATCACGTGACCTGCAATCCTACTCCTGGGCATATATCCAGAGAAAAACATGGTCCAAAGGGATACATGCACTCAAGTGTTCCCTGCAGCACTGTTTACAATAGATAAGACATGAAAGCAACCTAAATGTCTGACAGAAGAATGGATAAAGAAGATAGGATTCATATACCTCTTGCCACAATTTGCCTTCTCACATTCTATGCTCCAGAGCTATCAAACTAAAGAATGAGAGAAGGCAAACTGTGGCAAGAGGTATATGAATTCATATATTATTCAATATTTTAAAACTTATTATATTGTAGGCTTTCCTTTGATGCTGTGCTTAAAGATTTTTACAGATCCCTAATTGCTTCAAAGTATCTCCTTCATTGGTTGCATCAGCCCTTAAAATTCCTATGAAGCAACCTCTTTTGTTTAAAGTTCTTTTGTCTTTCTTCCTATGAAACTTACCTTATTTTATCCAGAAAGTTAGTGTCCATTGACTATAATCATCAGTAACTGTATCAGACTCAGGATATTCTGATGAAGAATATTTTGGCAGCTTTGGTAAAGACTACAGCTTTAGAGACTCAAGGCAGGTCTAGGAAGGATTCTGTGGTGGGGTATCCTGAAAAGTTCAGCAGCAAGGTGAGTGTAGTGAATACTTTGTAGGGTTAGTAGGTGGTTGGAAGAGAGAAGGCTTCCTGGGTGGCTCAGTAGTAAACAATCTGCCCACCAATGCAGGAAATGCAAGAAAGGAAAAAAGTGGAAGCACTGACAGATTTTATTTTCTTGGTCTCCAAAATCACTGCAGACGTGATTTTGGCATGGCATGAAATTAAAAGGCACTTACTGCTTGGAAGGAAAGCTATGACAAACTTCAGTTCAGTTCAGTCACTGAGTCATGTCCTACTCTTTGCAACCCCATGAGCTGCAGCATGCCAGGTTTCCCTGTCCATCAGCAACTCCCAGAGTTTACTCAAAGTCATGTCCATTGAGTCGGTTATACCATCCAACCATCTCATCCTCTATAATCCCCTTCTCCTCCCACCTTCAATCTTTCCCAGCATCAGGGTCTTTTCAAATGAGTCAGTTCTTTGCATCAGGTGGCCAAAGGATTGGAGTTTCAGCTTCAGCATCAATCCTTCCAATGAATATTCCGGACTGATTTCCTTTAGGATGGACTGGTTGGATCTCCTTACAGTCCAAGGGACTCTCAAGAGTCTTCTCCAACACCACAGTTCAAAAGCATCTATTCTTCTGTTCTCAGCTTTCTTTATAGTTCAATTCTCACATCCATACATGACCACTGGAAAAACCGTAGCCTTGACTAGATGGGCCTTTGTTGGCAAAATAATAATGTCTCTGCTTTTTAATATGCTGTCTAGTTTGAGCATAACTTTTCTTCCAAGGAGTAGGCATCTTTTAATTTCATGGCTGCAGTCACCATCTGCAGTGATTTTGAAGCCCCCTAAAAATAAAATCTTTCACTGTTTCCCCATCTATTTGCCATGAAGTAATGGGACCAGATGCCATGATAGTAGTTTTCTGAATGTTGAGCTTTAAACCAACTTTTTCACTTTCTTGTTTACCTTCATCAAGAGGCTCTTTAGTTCTTCTAATGAGAAACCTAGACAGCATATTAAAAAGCAGAGATATCACTTTGCTGACAAAGGTCCACATAGACAAAGCTATGGTTTTTCCAGTAGTCATGTACGGATATGAGAGATGGACCATAAACAAAGTCTTGAATTCAACAAAGTCTTGAATTTTATGGACCATAAACAAAGTCTTGCTCTTGAATTGTGATGCTGGAGAAGACTGAGAGTCCCTTGGAGTGCAAGATCAAACCAGTCAATTTTAAAGGGAATCAATCCTGAATATTCACTGAAAGGATTTATGATGAAGCTCAAATACCTTGGCCACCTCCTGGAATGAGCTAACTCTTTGGAAAAGACCTTGATGCTGGATCATGCAAAATGCTGGGCTGGATGAAGCACAAGCTGGAATCAAGATTGCCGGGAGACAGACAAAGATGCCACAAAAAAGGAAAACAACAGGCCAATATCACTGATGAACATAGATGCAAAAATCCTTAACAAAATTTTAGCAAACAGAATCCAACAACGTATTGAAAAGATCATACATCATGACCAAGTGGGCTTTATCCCAGGGATGCAAGGATTCTTCAATATTTGCAAATCAATCAATGTGATACACCCCATTAACAAATTAATAGATAAAAACCATAAGATTATCTCAATAGATGTAGAGAAAGCCTTTGACAAAATTCAACATCCGTTTATGATAAAAAGCTCTTCAGAAAGCAGGCATAGAAGGAACATACCTCAATGTAATAAAAACCATACATGATGAACCCACAGCAAACATTATCCTCAGTGGTGAAACATTCAAAGCATTTCCCCTAAAGTCAGGAACAAGACAAGGATACCCACTCTCACCACTACTATTCAACATAGTTTTGGAAGTTTTGGTCACAGCAATCAGAGCAGAAAAAGAAAAGGAATCCAGATTGGAAAAGATGTAAAACTCTCACTGTTTGCAGATGACATGATTCTCTACACAGGAAACCCTAAAGACTCTACCAGAAAATTACTAGAGCTAATCAGTGAATACAGTAAAGTTCCAGATATAAAATTAACACACAGAAATCCCTTGCACTCCTATACACTAACAATGAGAAATAGAAAGAGAAATTAAGGAAACAATTCCATTCACCATTGCAACGAAATAATAAAATACTTAGGAATAAATCTACCTAAAAAACAAAAGACCTATATTTAGAAAACTATAAAACACTGATGAAAGAAATCAAAGATTATACAAATAGATGGAGAAATATACCATGTTCATGGGTTGGAACAATCAATATAGTGAAAATGAGTATACTACCCAAAGCAATCTATTGATTAAATGACACCCTTATCAAGGTACCAACAGTATTTTTCAGAGAATTAGAAAAAATAATTTCACAATTTGTATGGAATTTCCAAAAACCTTGATTAGCCAAAGCAATCTTGAAAAAGAGAATGGAACTGGAGGAATCAACCTGCCTCACTTCAGGCTATACTACAAAGCCACAGTCATCAAGACTGTATGGTACTGGCACAAAGACAGAAACATAGATCAATGGGACAAAATAGAAAGCCCAGAGATAAATACACACACCTACGGATACCTTATCTTTGACAAAGGAGGCAAGAATATACAATAAAAAAAGACAATCTCTTTAACAAGTGGTGCAGGGAAAACTGGTCAACTACTTGTAAAAGAATGAAACTAGAACACTTTCTAACACCATACACAAAATAAACTCAAAATGGACTAAAGATATAAATGTAATACCAGAAACTATAAAACTCCTATAGGAAAACATAGGCAAAACACTCTCTGACATAAATCGTAGCAGGATTCTCTATGACCCACCTTGCAGAGTAATGGAAATAAAAGCAAAAATAAACAGATGGGACCCAGTTAAACTTAAAAGCTTTTGCACAACGAAGGAAGCTGTAAGCTAAGTGAAAAGACAGCCTTCAGAATGGGAGAAAATAAATTCCATATATATGCGTTAGTATACTGTATTGTTGTTTTACCTTCTGGCTTACTTCACTCTGGATAATAGGCTCCAGTTCCGTCCACCTGAGTAGAACTGATTCAAATGAATTTTTTTAATGCTGAGTAATATCCCATTGTGTATATGTACCACAGCTTTCTTATCCATTCGTCAGTTGATGGGCATCTAGGTTGCTTCCATGTCCTGGCTGTTGTAAACAATGTGGCGATGAACATTGGGGTACACGTGGCTCTTTCAGTTCTGGTTTCCTCGGTGTGTATGCCCAGCAGTGGGATTGCTGGGTCATATGGCAGTTCTATTTGCAGTTTTTTAAGGAATCTCCACACTGTTTTCCATAGTGGCTGTACTAGTTTGCATTCCCACCAACAGTGTAAGAGGATTCCCTTTTCTCCACATCCTCTCCAGCATTTACTGCTTGTAGACTTTTGGATGGCAGCCATTCTGACTGGCATGAAATGGTACCTCATTGTGGTTTTGATTTGCATTTCTCTGATAATGAGTGATGTTGAGCATCTTTTCATGTGTTTGTTGGCCATTTTTATGTCTTCTTTGGAGAAATGTCTGTTAAGTTCTTTGGCCCACTTTTTGATTGGGTCGTTTATTTTTCTAGAATGGAGCTGCAGGAGTTGATTGTATATTTTTGAGATTAATTGTTTGTCCGTTGCTTAATCTCACTAGAACCCAGCATGCGAGACAGCAAAAGGAACGCAGATGTATAGAACAGACTCGTGGACTCTGTGGAAGAGGGCAAGGGTGGGATGATATGGGAGAATGGCATTGGAACATGTTAATTATCATATGTGTAATCAATCGCCAGCCCAGGATTGATGCTCGGGGCTGGTGCACCGAAATTTCCCGGGGGGAGGGAGGAGGGAGGGGGGTTCTGGAGGGGGAGCATATGTAAACCCATTGCGATATCATGTCATTGTATGGCAAAACTAATAAAAATAAATAAATAAATAAAAATAAAATTGTGATAAAAAAAAAAGAATGGGAGAAAATAATAGCAAATGAAGCAACTGACAAAGAATTAATCTAAAAAACATACAAAAGTTCCTGCAGCTCAATTCCAGAAAAATAAGCAACCCAATCAAAAAATGGGCCAAAGAACTAAACAAACATTTCTCCAAAGAAGACATACAGATGGTAACAAATGCATGAAAAGATGCTTAACATCACTCATTATCAGAGAAATGCAAATCAAAACCATAATGAGGTACCATTTCATGCCAGTCAGAATGGCTGCTATCCAAAAGTCTACAAACAATAAATGCTGGAGATGGTGTGGAGAAAAGGGAATCCTCTTATATTGTTGGTGGGAATGCAAACTAGTACAGCCACTATGGAGAACAGCGTGGAGATTGCTTAAAAAACTGGAAATAGAACTGCCACACGACCCAGCAATCCTACTGCTGGGCATAAACACCAAGGAAACCAGAATTGAAAGAGACATGTGTACCCCAATGTTCGTCACGACACTGTTTATAATAGCCAGGACATGGAAGCAAACTAGATGTCCATAGGCAGATAAATGGATAAGAAAGTTGTGGTACATACACAATATGGAATCTTACTTAGCTATTAAAAGGAATGCATTTGAATCAGTTCTAATGAGGTAGATGAAACTGGAGCCTATTATACAGAGTGAAGTAAGTCAGGGAAAAACACCAATACAGTATATTAAAGCATATATATGAAATTTAGAAAGATGGTAACTATGACACTATATGCGAGACAGCAAAAGAGTCACAGATGTAAAGAACAGACTGTAGGACTCTGTGGGAGAAGGAAAGAGTGGGATGATTTGAGAGAATAGCATTGAAACATGTATATTATCATATGTGAAATAGATCACCACTCTAGGTTCATGCATGAGGCAGGGTGCTCAGGGCTGGTGCACTGGGATGACCCTGAGGGATGGGATAGGGAGGGAGGTGGGAGAGAGGGTCACGATGGGAAACACATGTACACCCATGGCTGATTCATATGAATGTATGGTAAAAACCACCACATCATTGTAAAGTAACTCAGTTCAGTTCAGTCGCTCAGTTGTGTCTGACTCTTTGTGACCTCATGAACCGCAGCACGCCAGGCCTCCCTGTCAATCACCAATTCCTAGAGTCCACCCAAACCCATTTCCATTGAGTCGGTGATGCCATCCAACCATCTCATCCTCTATCATCCTCTTCTCCTCCTGTCCCCAATCCTTCCCAGAATCAGGGTCTTTTCCAATGAATTAGCTCTTCGCATGAGGTGGCCAAAGTATTGGAGTTTCAGCTTCAACATCAGTCCTTCCAATGAACCTCCGGGACTGATATCCTTTAAGATGGACTGGTTGGATCTTCTTGCAGTCCAAGGGACTCTCAAGAGTCTTCTCCAACACCACAGTTCAAAACCATTAATTCTTCGGCACTCAGCTATCTTCAGAATCCAACTCTCACATCCATACATGACCGCTGGAAAAACCACAACCTTGACTAGATGGACTTTTGTTGACAAAGTAATGTCTCTGCTTTTTAATATGCTATCTAGGTTGGTCATAACTTTCCTTCCAAGGAGTAAGCGCCTTTTAATTTCAAGGTTGCAATCACCATCTGCAGTGATTTTGGAGCCCCCCAAAATAAAGTCTGACACCTTTTTCACTGTTTCTCCATATTTTTGCCATGAAGTGATGAGACCAGATGCCATGATCTTAGTTTTCTGAATATTGAGCTTTAAGCCAACTTTTTCACTCTCCTCTTTCACTTTCATCAAGAGGCTCTTTAGTTCTTCTTCACTTTCTGCCATAAGGGTGGTATCATCTGCATATCTGAGGTTATTGATATTTCTCCTGGCAGTCTTGATTCCAGCTTGTGCTTCTTCCAGCCCAGCATTTCTCATGATTTACTCTGCATGTAAGTTAAATAAGCAGGATGACAATATACAGCCTTGACGTACTCTCAAAAATGACAGAATGATCTCTGTTTGTTTCCAAGGCAAACCATTCAATATCACTGTAATCCAAGCCTATTCCCCAACCAGTAACACTGAAGACCTGAAGTTGAACAGTTCTATGACGAACTACAAGACCTTTTAGAACTAACACCCCAAAAAGATGTCTTTTTCATTATATGGGACTGGAATGCAAGAGTAGAAAGTCAAGAAACACATAGACTAACAGGCAAATTTGGCCTTGCAGTACAGAATAAAGTAGGGCAAAGGCTAATAGAGTTTTGCCAAGAGAATGCATGGTCATAGCAAACACCCACTTCCAAACACACAAGAGATGACTCTACACATGGACATCACCAGATGGTCAACACTGAAATCAGATTGATTATATTCTTTGCAGCCAAAGATGGAGAAGATCTAGATAGTCAGCAAAAACAAGACTGGGAGCTGACTGTGGCTCAGATCATGAATTCCTTATTCCAAATTCAGACTTAAATGGAAGAAAGTAGGGAAATCACTAGCCACTCATATATGACCTAAATCAAATCCCTTATGATTATACAGTGGAAGTGAGAAATAGATTTATGAGACTAGATCTGATAGACAGTGTGCCTGAATAACTGTGGACTGAGATTCGTGACATTGTGCAGGAGACAGGGATCAAGACCATCCCCATGGAAAAGAAATGCAAAAAAGCAAAATGGCTGTCTGAGGAGGCCTTACAAATAGCTGTGAAAAGAAGAAAAGTGAAAAGTGAAGGAGAAAAGGAAAAATATTCTCATTTGAATGCAGAGTTCCAAATAATAGCAAGGAGAGATAAGAAAGCCTTCCTCAGCAATCAGTGCAAAGAAACAGAGGAAAACAATAGAATGGGAAAGACTAGAGATCTCTTCAAGAAAATTAGAGATACCAAGGGAACATTTCATGCAAAGATGGGCTCGATAAAGGACAGAAATGGTATGGACCTGACAGAAGCAGAAGATATTAAGAAGAGGTGGCAAGAATACACAGAGGAACTGTACAAAAATGATCTTCATGACCCAGATAATCACGATGGTGTGATCACTCACCTAGAGCTAGACATCCTGGAATGTGAAGTAAAGTGGGCCTTAGGAAGCATCACTACAAACAAAGCGAGTATAAGTGATAGAATTCCAGTTCAGCTATTTCAGTCCTGAAAGATGATGCTGTGAAAGTTCTGCACTCAATATGCCAGCAAATTTGGAAAACTCAGCAGTGGCCACAGGACCAGAAAAGGTAAGTTTGCCCAAAGAAAGGCAAACCAAAGAATGCTCAAACTACCGCAGAATTGCACTCATCTCACATGCTAGCAAAGTAATGCTCAAAATTCTCCAAGCCAGGCTTCAATAGTATGTGAACTGCAAACTTCCAGATGTTCAAGCTGGATTTAGAAAAGGCAGAGGAACCAGAGATCAAATTGCCAACATCCACTGGATCATAGAGAAAGCAAGAGAGTTCCAGAAAAATATCTATTTCTGCTTTATTGATTATGTCAAAGCCTTTCACTGTGTGGATCACAATAAACTGTAGAACATTCTGAAAGAGATGGGAATACCAGATCACCTGACCTGTCTCTTGAGAAACCTGTATACAGGTCAAGAAGCACCAGTTAGAACTGGACATGGAACAACAGACTGGTTCCAAATAGGAAAAGGAATATGTCAAGGCTGTATTTGTCGGGTCCCATCACTTCATGGCAAATGGGAAAACAATGGGAACAGTGACACCCTTTTTCTGGGGGTGGGGCTCCAAAATCACTGCAGATGGTGACTGTGGTCATGAAATTAAAAGGTACTTGCTCCTTGAAAGAAAAGCTCTGACCAATCTAGACAGCATATTAAAAAGCAGAGACATTAGTTTTTCAACTAAGGTCCATCTAGTCAAAGCTATGGTTTTACCAGTAGTCATGTATGAATGTGAGAGTTGGACTATAAAGAAAGCTGAGCACAGAAGAATAGATGCTTTTGAACTGTGGTGTTGGAGAAGACTCTTGAGAATCCCTTGGACTGCCAGGAGATCCAACCAGTCCATCCTAAAAGAGATCAGTCCTGGGTGTTCATTGGAAGGACTGATGTTGAAGCTGAAACTCCAATCCTTTGGCCACCTGATGCAAAGAACTGACTCATTGGAAAAGACCCTGATGCTGGGAAAGATTGAAGGCGGGAGGACAAGGGGATGACAGAGGATGAGATGGTTGGATGGCATCACCGACTCAATGGACATGAGTTTGAGTGGACTCTGGAAGTTGTTGATGGACAGGGTAGCCTGGAGTGCTGCCCTCTGTGGGGTCACAAAGAGTCAGACATAACTGAGAGACTGAATTGAACTGATGCTGGGAAAGATTGAAGGTGAAAAGAGAAGGGAGTGGCAGAGAATGGGATGGTTCCATAGTATCACCAACTCAATGGACATGAATTTAAGCAAACTCTGGGGGTTAGTGGAGGACAGAGGAGCCTGGCGCACTGCAGCCCATTGTGTCTCAAAGAGTTGTACATGATTTAGTGACTGAATGATGAGAGATAAAGGAGAGAGAATGTAAAATGTTGATAAAATAATCGTTCCAAATGTATTTATTAGATGGGCTTGTGTTTGATTATTAGGCTTGAATTTTCCTTTATGTTTCATTTATCAGTGACCGTTTACTCCCATGGTCCTGTCCTGCTTACTCCTTCATTGAGAGAGACATCAAAGTCCTTGGTAAAATGTACAGTCCTTTACCTAGGCAACATATATGTGTTATTTTGCCTTCATATTCCCAAGTGTTGCCTCAGTAATTAAAGAAATTAATACCCATCCAATAATAGGACACACACAATATATATACCCACAAAAATATATATATACTAGTTAACCAGGGTCTTTTGGAAATTGTACCTCTTTTTCCTTGACTGTCACACATGCTGACAACTATTTATGATGGAATCTAAAGCCAGATCATTGTGATGTTTGTCCTAGATGGACCTTTCAGGGACCTTTAAGTCAAGTTGTATTGGAAGCCTCTGTTCAGTCTTCCATAGGACCAGTCCAAGGGAAGAAAGTCTTAAACACATACACACACAAAGTCAGAGATTCAGAATATGTAGAGATGTGATAAATTTAACACTCTCATTGTACAGATTAAAAAACTCAGTTCTTGACAACTTGATTGTCCTACCTTGTATTATCGCTAATCAATAGCAGAGCCAGGATTAGAACCCAGGTCTGCTAGCTGTAAAACTAATGGACTTCCCACGGTATCTAGTTGCCCCATATCTAGGTGTTAGATACACTCTTTCAGAGCCCACAAAAACACCAAACAAAGCAAGGCAAAATAACAAAAGCAAGATCCTGCAAGTCTGACATCAAACACTGGGAGAAAAGGTTTAAGTATTAGGTGGACTAGAATTTCAAGCCATTTTGCCCTTTGTAGAAAGTAGATTGCATCAACTGTACTAAACGATATTTTTCCTACTAAAACTGCTAAACAAAAGAACAGAATATGGGTTGCTACTTATTTGGGACTTGAAACATTTTTGGATATCATATGATGTGTATCATTTGACATTGGGCTTCAATAATTTGCAATAGTTATTAGCCAAAACAAAGAGTAAGAATGAGGCTATTGTGTGAAGATGCCTGACTGAGTGCAAAAGGAGTCAGAATAAGGTCATGTTTATTCTACTGGACAGTTTACTCTTTATCTACACACTAGAAGGCAAAAAGCATGATAATAAGGCATATTGGTGACCTAATTTGGGAGGCACTGTCAATGTGAATGAGGAAAGAAAAGTAAAATACATATATACAAGTTTAGACATATATGCCAGGGAAGATACAAGCAGGACTTCAATTCAAAGGAAACCTGACAACAGCTTGGAATGAAATTGTGTTCCAGAAACTCTAAGGATAGGAAAGACATAGAAGATGATAATGACTAAAAAAGAAACAGGGAATTTTAACTGTTTGCAAGATGATAGAACATTATAATACAGAAGAGAGAAAAATATACCCTAAACAAAGAAGTGCAACTATGAATTTATACACATTTACATAAATTTTTCATCTCAAACCCTATGATTAAAAATATTTCTGTTATATTGGAGCAAAAACCATTTTTGGTGTGGAAACGGACACGGTATCAAATTAGCCAAGTAAAGGAATGAGCTGCACAGAAAAGGGACTGCGAGTACAATGTGAAGGTGTTGGTAACATCCTCACGATCCCATTTAAATTAGAGACAAGGGTAGAGAGCAAAAAGGAAGCTGCTGTGTCTACCTTATCTTGTGTATTATGCTTTTTTTCTCTGCTGCTTCGTGGAGAAAAAATCAAATAAAATTTTTCTCTTGTCCTTGTCAGTTTCTAGGTCTAGAAAAGAGTAGCCAGGTGGTTGTTCTAACACATGGCAAAGTGGTGAAGCTGAGGCTCCTACTATAACCCTAGGAGCACTCTTGATATCTCAGCAGACTGGAGCCAGTATTGCTCAGTATTCATCATTCTCCCACCTTTTTGGAATTTACAGGGTTAGAATCCTTTCAACGCTCTTTATCAGAGCATACAACAGTCTATTCCCCACTATATGAAAGTGTCTAACTCTTTGCAATCCCTTGGACTGTAGCCCTCCAAGCTCCTCTATCCATGGGATTTCCCAGGCAAGAATACTGGAGTCGGTAGCCATTCTTTATCCGGGGGATCTTCCCGATACAGTGTATAAGTAATGTTGTAATGAAATTCAGCACATGTGATTACTATGTAGTGAGAGTCTTTCAAAACTTATATGCCATTGGACCAGAAATGGATTCTCCCTACTCAGCTGGATGAAGTACTGCAGTGCCCTTTTGGCAGATGCCTCTATTTCATGATTTCTGCTTCCCTGGTGCCTAAGACTATGAAGCATCCGCCTACAATGCGGGAGACCCAGGTTCAATCCCTGGGTCAGGAAGATCTCCTGGAGAAGGAAATGGCAACCCACTCCAGTATTCTCGCCTGGAAAATCCCATGGCTGGAGGAGCCTAGTAGGTTACAGTCCATGGGGTTGCAAAGAGTCAGACACGACTGAGTGACTTCACTTTCTATTTCATGATAGAATGAATCCATGAAAGACTGTGAGAGATTTAAACTGAAGGCTGACTTACCTAGAAATATTAAATGATCCAAATACACAAATTCTCACCAATCTACAGGTATGCAGGGGTTTAATTGTTCTGCAAAAGTATAAGAGAAATGATAGATGACATATGATAAGTAAAAAAGAGACAGACTTATAAGAAAGAAAAGATATTTTAGCATGAATTTTAGTAAACATCCATCTAGCCTTCAGTTCTAAGAGGACAATCTGCCCAACAATGAAGTAGTCATTATTTACAAGTCAGGACTGCTGGGAGCGTAAAAACAACTTCAGATCATCTCCCAGAAGAGCCTTAGGAATGATCTGGATACCAGATTTTCCCTTTCTCTATTCTGAAAGTCTGCCTGTTTAAAAATTTCAACTGTAGCAGAGCCATCAGAGATGCTCTACTCTTCCTCAGCCAGCACATAAGCTGCTTGGGGTGGTTTTCTCAGACCAGCACACTATTTTGACAAAGGGCCCTGTGTCAGCATTACTTTACCTCACTATATCCTTTCATGAATCAATCCAGGGACTCCTAAACAACATCCTCTTTCTTTGCCTACTCAGTTCTGTGTATCTGAAAGGTTTAGCTTTTAAAAAAACAAACTAAAATAAAGGCCGCAACTCTTAAGATTTCTGAAACAATATCATATGCGCTGTCAGAGCAGTAATAAGGGCTGCTCTGACTTCTTTTTGTGCTCATCACCATGTCTGTGACGGCACAGTGGTGATTATAAACAATTTACTGAATGAATCAGATAAAAGTCATCATTGACAGAACTGATTTACATTCAAGGACCTTAAAATAAGTCCTTCATGGCTGAGGGAAACCTGTTTCTGATACAACTAATATTTATGAGATGTATTTATGAGTACCTGCTGCATGGATCAGGCCCTATTTACTTCATTTCAATCTTACTAAATGAAAAAGAAAAAAAAATCTCACTGAATGCCAACTATTGTGTTTATGCTAGGAACACCGAGATTAATGAAATATAATCATTGTTTTCAAGAGGCTCACAGTCTGGTAGGGAGAGAGATTCCAAATAAATATTAATAGTCACATTTAGTAACGATACAGTAAGTGTAAGGAAAGAAGCAAGCATGGAGGGCTGCAGAAGCAAGCAGGAGGCCTTAAGCAAGGTTTTCTGCAGAAGTGACTTTTGAAAAGTTTGGAAGAAGACTAGAAACAAGAAGCATCTTGAACTAGGGCCAAGGGCTGAGAACCAGTGCTTGAGTGGTACTAGAGAATAGAGTAGGATGTGAGGAGTTGAGGGGCAAATGATGGTCGAAGAGTCAGGCAGAGTCCAGATCATTCAAGGCTTCATGTGACATGTTAAGGAGCTTTCCTAGCAGATACTGGATGGAATATTTTATTCCTAGAAGGAGAATTCTATGGGGGGAAAAAAGAAACTTTGGAAAACATTGGATCACAAAGACTTCTTTAAAGTAGTCTCAACTTAAATATGTTAATATGCATTATGATTCTCCGAAACAAGGGTATACTATACAGTTTTTGTAAAGTGAAACACTTATGAAAGATCATTATTGGGAACTAGAGTTCTGAAAAGCACATTTTGGGAAGAAATGTACAAGTCTTTGGGGAAATCATTAAGAATTTTAAATAGATTGATATTATGGATAGGTATGCATTGTGGAACTCACTGGGAGCACTTCAACCTCTCCAGCAGTAGTCAACGATTGTAAGGGGACAAAATTGATGGCAGAGAGAGAATTTAGGAGACTATCATTCCAGGGGAGCAAAAACAAGGGTCTTCAGTTAGGTAGTTGAGGAAGATAATGATTTTTTAAATATTTAGGAGATTGGAGTGATGAACTTGATCACAGATTGAATCGAAGAGAGTGAGGGATGGGAAATACTCAAAATTTCTAATATGGGTGATTGAGTGAATGGGATGCCAAGAATTAAGTATTTATAAGAGGAGGAGTTGGGCTATAAAAGATACCATGAGTTTAGTTTTGGGAAAATTAACATTGAGGAAGTCTATGTCATATCTGATGGCATTTTTAGGAGATCAATGGATATGAATATGAAGCTTCTGTTAAATACATAGATCTGGTAGCCAACGGTATATAGGTATAGTTAAAATTATGACAATATTAAAAATCAAGTAGAATTATGGGAAATATGGACTAAGGTTGAGAGCCAGGGAGAATTCTAACAACAGTGTTAGTATACATAACAATTTAAAACTTTAAGTCAACTCAAACCACAAACTCACATTGCTATATAAAACACCAACAACACCTATTAGGTCTATTTCAATGATGACTTTGTTGTTGTTCAGTTACTCAGATATGTCTGACTCTTTATAATGCCATGGACTGCATAACGCCAGGCTTCCCTGTCTATCACCAACTCCCAGAGTTTGCTCAAACTCATGTCCATTGAGTTGGTGATGCCATCCAACCATCTCATCCTCTATACTCCCCTTTTCCTCCCACCTTAATCTTTCCCAGCATCAGGGTGGTTTCCAATGAATCAGCTCTTCTTATCAGGCAGCCAAAGGATTGGAATTTCAGCTTCAACATCAGTCCTTCCAATGAATACCCAGGACTGATTTCCTTTAGGATGGACTAGTTGGATTCTCCTTGCAGTCCAAGGAACTCTCAAGAGTCTCCTCCAGCACCACAGTTCAAAAGCATCAGTTCTTTGGCACTCAGCTTTCTTTATAGTCCAGCTCTCACACCCATACATGACTACTGAGAAAACCATAACTTTGACTAGATGGACCTTTGTTGACAAAGTAATGTCTGCTTTTTAATATGCTGTCTAGATTGGCCAGAGCTTTTCTTCCAAGGGGCAAGCACCTTATAATTTCATGGCTGCAGTCACCATCTGCAATGGTTTTGGAGCCCCCCAAAATAAAGTCTGTCACTGTTTCCATTGTTTTCCCATCTATTTGCCATGAAGTGGTGGGACAGATGCTATGATCTTAGTTTTCTGAATGTTGAGTTTTAAGCCAACTTTTTCACTCTCCTCTTTTACTTTTATCAAAAGGCTCTTTAGTTCTTCTTTGCTTTCTGCCATAAGGGTGGTGACATCTGCATATCTGAGGTTATTAATATTTCTCATGGAAGTCTTGATTCTAGGCTTCCCTAGTTGGCTCCACTAAAGAATCTGCCTGCAATGCAAGAGCCGCAAGAGATGTAGGTTTGATCCCTGAGTAGGGAAGATGCCCTGGCGGCAGGCATGGCAGCCCACTCCAGTATTCCTGTCTGGAGAATCCCATGGACAGAGTAACCTGGTGGGCTATGGCCCAAGGGTCATAAAGAGTCAGACACGACTGAAGTGACAGCATGCTCAAAATCTTGATTCCAGCTTATGCTTTGTTCAGCCCAGCATTTTGCATGATGTATTCTGCTTACAAGTTAAATAAGCAGGGTGACAATATACAACCTTGACATACTCCTTTCCCAATTTTGAACAAGTCCATTGTTCCACTGATGATTTTGGATCCACATTAAGTTCATGTCTTTTTTTACTTAGACTTTATTTATATCAAATATTTTCACAGCATTCTCCATTCCCACTCCAATTAAATTACCAGAGTTTTATTTTATTTTTTAACTCAGAAATGCTTTGTTTCTTTTAGTCACTCTTTGAAAATAAGTTCATTAGCAAATAGAGATTTAAACTGAAGCTGTCCAAAGAAGACATATAGATGGCCAAAAGGCACAGGAAAAGCTGCTCAACATCACTAGTTACAAGAGAAACACAAATCAAAATTACATTGA
The DNA here is from genome assembly GCA_007570785.1 of Antilocapra americana. Classification (NCBI taxonomy): domain Eukaryota; kingdom Metazoa; phylum Chordata; class Mammalia; order Artiodactyla; family Antilocapridae; genus Antilocapra; species Antilocapra americana. The sequence continues at coordinate 12,063,510 of ML663563.1, read as the reverse complement.
GGTACCATCTCACACCAGTCAGAATGGCCATCATTAAAAAGTCTATAGATAACAAATAATGGAGTGAGTGTGGAGGAAAGGGACTATTCCTATATTGTTGGTGGGAATGCAAATTGGTGCAGCCACTATGGAAAACAGTATGAAGGTTCCTCAAAAAAAAAAAAAAAACTAAAAATAGAGTTGCCACATGTTGCTCATGTAATAGCAGTTAACTTTGGTTTACTACTAAGTAGCATTCCATTGTTTGGACAGTCAACAATTCATATTCATTCACTTATCAGTGGATATTTGGACTGTTTGCCAATGCTTATGATTACTGCAAATAAAACTGAAATGAACATTTGTGTATATAAAAAATAATGAACTGTGGCTATCATATTCAAATCTATGATTTTGCAGGTTGCTAGTGGTGGTTCCAAAATTTCTATATAGGATAGGCTTCGGGAGGTAATCTGGTTGAAAGGTGCTAAGGTAGGGCTTACATATGACTTATTTTTTCTTTTCTTACTAAGATTAAACCTTTCTTTGAGGAAATTAGGACTTGATGAAAATTATACATGGAGTGGAGGGAGCTAGCTAAATTTTCCAGAGAGCCTCCACTTGGCCCCACGACTGCTCTTTCACATAATTAAACATGTGGTAATTAATATTTCAAGCTGATACTGAAACTGACCTTCTAAGTAGCTAACAATATGTTAATCTGGAAAATGTCTCCAGCAATTAAATTGTGCTATGCTGTATCTTCTTCGTATTTCTATTAATTTAATTTATACTTTTGATTAAATAACCTATCAGCATTCTATTCTTTAGTACATTGAAGTTGCTTTTTAAGAGCACTGTGATTGAACTTTAAAATCCAGTCATCGGGACTTCTTGGTGGCTAAGATTAACAATCCTGAAGCAAGCGGCCTGGGTTCCAAACTTGGTCAGGGAATTAGATCCTACATGCTACAACTAAGAGTCCTCAAGCCATAACTAAAGATCCCTCAGGCCATAAGAAGACTGGTGCAGCCAGATAAAATTTCTTTAAAAATACAGTCATCCATGGCAAAACATAGTTTTGTTTTATTGTATTGTTGATTTTCAGTTTTTATAATGTAGATACTAAAATTTTCACATAGCCATGTAAATCTTTTGTAGAAAAAGTCAGAGTATAAATAAAAGTTAGTAAATAAGTGTACTGATTTGGAATAATAAAATAAATTATGTATCTCATTCATTCATGTTGTAAATTACATACACTGGTATTTGAGTTGCAAGTTTATGTTATATGAATGTGAAGGAATATTAAGAAAAATGGAACAAACAAAACAATGACATATTCTGTGCGTATATCAAAAAACAGTAGTTCAGCAGATTATAGGGCTTCCCAGGTGGCTCAGTGTTAAAGAATCTGCCTGGCAAGTCAGGACACTTAGGAGACATGGGTTTGGTCCTTGGGTTGGGAAGACCTCCTGAAAGAGGAAATGGCAACCCACTCCAGTATTCTTGCCTAGGAAATCCATGGACAGAGGAGCCTGGTCAGCTGAAATCCATGGGGTCACAAAGAGAGGGACACAACTGAGCACGCATGCAGGCAATAGATTATACTTCGTTAATTTAAAGAATTAAAACAGTTTCTTTAGCACAAAGTTTTCTTCCCAAGAGTAATGTAGACATTAAAAAATTCAGCTTGTCTTATAGTTATTGTGACTTTGGGAAGAGTAGAGGTAATATCTCTGGTGTATATACCTACTCCAAATACAGCTTTGCAAAAGGCAGTTTTGCCTGAAATCCTTGCACTGGGTACAATTAAGTTGAAGTTTAATCAAGTCAAGGTGATTTTCAATGCCCAGGTTCATGCTCAAAACAATGTTCATTGTGAGGTTTTCAGAAAGATTAATGCATGGCCCATGCATTAGCCCAAGAGATGATGTTTAATTAAAGGAATAAAGAAATACCAGCAATTACTATTTCCAAAGACTGGTTTCTTTCAAAGAATGCCAAAGAAAGTATATTTTATATCAATAGAATCTTTGCAAATTTAGAGCAGAGATAGTAAATTGAATCTCATACAAATTTAAAGCTGGTTCTTCACTCTGGATAATGGGCTCCAGTTTCGTCCATCTGAGTAGAGTTGCCAGAAGCAAAAACAACAATACAGTATATTAACGCATATATATGGAATTTAGAAAGACGGTAACGAGAACTCAACATGCGAGACAGCAAAAGGAACGCAGATGTATAGAATAGACTCGTGGACTTTGTGGATGAGGGTAAGGGTGGGATGATATGGGAGAAGGGCATTGAAGCATGTTAATTGTCATGTGTCTAATCAATCGCCAGCCCAGGATTGATGCTCGGGGCTGGTACAGCGAGATTTCCCGGGGGGGAGGGAGGAGGGAGGGGGGTTCCGGAGGGGAAGCGTATGTAAACCCATGGTGATATCATGACAATGTATGGCAAAAACAATAAAAAAAAAAAAAGAAAAAAAAAAAGCTGGTTCTTAAAAAATAATTTATTTAGGAAGAAGAAAGACATGTATTAAGACTCAGTTTTGGATAAAAGATACTTCATATTTTATTCTTTGTCATAAGAGATGAGTTTAGGGATTTTCCTGTTGGCTCAATGGTAAAGAATCTGCCTGCTAATGCAAGAAGCACGGTTCGATCCCTGGTCCAGGAAGATTCCCACATGTCATGGAGCAACTAAGCTCATGTGCTGAAGCCTACGTGCCTTAGAGCGAGCCTGTGCTCTACAACAAGAGAAACCACCATATGGGAAGCCTGTGCCCTGAAACTAGAGAACGGCCCCTGCCCTCAGCAACTAGAGAAGAGCCTCTGCAGCAACATGGACCCCACACAGTCAAAAATAAATCAAAATTTTAAAAAAGATTAGAGGTTAGGCTTTAATGCTGAAATTTTAGTTAAGATAGATGATTATATTAACTGGTATTTCTTAGGAAACTTAGTATTTCTTGGGAAATTCTTATAAAATCTGTTGTTGCTGATAAATAATAAAATGTTTATGAGAACCTATCTCCCTTCCAGAGAGATGTCAAGCCCCTCTTTGGTCTGAGCTTTCTGGCTTCAAATTGCAAAGGAACCTCACAAGGTGTGAATCTGGAGTTTAAAGATGACTAAAAGGGAAAATTCTGAGTAGAAAGGCTGAAATGAATTTCATGATCTTGAGATATTTCCCTGCCTCATTTCCAGAATGTAAACAATCCCCAAAAGACCAAGAAAAATATTATTGAGAGTCAAAGATTAGCAAAATAATGTCAGTAGGGGAATTAACTATTTTTCAATCAGATATATGTGATGATTTTTTGAGCCTTTATTTATCATATATGCAGGTTTTATTTTTGCCACCTTATGAAAACCAGACCATGTAAATGATGAAAAATTCAGGCAGATTTTTTAAGTTTTTTTTTTTTTTCACCCAAAACTCTGCTTGTGAGATTGGAGTTCTCCCACCAGCAATTGAATCCAGGCCACAACAGTGAAAGCTCCAAGTCCTACCCACTGGACCACAAGGAAATTTCCTCAGGCATCCTGTTTGTGAAACAGCCTTAATAGAGTCTCTGAGTTTAAATATGTGTTTTCACTTAATCCACATTTTAGTAATATAGAGGAAATCGATAGTAAATTATAGATTTGGTATTGGTAGATTTCAGAAGTAACATTTATATATCTGTGTTATTTCTATCCATATTTTCAACTTCAAGTAATGGCAGTTTGGGGTCATACTGTGGTTTACTTTCTGTTTCCCACATTCTCAGTTCAGTTCAGTCGCTCAGTCACGTCCGACTCTCTGTGACCTCATGAACTGTAGCATATCAGGCCTTCCTGTCCATCACCAATTTCTGGAGTCTACCCAAACCCATGTCCATCGAGTCGGTGATGCCATCCAACCATCTCATCCTCTGTCGTCACCTTCTCCTCTTGCCTTCAATCTTTCCCAGCATCAAGGGTCTTTTCAAATGAGTCAGCTCTTTGCACCAGGTGGATAAAGTATCCGAGTTTCAGCTTCAACATCATTCCTTCCAATGAACACCCAGAACTGATCTCCTTTAGGATGGACTGGTTGGATCTCCTTGCAGTCCAAGGGACTCTCAAGAGTCTTATCCAACACCACAGTTCAAAAGCATCAATTCTTTGGTGATCAGCTTTCTTTATAGTCCAACTCTCACATCCATACATGACTACTGGAAAAACCATAGCCTTGACTAGACGGACCTAAGTTGACAAAGAAATGCCTCTGCTTTATAATATCCTGTCTAGGTTGGTCATAACATTCTAAGCAGGTTCTTTATCATCCGAACCACCAGAGAAGCTCCATAATTATATATACTCATATAATATTTGGCTTCCCAAGTGTTCAGTTCATTTCAGTTGCTAAGTCATGTTCAAATCTTTGTGACCCAATGGACTGGAACAAAGTTCCAGTTCAGTCGCTCAGTCATGTCTGACTCTTTGCAACCCCATGAACTGCAACATGCCAGGCTTCCCAGTCTATCGCCAAACTCCAGAACTTACTCAAACTCATGTCCATCAAGTTGGTGATGCCATCCACCATCTTATCCTCTGTTATCCCCTTCTCCTCCCACCGTCAATCTTTCCCAGCATCGAGGGTCTTTTCAAATGAGTCAGCTCTTTGCATCAGGTGGCCAAAGTATCGGAGTTTCAGCTTCAACATTAGTCCTTCCAATGAACACCCAGGACTGATCTCCTTTAGGATGGACTGGTTGGATCTCCTTGCAGTCCAAGGGACTCTCAAGAGTCTTCTCCAACACCACAGTTCAAAAGCATCTATTCTTCTGTGCTCAGCTTTCTTTATATTCCAACTCTCACATCCATACACGACTACTGGAAAAACCATTACTTCAATTAGATGGACCTTTGTTGGCAAAATAATGTCTCTGCTTTTTAATATGCTGTCTAGATTGGTCAGAGCTTTTCTTCCAAGTAGCAAGTGCCTTTTAATTTCATGGCTTCATTCACCATCTACAGTGACTTTGGAGCTTCCCAAAATAAAGCCTGTCATTGTTTCCATTGTTTCCCCATCTATTTGCCATGGAGTGATGGGACCAGATGCCATGATCTTAATTTTATGAATGCAGAGTTTTAAGTCAGCTTTTTCACTCTCTACTTTCATTTTCATCAAGAGGCTCTTTAGTTCTTCTATGCTTTCTGCCATAAGGTGGTGTCATCTGCATCTCTGAGGTTATTGATATTTCTCCCAGCAATCTTGATTCCAGCTTGTGCTTCATCCAGCCTGGCATTTTGCATGATGTACTCTGCATATAAGTTAAATAAGCAGGGTGACAATATACAGCCTTGATGTACTCCTTTCCTGATCTGGAACCAGTCTGTTGTTCCATGTCCAGTTCTAACTGTTGTTTCTTGACCTGCATACAGATTTCTCAGAAGGTCTGATATTCCCATTTCTGTCAGAGTTTTCCACAGTTTGTTGTGATCCACACAGTCAAAGGCTTTGGCATAGTCAATAAAACAGAAGGATATGTTTTTCTGGAACTCTCTAGCTTTTTCAATGATCCAATGGATGTTGGCAATTTGATCTCTGGTTCCCCTGCCTTTTCTAAATCCAGCTTGAACATCTGGAAGTTCATGATTCACGTACTGTTGAAGCCTGGCTTGGAATTCTGAGCATTACTTTGCTGGCGTGTGAGATGAGTGCAGTTGTGCAGTAGTTTGAACATTCTTTGGCATTGCCTTTCATGGGATTGAAATGAAAACTGACCTTTTCTAGCCCTGTGGCCACTGCTGAGTTTTCCAAATGTGCTGGCATATTGAGTGCAGTACTTTCACAGCATCATCATTTAGGATCTGAAATAGCTCAATTGGAATTCCATCACCTCCACTAGCTTTGTTCATACTGATGCTTTCTAAGGCCCACTTGACTTCACACTCCAAGATGTCTGGCTCTAGGTGGGTGATCACACCATCATGGTTATCTGGGTCATGAATTTTTTTTTTGTATAGCTCTTCTGTGTATTCTTGCCACCTCTTCTTAATATCTTCCTCTTCTCTTAGGTCCATACCATTTTTCTTTTATTGTGCCCATCTTTGCATGAAATGTTCCCTTGGTGTCTCTTATTTTCTTGAATTGATCTCTAGTCTTTCCCATTCTGTTGTTTTCCTCTATTTCTCTGCATTGATTGCTGAGGAAGCCTTTCTTATCTATCCTTGCTATTCTTAGGAACTCTGCCATTAAATGGGTATAGCTTTCTTTTTCTCCTTTGTCTTTTGCTTCTATTCTTTTCTCAGCTATTTGTACTGCTGAGGGATAACCATTTTGCCTTTTTGCATTTCTTTTTCCTGGGATGGTCCTGATCCCTGTCTCCTGTACAACGTCATGAACCTCCGTCCATAGTTCTTCAGACGCTCTATCAGATCTAATCCCTTGAATCTGTCACTTTCACTGTATAATCATAAGGGTCATACCTGAATGGTCTAGTGGATTTTCCTACTTTCTTCAATTCAAGGCTTCCCAGGTGGCTTTGTGGTAAAGAATCTGCCTGCCAATGCAGGAGACACAAGAGATGTGGGTTTGGTCTCTGGATAACGACGATCCCTTGGAAGAGGAAATGGCAACTCACTCCAGTATCCTTGCCTGAAGAATCTCATGGACAGAGGAGCCTGAAGGGCTACAGTCCATACACAAAGAGTTGGACATGACGGTGCAATCTATTATTTATTTATATATTATGTAAGCAATGTTGAGAGTCCCTTTGACTGAAAGGAGATTGAACCAGTCAGAAATCAACCCTGGATATTCATTGGAAGGACTACTGCTGAAGCTGAAGCTCCAATACCTTGGCCCCTGGTGTGACGAGCTGACTCATTGGAAAAGACCCTGATGCTGGGAAAGATTGAAGGCCAAAGGAAAAGGGAGCGGCAGAGAATGAGATGGTTAGATAGCATCATCGACTCGATGGACATGAGTTTCAGCAAACTACAGAAGACAGTGAAGGACAGAGAAGCCTGGCATGTTGTGGTCCATGGGGTTGCAAAGATTCAGACACAACTTAGTGACTGAACAACAACAGAGCAATAATAAAGCTTTATTTTTCTTTAAACAAAACAACAATAAGGCAATGTTTATATTCATAATCACTATTTGTTCTTATTATAAAAAGGACTCTAAGCTGTTAATTTGTAAATCTTAATTAGGCTGATTTTTCTTGCTGCCAGCAAATATTCTTACATCTCTATCTTATCTGCTCCAACCTTCTCTGTAGCCCTCTCTTCCAACTGCTATTCTCATTCTATGTTTCCCTGGTCCTACTGAATCCTGTCAGAATGACTTTGCCTGAGAAAGCATGAGTTCAAACACCTATATATCTAGATTTGACAAAAGCTGTGAATAATATTTTCATTTAAAAAATCAAACACTTCCTGAAGAATCTACCTTAGAGCAACATTCTCTAAAATGGACATTTAGCACATAGGGTTTGTACAAGATGATGCATAGAGTATGTGATAAAACTTTGGATGCTTCTGTTTCTGTTTTTTTGTTTTGCTTGGTTTCTTTTTGACTGCACTGCACAGCATGAGAGATCTTTGTTCCCAATGAGGATGGAACCTATGCAACCTGCAGGGAAAGTGTAGATTCTTAAACCACTGGACCACCAGGGAAGTCCCTCAGCTTATGTCTTCTTATCCTCTTAAAATGTCAGTTTTCACATGTTTTATAATGTACGTATATTTATAATACCTTAGGCTAGTAGAACATGTTTATAGAGCAGAATTCCCCCTGCCCCCTGTCCCCCACCCCCCACAAAGTTTTGATGATGATTGAAGTTGCATTTTAAAGTTTTTTTTTTCTGTTTTTTTCAGTTTGGTCTGTGTTGACCCAATGTTCAGACACTTGATTCAGAGAGCCCTCATAGAACCTAAGTAGAAAGATGCCTGGATAAGTTTTTTTATATGGTCACTATAGTGTTCTAAGAAGAAGGGATGAGAAGGGATGTAAATGGACTCTGAACACTTATGATAATTGATGTGTATCAGACTTTGATTTCAGTCAATATGTGACTTTAGCATAAATGTATTTTAGAGAAACATAAAGAAAACCAGATTCAATGAAATATTCATAAAAGGCCTAACATGCTCAACAAAAATATATTAAGTATCTTTTATGTACAAGACATCACAAAATTCTGGGAATGAAGTAGGAGATGAAAAATACTAGGATATATAGATGAACAAGATATGATCTTTCTCACCAGGGGAATTCCAGTCTGGTAAAAGAGATATACAAAGTAAGCATGTAAAATATGAAAAACGCTGAGAGCTGGTAGAAAGAAGACTAGTAGAACTGTATCTCAGGTGTGAAGAATTATATTTTCTCTTACTTGCTGGTTTAGACTAAACTGACACCCAGCTAAATTTTAAGTAAATAAGGAATAATTATTAATTTTAAATATACCCCATAACACGGAACATACTTACACTAAAAATTTACTTTTTAAAAAACTATGAAATTCAAATTTAACAGGGCATCCCGTGTTATTACTCCCTAAGTTTGGCAACCCTATTTTAGGCAAGTGTGCTGGTTATTTATAGTCTGCCAGACTCACCCACCCTCTTCTGCCCTACTCTGTATCCCTCCTGGAGATTGACTCCTGAGGACTCTGTTTCCTGTGTTTCCTTGCCAGTTGGCTTCTTGTTGAAGTCAGCCAGTGGGAGGGGCTGGGAGCAGAGTAGACAGCAGGAGCAGGGAGAGATCAGGTCTTCTTCCTTGCCTCTTCCATGCCTTTGTGAAGCTTCTCTGGTGGTATCAATATTCCTGTATAGAAACAACTCTTGCATGACAGTTCTGCCTTCATGCCTTTAGCTCTCTTGCAACACTGGTCACACTTTTTTCCTCCCATGTATCTTTCAGGTTTGGAAGTAGCAACAACTTTCCTTTGCTGCTAAAATCTGGATGCCTCTGCATTCTTTTTGGTTTCCCTAACTTTGCGTATATCTCTGTAGGTAGTCTATTATAATCTTCTATTGAACTGAGTTTCGTTCCTGGTCCCTGGTTGGTAAAGCCAGTCTCTTTCTTTGAGTCACATCTCTTTATTTATGAGATGAGGAAAATAATACCTCTTTTATAAATATATATATATATGTATATATAGTAAGGAGATTATATACATGGATATCATGGAGTGGTTCAGGGCTCTCACATTTGAATTCATACTTAGCACACATTTTACAGCTCTGGTATAGCTGAGTGTTGTTGTTCAGTTGCTATTCTGACTCTTTGTGACTCCATGGGCTGCAGCATGCCAGACTTCTCTGTCCTTCTCCATCTCCCAGAGTTTGCTCAAACTCATGTCCATTGAGTCAGTGATGCCATCCAACCATCTCATCCTCTGTCACCCCCTTCTCTTCCTGTCCTCAGTCGTTCCCAAGATCAGGGTCTTTTCCAATGAGTTGGCTCTTTGCATCAGGTGGCCAAAATACTGGAGCTTCAGCTTCAGCATCAGTCCTTCCAATGAGTATTCAGGGTTGATTTCCTTTAGGATTGACTCATTTGATCTCCTTGCAGTCCAAGGGACTCTCGAGAGTCTTCTCCAGCACTACAGTTCAAAAGCATCAATTCTTTGGGACTCAGCTTTCTATATGGTTCAACTCTCACATCCATACAGAACTACTGGGAAAAGCATAGCTTTGACTATATGTTCTTTTGTCAGCAAAGTGACATCTCTGCTTTTTAATACGCTGTCTAGGTTTGTCATAGCTTTTCTTCCAAGGAGCAAATGTCTTTTAATTTTGTGGCTGCAGTCACCATCCAAAGTGATTTTGGAAACCAAGAAAATAAAATCTGCCACTGTTTCCACTTTTTCCCCATCTACTTGCTGTGAAATGATGGGACAGGATACCATGATCTTAGTTATTTGAATGCTATATTTCAAGCCAGTTTTTTTTACTCCTCTTTCACCTTCATCAAGGGGCTCTTTAGTTCCTTTTCACTTAGTGCCATTAAAAATGGAGTTGTTACTATAGTCACTTGAATGCACACCCTTTCACCTCCCTCTTTTCTCACCATGAGCTAATTATATGCCATTGCTGGTATTCCATTTAATCTTTTTGAGTCTCAATTTCTTCATGTGTTAAATTGAGATTTTACTTATTTCACCTGCCTCACAAGATTTTTATGTTAAGATCATTTTTGTTGAGGCACTTGTAAAACACTACAAATATTAGCATTATTATTTATTTTGCAGGTTACTTTCTTATGTTATTTATAATTCTGTCTCAAATGACTTAGAATAACACTCAGTGTTTTTCTGCAAGAAAACAGAGATAAAACTTCCACTCACATATAAACTACTTTCTAAAAGTAGGTGTGCATTTTCTAGACATTATCCATAGATTCTGTGATGGTAGGTATGGTGTAATGTCCTGCTAGCCCACTGATCTTTCTTCTCCTCTGTGCTGAGCTGCTCTCCTACTTTAATGGAAGTTTCTCAATATGGGTTTCTAGTAGGGTAGACAAGAGAATTCTAACTTCTGAAAACGTGTTCATAGTTTACCTGGACAGGTAAGGCTAACTTAGGGGTTGAGAGAGGAGATTATCTTCTGAACTTCAGTTAGCACAAATCAATTGATTAGATTAACCCAGAGTTAGCTAAAAATATCCAGATGGTAAGATGGGCACATTTCAGTGGAGGAGCAACAAATGATCACAAACATCTAAGAATAAATAGCTCAACAAGCTTTCATTCTATTTAAACTCAACAGAAGGTGGCTGCTTCTCTAAGATGCCCCCCACCAGATTGTGACTTCTCAGTTCATTTTTTTAACTACCTATAAAATCATAACACATGGCTCTGACTTCTTTTCATTTTACAATTCACCTTTCAGCACTAGATTACTATAGCTTCTAATTTCTATCTGGGCAAAAGAATTCTTTAAAAGGCAGGAGGTCAAAGTCACAGGCAAACACACATGCACACAAATATATTTAGTTTTATAAATAGAATCTTCATTCTCCATCTGTGATTACTGACAACTGATTTCTTGTTTCAGACCATGTTATCTTCTCTACCTACATAATAGCAGTTACCTCTGTTGATTTGAGAAATGAAAGCTGATTTTAAATTATCTTAGAGAAAATGTAATTACAAAGGATATTGAAAGTTTTCCATATATAGTCCATTCTAAACTCAATATAAAATTTCTTGAATTGTCTATATCAATCCTCATTCCCCAAATCTCCTTTTGTTGGTATTTGTGATTGAGAATTGACAGCAGTTATACTAAGCCTCTGGGATAATGAGGGTAAGACTTTCCAGTAATGAGGTGTCACTAGAGCTTAGCTACTACTCTAATCAATTACTTTGTTTTGCCTGAATTTATGACTACATATTGCTCTCTTAAATGTAGCTGAGAGCAGACAAATAGATACTGTTGGTAGAAAGAGGTATGGAGCCAGTAGAAGGATTAGGATCTGCTCATCATCACTACTGGGAAAATAATTCACAATAACTCAAGGGTGGGCTAGTTTATCATTCTCTTACATACAGTTTAGCAAATATTGTTTTGGAGAAATGAAATTATGTCCTGCTCTGCCATCAAGTATAAACTCACCTCAGCTGTTTTGATCTTCATTTCCCGAGGTGAGCTGATTATTGTACTGGGTACAATAAACGTGCTGTGTGCTTAGTTGCTCAGTCATATCCAGCTCTTCGTGACCCCATGGACAGTGGCCCACCAAGCTCTCTGTCCATGGGGATTCTTCAGGCAAGAATACTGGAGTGGGTTGCTATGTGCTCCTCCAGGGGATCTTCCCAACCCAGGGATTGAACCTAGGCCTCCTGCTTTGTAGGCAGATTCTTTACCATCTGAGCCACCAAGGAAGCTCAGATACAATAAATAGGTTATGGGAAAAAGTCATATGTGTGTATGAAAAATAATATTCATTTAAAAGACACAATGATTGTTGTTTTTGCTTCTGGCTTACTTCACTCTGGATAATGGGCTCCAGTTTCGTCCATCTGAGTAGAATTGCTTCAAATGAATTTTTTTTTAATGCTGAGTAATATTCCATTGTGTATATGTACCACAGCTTTCTTATCCATTCATCAGTTGATGGGCATCTAGGTTGTTTCCATGTCTTAGCTATTGTAAACAATGCGGCGATGAACGTTGGGGTACACGTGGCTCTTTCAATTCTGGTTTCCTCGGTGTATATGCCCAGCAGTGGGATTGCCAGGTCATATGGCAGGTCTATTTGCAGCTTTTTAAGGAACCTCCACACTGTTTTCCATAGTGGCTGTACTAGTTTGCATTCCCACCAACACACATATATATGGAATTTAGAAAGACAGTAACGAGAACCCAACATGGGAGACAACAAAAGGAACGCAGATGTATAGAGTGGACTCGTGGACTTTGTGGATGAGGGTAAGGGTGGGATGATATGGGAGAAGGGCATTGAAGCATGTTAATTGTCATGTGTCTAATCAATCGCCAGCCCAGGATTGATGCTCGGGGCTGGTACAGCGAGATTTCCCGGGGGGGAGGGAGGAGGGAAGGGGGTTCCGGGGGGGAAGCGTGTGTAGACCCATGGTGATATCATGACAATGTATGGCAAAAACAATAATAAAAAAAAAATCCAATGAAACAAACAAACAAAAAAATAAATAAAAGACACAATGAAATTAAAATAATTTTTAAGAGCAGTTGAATATTCACAGCAAATTTGAGGGCACGGTACAGAGAATTCCTATATATACCCAACACTGACACATGCATAACCTTCTTCTTATCACCATCCCCCTTCAGAGTGGTACATTTGTTACAACTGATGAACCTACATTGATATCATTATCACCCAACGTCCATAGTTTACATTATGGTTCACTCTAGTGTTATATATTCTTTGGACAAATACATAATGACATATATCTATCATTGTAGTACCAAAAAAAACACACAGTAAAACATTTATAGTCACTAAATAAACCATGATAATAATCACTTTTAACATCATATAGAGAACTTTCTGTTGTTGCATACTTTAAAAAATTTTAGATTTTATAGCATAGGTGTTATATTACCCCCCCCAAAGCAATGAAGTTAGAACATATGAGAATGACTAGTCCAGCATCCTAATTTTACATAGAAAACTAAGGCCCATATAGATTAGGTGACTTTCCCAAAGACACAGAGCTGGCTCGTGGCAGAAGATTGTACCAGACATGATTCCACATCTTTTGACTCTTAGTTTTGCCATCTTCCCACTTCTTTGCACACAGATATTTACTTCTATGTTAAAAATTAAATTTATGCTTATAGTTAATAATTTTATTTTTAAAAGTGGTCCTCATCTTAGACACGATAAAATCGCCTGGACTGATGTTTAAACTACCAATGTCAGACTACATCCCAGATCAATTCCATTACAGCATGTATTTGTGTGTGTGTGTGTGTGTGTGTGTGTGTGTGTGTGCACTCAGTCACTCAGTTGTGCCCATCCTATGTGTTTACAGTTAAGTTTAAATAAAGAAAGAAGCTATGTGCTGTTTGGGAAATGTTTTTTTTTTTTTTTTCTATGTGTGTGGAAATAATGGGTGGGGTGGACAAATTATGGGTGTAAGAATTTCATGTATCTTCTAAATGCTTTGTAATAGATCAAGTTTTGGGAAATAAAAAACTCAACATTTATACAGTGAGTACTTACTATGCACTGTGAGGATGTAGAAATAGAATATGTGAATTCCCTGTCCTGTGAAAATTCACAAATTTCTATAGGAGATAAAACATGTACACACATTACACTGAAAGGAAAAACCAAGTTTGATTATATGTAGAAACTAGTATTATAAACATCTTAGAAATTCAAAGAGCAGGGAGAGAATGCACCATTCTCTAATCAGAAACACTCTATAGAGAAGTCAGGATTTGAGTTAGGATGTAGAATATGGGTGATGTTTTCTTGTGTGAAGACTAGGTGGAGAATTTTTAGATTCAGATAAGAGAACAGCAAAGTCTGGAAGCAAAGAAGTATAATGCCAATTTAAAGAGAATACGGACTAGGACAATTTGATATACCAAAATTGTGTCACAGAGTAGCAGAAAATAATATGAAAAGGTAGCTGGATTTTAACTGATGTTGAACTTCTATTGGATCGGTTGCTTTTTCTTACTGATTCAATGGACTCTTTGTATACTATGAGCAATAATAATAGCTCTAAGCTAACCCTATTATTATCTCCATTTTATAGATAATAAATTTGAGGCCCAAAGGAGTTAAATAACTTGCCTAAGATCAACAGACCATAGAATATGGTGTAGCTAGTATCTGTATATGGCACTCTCATTCCTGAGTCTGTGCTCTTAAACATCACCTATACTGGTTTTGTGTGTCTATCATATGTGTTGCAAATATTTTCTCCATTTTCATTTATCATCTTAACTTTTTGTGTGATGTTTTTCACTGTTTAGACATTTGAATTTTTATATAGTCAAATTTTTAATATTTTAAAAAATATACTCAGTTTTGTTTTATACTAAGGCTTAATGTGAAGAATAATTAAAAATTCTACTGTATTTTAGTCTGAAGCTTTATGATTTTTATTTTCAACTTCATGATAATTAGTCTTGAATCTCTTACTATGTGTCTATCATCTGTGGTAGGGGTCTAATTTCACTTTTCCTCCAGATGGCTATCCATTTATCTCCAAAATATATCTTTTCTCTAATGAGTTGATATCCCACCTTGATACAGTAGATGTTCAGAAATTTGCTAAATTACTGGACTTTCTATCAATTAGTGTTTCATTCTGGTTAAAAAGAATTCTTGTAGAAATTTAACCTTGGAAGGGTTACTAATTAGAAATACTACAGTGCAAGTTAGATAATATTGAGTTCTTAATATGTAGCTGAGATTAACGTAGCAAAGAACAATAATTTTGGCTCTGGAGGTCAAATCTTCATGAAGAAGAAAGATGATTAAAGAAAAAATTAATTTTAATTTAGGTTATGGAGAAAGAAACTATTGCCTTCTTCACAATTTTGCCTTTTATAAGCAAAATTCTCACATTTTTTGATGATAACAATTTAAGGACACCTGGCAACAACTGAAGTTATGAAGACCTATAACGTGACTTTTTAGTAAGCAAGTATCTCCAAAGTGTTCCATTATCTCCCAGCTTTCGACCAATGCAAAAGCCATCAAACAAGATGATCATAATGATAAATAATCTAGTGAAGACCCTTTCTCTGGAAATGTGAAACTAAGATGTGCTTTTGGGGGAAATACCAAAACTTTTAATTTCTTCCAGGAAAACATACATGTGTATCAGTGATTCTTCTCTGTAGAGTATTGGGAAATTCACATGCAATATATTGAATAGTTTCCCCCCATTTCACTATGTGCATGCTCTGAACAATTAATGTCCCTACTTGCCTTCACGGTGGTTCAGAGTGATCTAACACAGATTCAACCATCTGTCCATGTTTTGTTCCATTTGCAACATTTGTTCTTCCTGCTGATCTGACTGCTTCTTTTCTCTGCTTCCTGACTCAGATAGAGCAAGCTGTTCCAGAAATGTGTTTGTTAGCCAAAAGCAAGTCCCTTTGACTATAGAAATATAAAATTCACCCCAGCTAGTAATGTTTAAGAAAACCATTGAGTTTTTCTTTTTCCTTTTTAAAAAACATATTGCTTAGAAAGCATTCAAGGTCTTAATGATAGAGGCTTTTGAATCTGTTGGCAAAATCAAATCTAGGTAAATCTAAAACCGTGGTTGGAAGAAATAAACAGTGTTTTTTTTTTATACATGGCTCTGAAGATCACTGGTGTCCTCTTTCAGTAAAGTTTCCACTTTCCTGCTTGATAAGTACATCTCAGGACATCTTACTGGAATCACTTACCTTCTTACTGAAGTACATTCTTGAGTTGTTCCCTCAGTGAGAATCATTTAGTGGTAAATCCTCTTGGGTTTACTTATTTATTTTTGAATAGTGTATTTCATTTTCAGAAAGTCATTCTGATTGCATATTATTCCACTATCTTCTGGCTCCCATTATTATTATTAAGGGATTAGCTGCCAGTTTAGCTATGTCTCCCTTGTGGGTAATCTATCTTTTCTTTCTAGTTGCATTTAAGACCTTCTTCCTGTCTTTGTTGTTCTGCAGCTTTATTCTGTATGTATGTATGGATTTCTTTTTATTTATACAGTTTGGCATTTATTGGACTTCCTGAATGTGGTTATGTCGTCAACTGATTTTAGAAAATTCTTAGCCATTTTTTTTTTCTTTTTGACTGTGCTACACAGTTTGTGGGATCTTAGTTCCACAACCAGGGATTGAACCCAGGACCCTGGCAGTGGAAGCACAGAGTCCTAACCAATGGACCACCAGGGAATTCCCTTAGTCATTATTTCTTCTCATATTGTCTTTACTTATCTCAATTGATTTTTGAGGAATTCTAATTAGCCCTCCTCACTCTGCACTTTATGTCTCCAAAACTCACTTTGGTGTTTTACATCAATTTGTCCCCTCAATCTGCAATCTGAAAATTTTTTCAGTTCTATGACTCACTTATTCTAGTCAGCTATATCTAATATGCTTTCTAATTCTTTGGTTGAGTTTTATATTCATTACATTTTCATTTTTATGAGTTCAATGTATTAGCTTTCAAATCTTCCTGATCAGTTCCTATTACCTCTTTCTGATTCTCAGATATTTCAATCTCAGTTATATTCCTGGAAATATATCAGAGTAATTTTGTATGTTTATCTGATAATTTCAGTATCTGTAGTCTGTTAAGGTCTTGTTCTGTAGTATATTATTTATTCTATTTCTGATTTTTTCCTTTTGTGCTTGTAATTTTTAAATTATTATTAAATAGTTGGATTATTTAATTGTGTATTATTAAATAATTGGAACTCTATCTATAGATATTAAGGCTAACATAAGAGTATACTCTTCCAAGGAGGGTTTGTTTTCTTCTTCCAGGGGCCTTCCAGGAAACACAACATACCAATACCACTTAAATCACAACGCTCAATTACAGAAGATTTAGACTCCAAACCCTTGTGAAGATAGCATAATGGCCAAAATTTTGTGGAGAGACTTCTTTTTTAACTTCTGACCAGAGCCGATTCTGTGACTGTGCATCTACTTTACTATTAACATGGTCAAGTTTGTTTTTTTATATTTTGCTCTTTTTCTGAGACTATAGGTCTTAAAGAATTTCACTTTCATAAAGTATGATTTCTGGTTTACTTAAGTAAAAAGGTGTTTTTCAGAAGGATATTGAGAATCAATGCTGTTCTGGGCATCAATTAACAAGAATGATAGGAGACGTTGTATTAGCACTATTTTAGTTAGGACATCTCCACTGAGATGAATGTATTTCAACTATTTTCAGTACCTTTACTAAGTCTGCTCAAGATTCAAATTTCAGGAGTTCTGGGAAGAAGGTGGCAGAGTGGCAACAGAATTTTCTTGAATCTTTACATGAAAGTAGAGTGAGAAACTAGATAACAAAGCCATCTGGAGAGCATTTATAATAGAATTAAATGAATAAGATGTCCCTCCCAGCCCCAAAATACTGGTATCCACAGGCTTGTATGTTATCACTGTCTTGGTGGAAGAAAGCTGGAAGAAGCACTAAGGCATCTGACAGACCTAAGAACAAAATAATACCAGAAATTTCCACTGGGATTAAAAAAGATAGTTTTCATTTTTTTCTACTGATATAGCTCTACTGATATCTATCCTTTAGTTAATCCATTATGACTAAATTCCTATAGCTGTTTTAAAATCCTTGTCTGCTAATTCCAACATTTAGGCCATTCAGGATTGCTTTCTCTTAATTGTTTTTTATCTTCTCCATGGGTCATATTTTTCTGTTTCTTTGCAAATTAATTATTTTTATTGTATGCCTGTGTGCTCAGTCATGTCTGATTCCTTGTGATCCCCTGGACTATAGCCAGCCAGGCTTCTTTGTCCGTGGGATTTTTCAAGCAAGAATACTGGAGTGGGTTGTCATTTCCTACTCCAGGGGATCTTCCCGAGTCAGGGATGGTACTCACATCTGTGTCTCCTGCATTGGCAGGTGAATGTTTTACCACTGCACCACAGTTTTGTTGTATACTGGACATTATAGGGGCACTGGATTTTGCTATTTTCCTCAGAAGAACGTTAGTTGTTTTTTCAGCAGTAGTTAACTTGACTGGATATAAACTCAATTCGGTCTCCCCTGTGATAGAGAGTAATTGAAATGTGCTAAATTCCTTCTCTCTTTTCACTGTTGTTTTCTGCAGGGTTCCATAGAGTTTCCCTACAAGGGTATAATTCTGTGATCAGCCAAAGACTTGGATGGAATTTTTATGCAAATTTTCAGACTTCTTTATTCTCAGGGTTCCCTATTCCAGGTGTTCCAGCAACTCTACACTCAGTCGTATGATTCCTATGCCACTAAGATCTCAGTTTTCTACTTGAGTTCTAGCTATCATATGTCTCATAGACAAGGGATTTCCCTCAAGCAAAAAGCCTTCGGAAAAGGCTTTTTGTACAAATATCACACAGTACATCCCTTATTTCAAGAGTCAACATTCCTTTCGTTTTTGCCTGTCTTTTGCATTCTCCGGAGCCTGCAATTGGTTGGCTTAAACAAGTCTTTTTTTTTTTTTTAACAAATGTCCAGATTTTAAATGTATCATGTGTAGGAGAGTTAGCCTGATACATGCTACTCTATTGTTACTGGAAGCAGAACTCATTCTAGTCATCTTTGATTTCTCCTGAGTGGGTCTAAAAGCAATGAATGCTAGTAGCAGTGAGCATGTCTGAGCCTAGGTTTAATTGTAAACACCATTCTTTACATTTTTACCAATTCTGTGGTGTTTCTGCCAAAAATGCATAACCTGAATCTAATCATAAGAAAAGATCAGACACATAAATTGATGAAAGTCTCTGAGTTGACCTGGATTTATCAATCGACATAATTCCAGGAGTACAGTTGAGTGAAATAGTATGTGGAAATGCTGCAGATTTTCCCAACTCTGTCTCTTTGTTATGCTGTGGTTCTCACTGAATTATGACCATTAACATCTAATCACTGAAAATATGATGCTTCCCCCTCGAGGAGTAGCTCAAAACAAAAACATATGCTAGACTATAAAATATACAACTTACATGCTGAAAATAAAATATCTTCTTTCTAGAAAAAAAAAATTCATGCCAATAGAATACAGGAATCAGCTGGAGTAAGCTTCTATTGCTCAAACATGACATAATTTGAGCTTCAGTGAGGATAAGAGGGCTTCCCAGAAGGTGCTAGTGGTAAAAAAAAAAAAACTTGTCTGCCAATGCAGGAGACCTAAGAGACTCAAGTTCGATCCCCAGGTCAGGAAGATCCTCTGTAGGAGGGCATAGCAATTCACTCCAATATTCTTACCTGGAGAATCCCACAGGCAGAGGAGCCTGGCAGGCTACAGTCCATAAGGTCACAAAGAGTTGGACACTACTGAAATGACTTAGCACAAGGATAAGAATTACAATGGATCAAAGTCCATTAGATAAGTTTAAATGTGTGATAATAAATTATCATAATGACATTGAGGAAAAAAACAATTGGTTACCTTTTGAGGATAGTCAGTTCAGTTGCTCAGTTGTATCCAACTCTTTGTGACCCCATGGACTGCAGCATGCCAGGCTTCCCTGTCCCTCACCAACTCCCAGAGCTTACTCAAATTCATGTCCATCGAGTCGGTGACGCCATCCAACCATCTCATCCTCTGTCATCCCCTTCTCCTCCCGGCTTCAATCTTTCCCAGCATCAGGGTCTTTTCCAGTGAATCAGTTCTTCACCTCATGTGGCCAAAGGATTGGAGTTTCAGCTTCAGCATCAGTCCTTCCAATGAATATTCAGGACTGATTTCCTTTAGGATGGACTGATTAGATCTCCTTGCAGTCCAAGGGACTCTCAAGAGTCTTCTCCAGCACCACAGTTCAAAAGCATTTATTCTTCCGTGCTCAGCTTTCTTTATAGTCCAACTCTCACATCCATACATGACTAATGGAAAAACCATAGCTTTGACTAGAGGGACTTTTATTGGCAAAGTAATGTCTCTGCTTTCTAATATGCTGTCTAGGTTGGTCAGAGCTTTTCTTCCAAGGAGCAAGCATCTTTTGAGTTTCATGGCTGCAGTCACCATCTGTAGTGATTTTGGAATGATTTTTGAGAGTAACAGGGAACCAATTCATTTTCTTGAAAAGTAGAGAAAGAAAAGAATCATATATTTAACCTACCTTTCATATATAAACTGTACTATGGGGGTAGCCAAGTAAGATAAAATTATATCAGCAAATAAATGAAAATAAAATGATAAAATTAAAATATAAGCATTTTTGTAATCTTTAGTGAATTAATGGAGCTAAGCATTGAGCATCAATGGCTGCTAGTATCAAAAAAGTGAAAAAACTGGACATTATGCTCTTCCTAACACATTTGATTAGGTGGCTGGATTTCAAGTGCTACTTCATAAGAAATAAGAAAGTGGAGAATTTTACCTGCACCATGAGTGTATAATCAGCAAAATCCAGACTTTGGAATATGCTATAGGTCAAATGATTTTAGATTCTTCAAACAATGTATTTTAAGAAAAAGGAATAACAGAGAGTCTGCAGATTAAAAGATTCTTAAAAGACATATTAGGCTTGTTTTTTTAAAATTCCTCATTGAATTTGCTGTAATATTGCTTCTGTGTTCTGTTTTGGGTTTTGGCCATGAGGCATGTGGGATCTTGTGTCCCCAAGCAGGGATCAAACCACACCCTCTGTGTTGGAAGGTAAAGTCTTCTTCACCTAGATCACCAGGGTAGACCACCAAGGTAATCCCCACAGACTTTTAAAAAAAATGGGACAACACTAAACTGCAATACCTAGAGACACTTACATGATTAAATCACAAAGAAATGTAAAAAGCAATCATTGTAAGAGTCATGATGGTGATTATTTTGTAGAAAAGGAATAGCCTTTGGGATTCATGAATAGCCTTTGGGCAACATGAAGGGACTTCTGCGGTAGTTGCAAAGTTTCTTTTTCTTAATGTGGGTGGTGGTTACAGGGATATTGGCTTTTAATAATTCACTTTTATACATTTATTTTGTGCCACTGTCTGTATCTGTGCTTTATTTAATAATAAAAAGGTTAAAATTAAAAAAAAATAATATTCTAGAAAAGTGCTAACTGGCCTAGTATGGTGAACAAGGATATCTGTTGGTTAGGGAAATTACAGTCCCACTGTATTGTATTTATAGGACTACAAGTTATTTCCCAAAAGGTAATGGAGTTGCTGTAAGGATTGGGCAAAAGCAGCTAAGCCCACTACCTTTTATTACAGTACAGTCACCTCAAAAATAATTCCATATTGCTTATTAGCATTTGAACAGGGAAATCAAGATAGATTAGAGTCAAGATAACTCCTGGCTCCTGGTCCCCAACATGGTGTAAGCCGATCATCCCCTCTGACACTTGATTTTCTTATAGCTCCTTGACTTTACTTCTCTCATTCTTTCTTTCTTTCTTTTTTATTATGCACGGAGGGAAAAGGCTCAGCCCATCTTTACTACCACTTTCCTCATGGTGGCCAGAACATTGCTCAATTCCTCATTCTTCCTCTGGGCAGGAACGTGTGTCCCCACCCTTTTCTTGATGAAGTTGAGGGCCAACTTGTCCTTGGAAATCTTGAACAGCTCCACGGGCTGCCACTCATCAGGGGCAAAGCTGCTCATGTCCTGCACAAACGTGGTGTTTGGTGAAGCGGTGGCAACTGTGCTCACATTTTTGTTCTTGGTCACCTTGTGGCCCTTTTTGAGGCCTATGGACACAGGATAGCACAGAGCCATGGCTGATGCTCTTCAGTGGCTGCCATGGAAGAAGCTACTTTTTCTTTTTTTCTGTTTGCTTGAAACAATTCGAACTCAGAATGAGGAGCACTAATTGTCTTTGATAATATCAAAATCAGAAGTCAATACTGAACAAAACAAACCAGGTTTAGACATCAGCTATGTTGACTAAGTAAGGCAGTTGGATACGTAATCATTTGTCCACAAGGTACTCCCAACTTCGGCTGATCATTCATTGCTATTAGACAGTGACTATCTGAATAACTATGGATGGTTTCCCTGAGAGCCTGCCTCAGAGACTCTGACTGAACACATTCATTCATAAAATATTTATGGACTATAAATGGCCAATCAGGACATGAGAAGATGCTCAACATCATAAACTGTTAGATAAATGCAAACGAAAACCATGATTAGATACCATTTCATACCTCCTCCTGCTGCTGCTGCTGCTAAGTCGCTTCAGTTGTGTCGACCCTGTGTAACCCCATAGATGGCAGCCCACCAGGCTCCCCCATCCCTGTGATTCTCCAGGCAAGAATACTGGAGTGGGTTGCCACTTCTTTCTGCAATAAATGGAAAGTGAAAAGTGAAAGTTAAGTCTCTCAGTTGTGCCTGACTCCTAGTGACCCCATGGACTGCAGCTTACCAGGCTCCTCCATCCATGGATTTTCCAGGCAAGAGTACTGAAGTGGGTTGCCATTGCCTTCTTTGTTCACACCTACTAGGATGGTTAAAACAAAGACAGATAATAACAAGCATCAGTGAGGATGTGAAGAAACTGGAACTCTCATTAATTGTTGGTGAAACTGTAAAATGGTTCAGCCATTTCACAAAAACAGTGACAGTCCCTCAGAATATTCAACATAGAATTGTCATGTGACCCAGAAATTCCACTCCTTGATATATCCCCAAAAGAATGTATTGTATGTGTCCACACTAAATCTTATATGTGACTGTTCATAGCAGCATTTTCATAATAGCTCAAAAAGTGGAAAGAACTCAAATGTGCATCACCTGATGAATGGATAAACCAAATGTGATGCATTGATACAATGGAATGTTGTTCAGCCACAGTAAAAGAACCAGACAAGAAAAGACCATACATTATATGATTCCATATATATAAGATGTCCAGAATAGGCAAATCCAGAGAAAAATAAATTAGTGGCTTCCAAGGGTTGGGGGGAGGAAAGAGAATGAAAAGTGTTAATGAGTGAAGGATTTCTTTTTGAGGTGATAAAAATGTTATAAAAATTATGAACTGGCGTGACTATACTAAATGTGAATTGTGCACTTTAAAACAGTGACTTTTATGGTACATCAATTCTTTCTCAATAAAACTGTTACAAAAATATTTATTGACTGCTCCATTCTGTGCTGGAAAACTCTTCTAAGTTCTGGAAATAATGTAGTGAAGACATCAAAGACCCTGCTCTCAAAAAGCTTTGAATAAAGAGATGGATCTGCTGAGTCCAAACTTGTGTCCCTGATAGACTGCACATAGATTAGGGTCCTATCACTTTTTGCCAAGGGAAAAATTTGTCGGGGTAGTTGACCCCAATGGTAATCCTCACTCTACCCTTTTCTGAAGCTTTTTCCACTAAGGATATATAAAGAAGAAATTGTCAAAGAAGTAAAAAAGAAGAATAAATCATCACAGATTACAAGAATTTCAAGAAGGTGAGAGTGAAAGAAATTATCTAATGGTGCAGAAAGGTGAAGAAATATAAGGATCAAAAAATAGACTTTGGATTTGACAATTAGGATTTCACATGGTAATCTCTTAGTACAGTTTCAGTGGAGTGGTAGAGGCAGAGCAATTTTGTAATGGTTGTACATAGCACAGGGCTGGATATATAGTAGTTGCTAAAGAAATATTTGTTGGATTGAGAATAAGTATGTTGTGAGTAAAGTAAAAAAATAAAGACAATGCTTATAACAAGTTTGTATAAGAAGGGAAAATAGGTAGTGGGTGGTGTTTGGGAGAATATGAGTTAAAGGAGTTTATTTTTTAGTATGAGAGAAATTGAATGCAGTCTGAGAATGTGTTGCTAGTAGGGAAGAAAAATTTGAATGTAATGGAAAGAGAGAAAGTAGCAGGTCTGGAAGAGGTGGGAGGACCCCTCTGAGATTAAATTATTCCTGTAGATGCAAGAATATTTTCAGAGATGGAAAAGAAGTTTAGGAAAATATTATTTGATGACTTCAAGTTTCTTTATTAAGCAGAACGCTTAGTCATCTTCAAAAAGTGAGATTAGGTAGTAGAGGACAAAGAAGTGGCCTTGAAGATAGCAGTAAAGATGTGGAGAGAACTACAAAAAGTGGCATATAAATTTGTCAAGGACAGGAGAAGAGATTGCCAAGGCATATTGATGTTTCACATGTAACTAATAAAATTATTCATAAATGTGCCCAAATGCTTGATGGTTTGAAGTTTTCTTGGACATATTTTCTTTAAATGTTTTTCAGCAGTTATTTAACTTCAGAGATAAAAAGATAGAGAAGGCAAATTACTGCTATGCTTATGGATATTATTTTCAGAACTAAATTTAAGATTTGAGTATTTCAGATCATAAACAATACTTAATATTTTTTCTTTATAAAATGGTCAAACATAACATGTATAACTCATCTTGGTTCTCTGGGGCCACCACTCTTCTGTGGATTGTAGATGTCCATTTTCCTAGAGTTTTATATGTGTCCCTTGAGGTCTCAAGACCGCATAATAATTTCTGGTTCTGAGTTCCTGCTTCCATCTACTTAGTCTAGTTTACAAATTGTGCATCATCATCATTCATGTTTCCTGTTTTGTAACATGTTAACTCAGCTTTAGACTTTGGTCTTTTCCCCAGTAGCCATTTATTTATTTAAAAATCAAAGTATAGTTTATTTACAATATTTTCTTTGTTACACATGTTCAACATAGTAATTCAACTTTTTACAAATTATGTTCCATTTGGTATTACAAAATAATGCCTATATTTCACTGTGTTGTATAATATATACTTGTTGCTTATTTATTTCATACACAGTAGTTTGTACCTCTTAATCCCATGTCCCTTCCCCTCTCTCTCCCCACTAGTAACCACTAGTTTGTCCTCTGTATCTGGTTCTGTTTTGTTATACACTTGCTTGGTTTATTTCTTAGATTCTACATATATTTGATGAGTCCTTTGGACAGCAAGGAGATCAAACCAGTCAATCCTAAAGAAAATCAACCCTGAACTCATTGGAAGGACTGATGCTGTAGCTGAAGCTCCAACACTTTGGCCACCTGATGTGAAGAGCCAGCTCATTGGAGAAGACCCTGATGCTGGGAAAGACTGAAGGCAGAAGGAGAAGGGAACAACATAAGATGAGATGGTTGGATGGCATAACTGACTCAATGGTCATGAGTTTGAGCAAATGCCAGAAAATTGTGAAGGACAGGGAAACCTGGCATGCTGTGGTCCATTCATGTTGGTGCAAATGGCAGAATTTCATTCTTCTTTCACAGCTAGGTAGTATTTCATTGTGTATATATGTACCACATCTTTTTTACTCATTCATCTATTAATGGACATGTAGGTTGTTTCCATATCTTGGCTGTTACAAATAATGCTGCTATCTTGGGACTTTTCTTGTCCTCTCCTTTAAGGAACACAACTTCAATTTCTCCAACTCTGTAGTGATAGAGTAAATTAGGTCTCCATGTCCCCTACTCCCAAACTTAGTTTTATACATCTCAGCTTATCCAAGGCTATAAAATGCTCACAGAATAAGTGGGCCTTCTTTAGAAGTCTTTTTTTTTTTTTTTAACATTCCTCACATTAGTATTTAACTGATTTCATTGGATTCCCTTTTGTATTACTGTCATTGTCTATAAAAGATCTCAGGCTTTCAAAGCAGACCATATTTTTCATGAAGGCACCAAAGTCACACATAGCTTCTTCAGTGTGTTAATTTAAGCTGCAGTATCATTGAGTTTTGTTTAGTTGCTCAGCCATGTCCGACTATTTTGTGACCCCTATGGATTGTAGCCTACCAGGCTCCTGTGTCTGTGCAATTTTCCAGGCAAGAATACTGGAGTGGGCTGCCATTTCCTATTCCAGGGGACCTTCCCTACCCAGGGATCAAACCTGCATCTCCTGCATTGCAGGCGGGTTCTTTATAGCCTGAGCCACCAAGGAAAAAGGAATATCTAATTGACTGTCATGGCACACCATCATCACATATTCCTCAGAATCCCTATGCCAGATTTATTAATCCTCTTTACCAAGAGAGAGAAAAAAACAGAATTTGCTTTGGTAACAGCTATGCACCAGTTTTCTTAGATTAATGCAGCTTTCCTCTGATGCAGCTAACAAGGTCCTCTCTCTTTTCCTGAGGGAGGATAGTGTGGGAATCACTGTGTGGGAATCACTGTGTGGGAATCAAGCTCGCTCCTTGAGCTGTGTGGGGAATCGAGAATGCTGGGCTTTTGTCATTAAACCAACCACTACCTGTTCATGTCAACTAAGTGACATAACTGAATCTAATTGTTTGTTTATTGCCACCTCACAGGGATGAGTAAAAAAGAAAAGGGTACTATTTGAGAACAATTGAGAAATGTAGAGTAAAATCTTTCTTATAATATACGAAAGCAATGAAGTGGCCCAATGAGTCCAAGGTGGTACTCTCGGGATCCAGGAGGAAGGAAGGTGACAAGTACATAATTACATGCTGTCCTCCCCAGTGGATTGGTATCTAACATACCAACAAGAGTAAACAGGAAGTAGTTAACAGGGAATGAGAAGAAACCCATGATTTGAGCAAGCCAATGTTCTTATTTTGGAGGAAAACACTCTCAAGACTTTTCAGATTCAGAGACTTTTCAGATTCAGGGTGGTTCAGCTGTTACATTAATGCAGTTTTAGCTTAATAAAAAATATTTCATATTTCTATGACTACAGAATGTTACTAGAAATTGTTACAATAACATTAATGAAAGTGAGACAATAAAATGTCTGAGGCGTGAATAGTCTTTACTATTGAGTAAAGCATTACTAAGAGGAGTTATCCACTGCTGTAATATGGAGTTGTAAAGACTAAAGAAAGTGAAGAGATCACCACCTGGATGAGCAGCTTAAGCTTAAGTGAAAGAGTCCTTGGGTTTTGAGAAGAAGGGGAAAGGGCCAGCTAGAACATCAGAAGATTAGGAAACCTGGGGAGACTGCTCAGTAGGCAATAATACCAATGGCCACATATGCAAGAACATCTTAACTGATACTCCATGTGTTATTCTGACTCTGTGAATGACAGTAGCAGAATACAAAACACAACATTGTATTTCTGTTGTGGGCACTGTCTATTGTAAACATCAATGATCACACATCTTCTGGAAACTTCTGAGGATTAAGAGAACACTTCAGAAACAGAAGACTGGAATTGATAATTGAAAACAAAAAGCAAATGGAATATTGATTGAGCTTGAGATATGTGGAAGTCCAGTTAGTCACAACTGAATTCTGGATAATAATGATAGCAACTACAATTTATTATCTACCTTATACCAGGTACTGCACTATTCATTTTACAAATGGAAACTCATTTAATTTACATAATAAATGAGGTGAGTATTTTCTCATGTTTACAAATGAATAACATTGAGGTTAAATAGATGTGCTTCGAAGACTAGAATCTGTAACATAAATGGGAAGTTCCAAGAAGACATGTTTGTACAGGAAAAGCTTAATAAGTTCTAAGCCCAGGGATGGATTAGACAGCGTTTTCTACTTTGTGCTTTGTAGCAGAGATTTATTTAAACCAGATTTGGAATATTAGTGGAGAAGTCATTAGTAAAATCCTTTCCTTGCCTTGCTACCTTTTCAAGCACTCATCACTCACTGATATTACTATGCTAAACAAATTAATAGAATCTCAGATCCCATGGAATTACATTCTAGTGAAGGAAGAAGATCATAAACAAGTAAACAAATATTAAGGTAATTTCAGATTATGGTATTATATAAAGAAAATGTGATGGTGAAATGGGGGTGGTTAACTTTAGGGTGGTACTTGAGGTGGCAAACTTGAGTTAATCCTCAAATAATTGAAGAAGCTGGCTATCTGAAGATCTGGCAGGAAAACATTTCAGATGAAGTAAATATTTGGGAAATCCTGAACTGTTTCAATATTTTAGTGAATAAAAAGAGCTTCAGTTGGTCTTGGTGTTTCCTCTAAGTCTTTTAGTATTCAAGCACTCAGTGGTCTAGTCTTCGTCTAAGATCCCACTATAAATATATTTGGTGGCCTCCTAATGGAGGCCTCTTATGACCTTCTCAGCTTATGTCTCAGCTCCTAGAAAAGAAAGGCTTTTAAATAATACATAGCTGAGGTAATTGTTTTTAAAGACAACTGCAATGATTCCTTCCATCTGTGTACAAGTGTTTCTTTGCAGCTGTGACCTTGATACTTCCCTTATCAAGCTGCTGCTGCTGCTAAGTCGCTTCAGTCATGTCTGACTCTGTTCGACTCCATAGACAACCGCCCACCAGGCTCTCCCGTCCCTGGGATTCTCCAGGCAAGAATTCTGGAGTGGGTTGCCATTTCCTTCTCCAATGCATGAAAGTGAAAAGTGAAAGTGAAGTAGCTTAGTCATGTCCGACTTCTAGCGACCTCATGGACGGCAGCCTACCAGGCTCCTCTGTCCATGGGATTTTTCAGGCAAGAGTACTGGAGTGGGTTGCCATTGCCTTCTCCGCCCTTATCAAGAGGTGAAATTATTTCTCCAGATCCTTGAATCTGGGCTGACCTTACTTTCTTTACTTATAGTGGAACTTAATACTGAGGTACTTCTGAGGGCCTTGAAGCTTCTATTCTTGTCTTCTTGGAATACTGACAGTATCGTACAAAGTCTCAGTCTCCTTGAGAATTAAATATCACATGGAGACAGAGAGACCTAATCAAAGCCATCACTGACAACCAGACTTCTCAATTAAAAATAGTTTGGATCATGCATACCTAATGGCCTCTAGATGATAATTTCTACAAGTGACCATCAGCAGAATGAATGAGATTAGCAGAGGAACCACTCTGCTCAAATTTCTGACCCATAGAATTAGAAGCAAATTGAAATGATTATCATTGTTTGTTATGGAGCAATAAATCATTAAGAAACTAGCTAGACTCAGGCTTTGCTGCAAGGGCAGAGCGGAAAGTCTAAGACCCTGAGCTCACCTCCTCTCATGGGAACACCAAAATTACAACTATTTACAGAGCAACTGTGGATGAGAAAGACAGGGATCTCCCAGAAAAGATCTTCTACAACTGAAGATATAAAGAAGAAACCACAATATCATGGGTGGAAGGAGTAGAGTCATAGTATAGTTAAGATCTACACCCCCCAGGTAGGCAGCTCACAAATAGGAGAGTAATTGCAATCACAGATGTTATCCCCAAAGAATAAGGCAGCTGAAGTTCACATCAGGTTCTCCAGCTCAGGTGTCCTGCATCAGGAAGATGGACCCCCAGAATATTTGACTTTGAAGGCCAGTGGGGCTCACTTTGAGGAGACCCAGAGGGCTGTGGGAAATAGAGACTCCATTCTTAAGGGTGCACACAAACTCTCACATACTTCAGGACCCAGGGTAGAAGCAGTACTTTGAAAGGAGCCTGGGTCATACCTACCTACTGAGAGTCTCCCAGAGAGGCAGAAAGCAACTGGATCTCACATTAGGGATGTAGACAATGGTGGCAGCCATTTTTGGAAGCTCATTCTACTGCATGGATGCTGGTGCTACTAAGCACCATTTTGGAATTCTCCTCTAGCTTATTAGCTTTGGGACTTAACCCTGACCCTGCCCACCAGCCTGTAGGTACCAGTACTGGGATACCTCAGGTTAAGCAACTAGCCAAGTGGTTACACAGTTCCCACCACCAGAAGGCAGGTTGTGTTAAGACCCCCTGAGCCCACAGCCACTGCTGGACATGGCCCTGCCCAACGGCAGATGGATATCAGCCACAGGACAACCACAGCCCCATAGGCTGCCATGGCAGGACCCAACCCAAGCACTAGCAGGTAAGCACCAGCCCTGGGACATGCAGGGCCCCAACCCCAGCCAAAACAATCTCAAGAGTGAAGAACAGAGAAGGAGGTGTCATGCTCCCTGACTGCAGATTATACCACAAAGCTACAGTCATCAAACAGTATGGTACTGGTACAAAAACAGATGCATAGGCCTGTGAACAGAATAGAGATCCCAGAAATAAACCCATGCACTTATGGTCAATTAATCTATGTCAAAAGAAGCAATAATATCAAATAGGGAAAAGGCATCCTCTTCAAAAGATGATTCTGAGAAATGTAAAAGCTACATGTAAAATAATGATATTAGTAATTCTGTAACACCATATACAAAAATAAACTCAAAATGAATTGAAGACCTAATTGTAAGACTGGAAATCATAAAACTCCTAGAGGAAAAAAGGCAGAACACTCTTTGATATAAATCAAAGCAGTAATTTTTTGGATCTGTCTCCTAAAGCAAAGGAAATAAAAGCAAAAATAAACAAATAGGACCTAATTAAACATAAAAGTTTTTCACAGTGAACTATTGAAAAAATAAATAGTCTACTGAATGGGAAAATATATTTATTTGCAAATGTTATGACTAATAAGGGGCTAATATCCCAAACATAAAAACAGCTCATACAACTCAATATCAAGAAAACAAATAACCTGATTTGGAAATGGACAGAAGACTTGAATAGATGCTTTTTTAAAAAGAACACATGTACACCCATGGCTGATTCATGTCAATGTATGGCAAAAACCACTACAATATTGTAAAGTAATTAGCCTTTTTAAATTATTTTAAATTAGCCTAATTTAAAATAAATAAATTTTTTAAAAAAGAAAAAAAATATGAAGATAGCCAATAGGCACATGAAAAGCTGCTCAACATCACTAACCATCAGAAATGCAAATTAAAACCACAATAAGATATCACCTCACACCTGTCGGAATGGCTATTATCAAAAAGACAAAAAATAACATGTTACTGAGGATGTGGCAAAAAACCTTCATGCACTGTTGGTGGGGATGCAAATTGGTGTAGCCACTATGAAGAGCAGTATGGAGATTCCTTAAAAAACTAAAAATAGAACTACCATATGATCCAGCAATTCCACTCCTGGGAATATATCTGAAAAAGAAAAATGAAAACATTAATTTGAGTAGATATATGTACCCCATGTTTATAGCAGCATAACTTACAATAACCAAGATAAGGAAGCAACCAAAGTGTCCATCAAGAGATGAGTGGATAAAGAAGAAGTGATATATTTGTATTGTTGTTGTTGTTGTTTAGTTGCTAAGTCATGTCTGACTCTTTTGCAACCCCATGGGCTGTAGCCTGCCAGGCTCTTCTGTTCATGGGATTTCCCAGGCAAGGCTCCTGGAGTAGATCGATATTTTCTACTCCAGGTATCTTCCCAATCCAGGGGTAGAACCCATGCCTCCTGCATTGGCAGGTGGCTTCTTTATCACTGAGCCAACAGAAGAAAAGCTATGACAAACCTAGACAGCATATTAAAAAGCAGAGACAATCACTTTGCCAACAAAGGTTTGTATAGTCAAAGCTATGGTTTTTCCAGTAGTCACATAAAGATATGACAGTTGGACCATAAAGAAAGTTGAACACCAAAGAATTGACGATTTCAGACTGTGTTGTTGGAAAAGACTCTTGAGAGTCCCTTGAACTGCAAGAAGATCAAACCAGTCGATCCTAAAGGAAGCCAACCCTGAGTATTCATTGGAAGGACTGATGCTGAAGTTCCAATACTTTGGCCACCTGATGTGAAGAGCCACCTCATTGGAAAAGACCCTGATGTTGGGAAAAATTTAAGGCAGGAGGAGAAGGGGACAACAGAACTGGGTAGCTCAGCTGGTAAAGAATATGTCTGCAATGCAGGAGACCCCAGTTCAATTTCTGGGTCGGGAATTTCCCCTGGAGGTGGAATAGGCTACCTACTCCAGTATTCTTGGGCTTCCCTGGTAGCTCAGTCAGTAAAGAATCTGCCTTCAGTGTGGGAGGCCTGGGTTCAGTCCCTAGGTTGGGAAAATCCTCTGGAGGAAGGCATGGCAACCCACTTTATTATTCTTGCCTGGAGAATCCCTATGGACAGAGGAGCCTGGCAGGCTATAGTTCATGGGGTTGCAAAGAGTTAGACATGACTGAGCTACTAAGCACAGCACAGCAGTATATATATGTATAGGTATGTATGTATATACACACACATATAACAATGGACTACTATTAAACCATGAAAAGGATGCGACTTTTGCAATTTGCAACATGTTTGGACCTAGAAGGTTTTATACTTAGTGAAATAAGGTATTATATTTAGTGAAATAAGTTAGACAGAGAAAGACAAATATTGTATGTTATCATCCATATATGGAATCTAAAAAGTAAACAAATGAATATAACAAAATAGAAACACACACACACACTTATGTGTATCTAGTGGTTACCTGTGGGAGAGAGAAGGGGTGAGGAACACAACAGGGGTAGGCAATTAAGAGATTCAACCTACTCTGCATAAAATAAATAAACTTATAAGGATACACTGTACTACACAGGAAACATAGCCAATATTTTATAATAACTTTAAATGGAGCATAATCTATAAAAATTTTGAATCACTGTGTTGTACACCTGAAATTTGTATAATATTGTACATCAGCTATGCCTCAATTTAAAAAAATCACCCTTCAGTTTTACAGATCTTCTAGTTTACAGATGAGCCTTGTATGTGTTGATCTTTGCCACTGAGAATAAGTCACCAAGACTCTGTATCTCATCCACATTTTGGAAGATGAAAAGCAGTGAATTATTAGTCTTGGAAGTGAATAAAGGCAAAAAACTTCCCATAGTTTCTCATTGGAAATTTGAGAAAATGTGGATTTCTTTATATATGTTGGGACCTTTCCTTAATGAGGAGATAACTAGGAAAAAAACTAAAATTAGGCCAGAGGGGAGGGAAAAAACCCCACTTAGATTCCAGAGCTCTCTTTACAGGTTTATATCATCTTGCTTTGACCTTGAAGTAGCTGACTGAAAGCTTGTTAAAGAGGTCTCTTGAAAGATATCAGAATGTATTATGTTAAGCTTTCTCCGTTTTTCAAATTACTTCATTTATAAGTATATATCAGCAAATTTGAAAGATTATTTTTACTTTCAGTTAGAGTAAGGATTCTTTGCTTATTATTCTGAACATATGACAGACATATGACACTCCTAAACCTGAACAGATGGATTGAGTCCCTTTCTCACTGTCCAAAACTTCTGCTTTCTTTAACACATGCTCTAAATTCCCAGTTTAAGAACATTTTATGTATCATGCTACTCACCAAGAATAAGTATCAAGTGTTGTAAGCACTAGATCTTGACTACTGTCTGCTTTTTGATTCCAGGTGTTTCAATTTCCTACCATTAGTGATCAAAAGGGCAATTTTGATTTGGGGTGCTATAAAGATACAACTGAGAATAATGGAGCCTATATTAATAAAGGACCATATGTGTTTCTAGTGTAACACGTAGCTCTGGCCTTAATTACTGCTTCATCCACTAAGATGGGGACGAAGATTGGTTACCACGTCTTTATGGTTTTTCCATTGTTCTGGCTGTGTTTATTCTTTTTTGGTGCTGAACAGATCCAGGCTGATAATTCTTTAATCATAGTAGGATGCCTGCTACAGCTTCAACTAACTTCTATTTATTTATTCTATTATGGTAGTTTTTAAGGATCCATGGTATTTGATGAATTGTCAGGTTCTGACATGAGTGTTTGCTGAAAACTCTTCCTGTTACTTATAATCTCACTACTTTATGGTTATTTTGTGTATGATTTAATCAATACCTCTTTTCTATTTTTCCATTAGCACCAGCTGTGGTGAAAGCTATCCATTTATTGACCACTGGGGTTTATGTGGCTTATCCATGCAGTGGCACTTACATGTAGATTATACTTGTCTCTCAAATGATTTTCTCCATTTCCTGTGAAATATCTTGACCAGTTTCATTTTTAACTCTCAACTTTTCTTCATGGTGTCATATTCCTCTTAGTTTCATGCTTTTTCTGTTTCCAGGCTATGTTCCCTTCCTACTTCCTGTTGGAAGAATAGTTTTCCGTTTATAGTAGAAATAAATGGGATTTCCTGAGCTCAATCAGTTATTGGGACTACATTCCTATCAGTTCCTGGATTACTATCCAGCTCTGCATATTGCAGACGCCCATATTCTTTCCAGAGTTTAATACATGTTTTTAAGAGATAATGTTTCTAAACGTCCTTTAGCTATAGGATTATAGTGCTTAAGATTTCAAACACTTTAAGATGAGAGATAGATAAATCCCATTAATGCTCTTTTTTTGAGGGAATAGCAGGTTTATAAATTGCAGCTTTTTGTAAACGTACAAATCGACAAAATTCCACATCAGGAATCTTTTTGTATGATTCTAATTTATCAGTTTCTAAATGTGAAAGGCCAAGAGCAGAATGAGTTGGAAATATCTGTTGAACTCTGGATCTAAGCTTTGAGAGATTTAAAAGACTATGAAGCATGAAGTATTTATTAAATACAAGGTTCTTTTAGAAAAATCTTCCCAGGTGGCTTAGTGGTAAAGAATCCACCTGCTGATGCAGGAGACGCGGGGTTTGATTCCTGCATTGGGAAGAAGCCCTGGAGAAGGAAATAGCAACCCGCTCCAATATTCTTTCCTGGGAAATCCCATGGACAGATGAGCCTGGTGGGTTCAGTCGATGGGGTTGCAAAAGGTTGAACATGACTGAATGACTGTGTATGCGTTCACACACTCTTATAAAAACAAAATCTAAAATCCTAGAACAATATTCCTTCACAAGTGTGATTTGGCCAGTGTGAAAATTTTTAATTATATTTATGAATGACACAAGTCCTACATGAATATATCATTATTTTGAAAATTAATATTAAACAGAAGCTTATGGAGTAAAAACTTTTAAGTATCTCTTATCTTAGTTTGGTGTTCCAAAAGCAGGTTCTGAGAAAATGACTTGAGTTTAGGTACATCAAGGCTGTATATTGTCACCTTGCTCATTTAACTTATATGCAGAGTACATCATGTGAAATGCCAGGCTGGATGAAGCACAAGCTGAAATCAAGATTGCCAGGAGAAATACCAATAACCTCAGATATGCAGATGACACCACCCTTATGGCAGAAAGTGAAGAAGAACTAAAGAGGCTCTTGATGAAAGTAAATGAGGTGAATGAAAAAGTTGCCTTAAAACTCAACATTCAGAAAACTAAGATCATGGCATCTGGTCCCATGACTTCATGGCAAATAGATGGGGAAACAATGGAAACACTGAAGGACTTTATTTTGGGGGCTCCAAAATCACTGCAGATGATAACTGCAGCCATGAAATTAAAAGGCACTTGCTCCTTGGAAGACAAGCTATGACCAACCTAGGCAGCATATTAAGAAGCAGAGTCATTACTTTGCCAACAAAGGTCCATCTAGTCAAAGCTTTGGTTTTTTCAGTAATCATGTATGGATGTGAGAGTTGGAATATAAAGAAAGCTGAGCACCGAAGAACTGATGCTTTTGAACTGTGGTGTTGGAGAAGACTCTTGAGAGTCCCTTGGACTCCATCCTAAAAGAAATCAGTCCTGAATATTCATTGGAAGGACTGATGTTGAAGCTGAAACTCCAATACTTTGGCCACCTGATGCGAAGAACTGACTTATTGGAAACCACCCTGATGCTGGGAAAGATTGAAGGCGGAAGGAGAAGGGGATGACAGAGGATGAGATGGTTGGATGGCATCACCAACTCGATGGACATGAGTTTGAGTAAGCTCTGGGAGTTGGTGATGGACAGGGGAGCCTGGCATGCTGCAGTCCATGGGGTCGCAAAGAGTCAGAGAGGACTGAGCGACTGAATTGAACTGATAGGTATTATGGGAAGCTCCTTGTTTTCGTCCACTTCACCACTCATTGAATACTTCTGTACTCCAATGTGTGTGTGTGTTTTTCCAGACTAAGCAATTCTCCAATTCTCTGCACATACCAGATGTTTTACAATTCAACTCAATTCTAATATAATCTGCCTGGAGGTAAGTAGCATCAGACCCACAAATTAAGGACTCAGTCTCACAAGACTGCTATCCCCCTGCACGTGCCAGTTGCCAAGTCCAGGTTACTACCTGGGCTTCTGACAGGCTGTAAAGCAGAGGTTCCCACAACCCACTCCTCAGGTTTGATTATTTGCTAGAATGGCTCACAGATCTCAGGAGAAAAAGGAGTTTATATACTAGATTACTAGTTTATAACAAAGGATACAACTCATGAAGAGCCAGATGGAAGAGAAGCATAGGGTAAGATATGCAGGAAGAAGCGTGGAGCTTTCAAGCCCTTTCAAGGCATGCCACTCTGTCTGCACCTCCATGTGTTCAACAGCACAGAAGCTCTCTGCATCTTGTCCTTTTGAGTTTTCAACTTCTGCCCCTCTACCCTCCCCAGGTTATTTCTGCTTTTTTTAATGGTTGAGTAAAGAATTACTCAACCATTATATATATTTACACACCTACATATATATATATATATATATATGCATATATATATACGCACACACCACATCTTCTTTATTCACCTATCAATGGACATTTGGGTTGCTTCCATGTCTTGGCTTTGTTGGTGTGCATGTTTCATTTTGAATTATAGACTTCTCTGAATATATGCCCAGGAGTGAAATTGCTGGACCATGTGGTAACTCTATTTTTAGTTTCTTAAGGAACCTCCATACTGTTCTCCATAGTGGTTGCACTAGTTTAC
Organism: Antilocapra americana; assembly: GCA_007570785.1. Classification (NCBI taxonomy): domain Eukaryota; kingdom Metazoa; phylum Chordata; class Mammalia; order Artiodactyla; family Antilocapridae; genus Antilocapra; species Antilocapra americana. Next base: position 12,026,806 of record ML663563.1, on the reverse strand, counting down.
ATACCCACCAGCAGTGAAGTAAGGATCCGTTTCCCCACACGCTCTCCAGAACTTATATATAGACTTTCTGATGATGGCTATTCTGGCTGGTATCAGGTAATTGTAGCTTTGATTTATATTTCTCTAATAATTAGTGATGTTGAGCATTTTTTTCTAAGTGCCTATTGGCTACCTATGTCTTCTTTGGAGAAATATCTACTTACATCTTCTGGCCAGTTTGTTTTGATTGTGGTTTGCTTTTTGTATATCGAGCTGTATGACCTGTTTCTGTATTTTGGGAACCAGTCCCTTGTTGATTGCATCCTTTGCAAATATTTTCTCCCATTCATTAAGTTGTCTTTTCATTTTGTTTATGGTTTCCTTTGCTGTATAAAAGCACTATTGTAATTCTTTTTGAAGCCTAACAGTGTTTATAAAATTTTTTTCTTCTATGTAGTTTTTAGAAAAAGCTAATCACAGTCCACTTTAAAAAAAAACCTGAGGGGATTTGGACCATAATTACTTTGCTTTCAAATATTGAGTCTTCCTATTCAGGAACATGGTCTCTATTTAACTGATTGTTTTGTATGTTTTTAGCATTTTTTTCACATAGATTTTGTGCATTTCTTATTTCATTTATTCCTCAAAACTTAATAGTTCTTGTTGCTGCTGTGAATGGAATCTTCAAAAACATCTTACCAGCAGTGTGTAAGAAAGATACTCATTTTTGCAGGTTGATATGTATATAGCCATTTCTCTAGTTATTGACAGTCTCTTGCTTTCAAAGTGTTTTGTCAGCAATTGGAGACAGAACTTGGCTGCTCTTTCCCTCATCTCTTATTCCTGAAGATTAAAGGCAAGATTTTATTTTAATGTTTTAACTAGATTTTACTTCTTTGGGGGTTGTGATTGTTGTTGTTCAGTCACTGTGTAGTGTCTGATCGTTGCAACCCCACAGATTACAGCACGCCAGGTTCCTCTGTCCTTCACAATCCCCCAGAGTTTGCTCACATTCATGTCCTTAGAGTCGATAATACAGCTAACCATGCAATCTTCTGCTGCCCTCTTTTCCTTTTGCCTTCAACCTTTCCCAGCATCAGGGTCTCCTCCAATGAGTTCACTTTTTGTATCAGGTAGCCAAAGTATTGGAGATTCAGCATCAGTTCAGTTCAGTTCAGTCGCTCAGTCCTGTCTGACTCTTTGCGACCCCATGGACTGCAGCATACCAGGCTTCCCTGTCCATCACCAACTCCTTGAGCTTGCTCAAACTCATGTCCATCGAGTTGGTGATGCCATCCAGCCATCTCATCCTCTGTCATCCCCTTCTCCTCCTGCTTTCAATCTTTCCCAACATTAGGGTCTTTCCCAGTGAGTCAGTTCTTTGCATCAGGTGGCCAAAGGATTGGAGTTTCAGCTTCAACATCAGTCCTTCCAATGAATATTCAGGACTGATTATTATTTATCATTACATTATTTTCTGACTACTATTGTACATAATCAAGAAAATGTAGTTATGTAAGCTTGAGTACTACAATTGCCCATATGCCATGACTATATTAGTTGAATGTGAGCAGAAGCATGCCTATGTATTCATACTAGATATTTTATAACTTATTGCAAAGCATGTAGTTAGACTGACCATGTAACCACTCACTCCAATATGTTATACAATAATTATTTTATATATTTGGATTTAATCTATATGGGAAAAATATCACTAAGATAAAGCTGTGTCTAAAATACTATTTTTATAGTTTATTCACTTAACTATCACTTCTCACTTTTGTCCTTGTTTCACTATCACTTGAGCTGTAAGCTGAAGTGCTCAAAATTACCACTGAATTCATATCACATGACTCCAGCTGTGCATGAGAATGGATATTACCCTATACTACTCTATATAAGCAGTAAATGTGGTTTTTAAGGGTTTCATGTAAAGATTTTAAATCCAAATTTTCCATTAACAAACAGATGTGTCCACAGAAAATATGTTGGCCCAAGGAATGATAAAATCACTTTTAGGAAAACAGCAAATCCTTTAAAGTAACTATTTTTAAGGAAAATGTCATTGTGAACATATCCCTGAGAAAATAAAATACATTTTCCGTACTATCATTAGAGAATTATTTTGCAGACAGAAATTTTCAAGCTTTCCCATAAACATCTAAACCTTTAGAGTATGATATCTTTATATTAACTTTTAGGCTTCCACTCCACTATACTCCCCCATGAAATCTCTGCTCAATTATTATGTTTTTCTTCCCATTTTCTGAAGATACCATGAGCTCTCACTTCACAGGAGCTTTGCCTTCAAACTTTCCTCCCTCAGTGCTTAGCAAGCTTCCATTGACTCTAATTATCTACTCATAATATAACAAATAATACTACTGTTTTGTTTGTATTCAGTCTGACTCCACAGGGTGTTCTGACATACAGATTATACCTTAGAATAAATTCTTAACGTTGAGCTGGGCAGACTGGTTCTGACACCTACATGTCAAGCAGTCATTACCTGTGGGGAACCCTGGAAGGGATGGTGGAAGGCACTTTGTGAGGGGTGTGGAGCAAATCCTTGCAGGCGGGCAGTTTCTGCCAATTTAGGACAATTCTCTGGAGAATAGGACAGCTGTGTTGGCACCTTATTAGGTGGATCTGGTTGAGGCACAACTGTATCCACTATAAAAGTGATTGCTAAAGTATGTTCTCTAACAGGATCAGCAAAACAATAATGTGGTAGCAAAACAACAGCAACATAACTTCTGCAATAGCATCATGAGTTACTGGATTTTATCCATTTCTGTGTATCAGAAGCTGAATTGAATTAACAAACTGATTAAAGAAACCCGTAGATTAGGAATTACTATGAAGACTTAATGATCTGTGAAATAATGAACTAATTTTAGCACCCAACAACTTCCATTCAACCAGTATTTATTGAAATCTTGCCCTGTGTCAGTTCCCACACTTGGCACTGGTGATATAAGGTTGAATCAAACAACTGTGCCACCCTCCTTCCAGAAAGAAATCTTAATTATATATAGGGAACTGATTAAATATTGCACATCTAAAACACACAGATCTTGCATGATAGCTGGATAGACTCCCTTGTTATATGCTTTCAGTATTCTATGATAAGAAAATTCTCTCCCAATTTTCAGCTCCTGCACTGAAGTTATTTTTGTGTGTTTAGGTTTAATGGATAGGACAATGACATATTGGAAAAAACACACATGTTGTGATTAAACAGATATGTATTTAAATTCCAGAGCAGAACTCATTCTTCAATTTAAACTTATGCAAGTTACAGAATAACTTTGCATCTTTGTCTCTTTCTCTATCAAGAAAATGGCAATAAAATACTCATTGTGCAGGGTTAATGTGTGGTCTTTAACAGTGTCAGTTCTTTCCTCCTTCTAGAAACTATTTGTTGAATATAAATTTCAAAATAGAGGAAAATGAAAGAGAGACTGCTCCGATTACTCTAGGATTACCTAACAATGGAAAACTATGAATCTGTGCAATTTCTATCCTTAATCTTAGTACTGCTACAGATTTTTGGCATGTGCAAAAGTTTTGGAAAGCAAGCCTTATTTTTGGTAAATTGAAAAATATCAATCAACTTTTACTTTTCCTATTCAAGAGCTATCTGAAGAAAAATGGCTTCCCACATGGCTCGTGGTAAAGAATCCACCTGCCAAGCCAGAGACACAGGTTCACTTCCTGGGTCAGGAAGATCCCCTAGAGGAGGGAATCACAATACACTCCAGTATTCTTGCTTGGGAAATCCCATGGATGGAGGAGCCTGGTGGGCGACAGCCCATGGGTTTGCACAGAGTCAGATACGGCTAAGCAACTGAGCACATCTGAGGGAAAAGAAAGTCACTGATACAGATTTTCTTTTTCTGTAACTTTATATAATCTTTCTATAATCATCAGGAAGAGAGAAAAATTGGCTCACCTGACTAAGGGCCCTATAGAGAAGAACTAATTTTCAACTGCTTAGTAAATTCGTACAAGTTAGATTTAGGCAAAAGGCAATAGGACAAAAATGATGAGAAGTTTTACAAGCCCTATAGTTGGGTCAAGACTAGACAAAAATATAAATAGGACAGTGTTTGTTTTTGGTGTGTTCCTGATCTCTCTTTTCACTCCTCCATCTTTAGTACACAGGGCTCTCCAGTTCTTTCCCCTTTCTCCTTTTACTGGAGGTTCTGTTGAATTAACTCTAATTTGTAAATGTATTACCTCCCTCAGGGGTATTTTCCAGTCAACAAGGAGTTAGGACAAAGTCAGAGGAATATATGAGAAGTATATGAATCTGTAAGCAGTATAAGGAATATGTTTAATGAAGTCAAGGATTTCTACACCTAAATGAAACAGTTGGATGTGGTAAAATGAGCACTGGACAAGCATACTGGGCATAGGAGATTTTTTTTCATCCATTCTCCCTTTTGGGGCAATAGCATAATAGTATTACAATTACCTTTAGTGGAATTACCTCTCCCCTATTAAATAAAAACTTCCTGATATCATAAAACAAGGTGCATGTCTCACTGACTGAGGAATGGATAGGTGACCCAAGAGCCAATCTGACTTTTTCTTACTAGTCTTTGGGCTCATTAATGGATTGATTCAGAATACAGACAACTTATTGGTTCCTCATGTTCTATGATTGCTCTCTGTCAAAACACTGAATGCTTTCTGTGACTGTAGCTACCTGGTTTTGTACTTTCCGATCTTGGCACTTGAGACTCTGCCTTACCTGTGAGATCTCCATTATCTCCCAGCTAGTCCTTCGTCCTTAGGATAGCCAGGGAGGCTTCTGTTTCTTATAACCAAAGACTGACGTCCAACTTAAGGTTTTAAGAGACATGATGGCTCTGTGTGAAATACCAAGCATCTCTGGTTTTATTTTTCTCCTCTGTGAAAAGGAAGTGGCTGAACTACATGATTTCTAATTTCTTCTCTAACTCTAAAAAGAAATAAATATATAAGGCCAGCCCTCTTTAGAAGTCTTTAATAATTCTGAGCATATGCTTATTCCTAGATGAATAGATTGAGGGATAATGCACTTTCCCATTAACTGTGACTTCTCATTTGGTCTCTTAGCATGCCTTCAGCCTCTAGGCCCTGGAGTCCATTTAAGGTCATTTCAGCAGAGGCCACATCTGTGGTATCTGAATTATCTGGCTAAGCATCCTGAACTTGTTGGCTATTTGCCAACCATATGCTAGATCAGGGCCTGTCAGAATGGCCTCATTTTGAAGGGCTATTTAAATGGCAAGAGAAATTACATCTGAGAGAAAGAAAAGCATGGGTAAAGAGTACAAGGAATTGGCACAGCTGGGTATCATTAGCAATAATCAAACTTTATCCAAGATAAAAAGCAACAGGAAGTAAGATGGGGACAATGTGTATATGTATGTGTATGAATATTTATGTATGTATTTATGTATATGTTTGTATATATGTATGTCTGTGTAAGAAAGTAAATATGTAAACATTTAAAAAAAATTTATTTCTTCTGCCTGCTTTGACCCCTCATTCCTGACTTGACTCTTTCTACTGTGTTCCTGTGAGAGTGTTTGATGTATGAAATCATCTCAGAATTTCACAGCCTTTGAGGCAGTGACTTTGATGCTATAGACTCAGAGGAGGATTAAATAATTATATCATTAACAAGAAAAAAAGTGCAAATATTAAACAGCTTCAGGAAAATTGAAGCAATGTGAAAAACATATCCATGAAAGATCCATATCCTTTTTCATCCAATTATTTCATATATTATAGTGATTAATTTTCTGATTATGAAATAAAATCTTTATTATAGAACACAGTAACTTGGAAAATAAATGAAGTATATATAAAGGAGCAAACAAATATTTCTATACTTTTACCATCCAGATATATCCACTAATAATATAGTGATGTATTTCCTTTCATTTGCAGAAAATGTTTTTTAATGAAATAATCTAAATTTCAGCCTTACTGAGTCTATAATTTGGGAATCTTCTAATTCTGAACTTGCATTTAGTTGGCAATTTGGTAAACAGAGACAAGCGTTCCCTTGGCAGCTCTAAATTTAGCTTTAAAAATTTCTTTAAAAATGATTATTCTGCAGATTTTATTTTTGAAGCTTAAATTTGACATTTTACATTTGCCCCTCCTTCAATCCCACTTCCTTTCAGTCTATTGTACTAATCCTTGCTCACCTTCAAGTGTAAGCCGAAACCCCCGTCCCACATTCACACAAATCCATAGGACATGTCAAAGTGGGAAGAGAGAGTCAACAAAAATCATTGAACACATGTCAGGTGCCATCCCAATGACTTTTTGTGGGTCATCTCATTTAATCCTCACAAAGCCTTATGTTAAAGATAGTATTAATATGCTTATTTTATTGATGAGGAAACTAAATCTCAGGGAAATTAAATGACTTGCTCAAGATAAACTAGTTAATGCCATAAACTAGTTAATGTCAAAGTTAACATTTCTGTTCAGGTCAACCTGATCTCAAAGCCTCTATGCTATTGTAGCATGTAAGGGCAAAGAAAACCCACATCTAGACAAAACTGTGAAAACAGAAGTCTATGATTAGTGCCCTTAATTCCCATCCAGTAGGAGCCCTTTTTAAAAAGTAGTCTTTGACGGGAAGAAGGGTATTCATTAAGGGTTTTCTGTATTAAGGCAGATGAGATACTTTGAACATTATGATGCTCACAGGGAACACTCACCTCTGAACTATTAGAGCTGGCATCTAGAGCTCTACTAAGTATATCTAGCTCTACTAAGTATGTGTCCATGCATGCTAAGTCGCTTCAGTGTCCAACTCTTCATGACCCCATGGACTGAAGCCCACCAGACTCCTCTGTCCATGGGATTCTCTAGGCAAGAATAGGAAGCCCAGGATTGATGCTCGGGACTGGTGCAGTGAGATTTCCCCGGGGGGGAGGGAGGAGGGAGGGGGGTTCCGGAGGGGAAGCATATGTAAACCCATGGTGATATCATGACATTGTATGGCAAAAACAAGTAAAAAAAAAAAAAAAAACTGGAAAAAAAAAAAAAAGAATAGGAATGGGTTGCCATGCCCTTCTCCAGGGGATCTTCCCAACCCAGGGATTGAACCCACACCTCTTCCATCTCCTGTACTGGCAGGTGGGTTCTTTACCATTAGTATCACCAGGGAAGCCCATGAATTAATTTAATTCCTTCAACTTACAGATAAAAAACAGAGGTCTGGAGAGGTGGGGCTACAATTTATTGGAAATAATAGGGTATGGTCTAGAATCCATGTTTCTCAGTTCTCTCAATCTAAAGCTTTCTGGTCACACCAAGGCTTCTTTCTTTCACAATGTAGATGAATCTGATGAAACAAAATGATTTTGAATAGACTTTGAAGAGTATTGTTTTTCCACCTGCTAGATGACTTTCTCTAGGTTCAAATTTCTAAGACCAAGGCCACATGGTGGCTAATATTTCCTTTCAAGACTCTATGTCTTCCTCATTTTATCAACAGAATCACATGAGATTCAACCAGTTCATATTCCTAAGTTTTAAAATGCCTATGTGAAACTTTTTCTGTACCATCTGTCCTATGTATTGTTTTAATTTATATGGAACCACATAAGGCAGTAGTTATGTCTGAAATGGTTTCATGTCGCAATGTGTGTTCTTTTTCTCTTTTTGGCTCTTTGTTGTAATTTTTTAAATGGAAAAACATGTCAAACACAAAAAGTAACCAAATGAAACAAAAGTATAAAACACAATTTCTTTGTGTAGTTTAACAAAAATAGCTTAGAAAATAAAAGGATAAATTAATGCATATAGAATCATTTCTATTTGAATTCTTATGATTGGTCTCAAGTCTACTAGCCTTGGAAGAGTCCATTCTGAATTTTTGCATCATGAAATTCAATGCTTCTCTTCAATCCAGAACTCAAGGCCATTACTGAAGCCCTTTACCTTCAGTTTGGAAGACAGCTTCTTTCCCATTGGTTTTGAGCTTAAGCTTGATCTTGAGCCTCAGAGTTTGACTATTTAAAATAATTAGATTGCAGAAATAACAAGAATATTTCTTTTTAGATAGAAATGATGAAAACAGAATGTTTACTTAGTTTTATTTTGATAAAGCCTGAGCTGGAATTCCCAGAAGCCTGAATAAGAGTAAATAGTGAGGCCAGATGTTATCAGATTTGTAGACTTATGAAGCAATTCTGTGAAATGTCATTTGAATAAGTAAATGTTTTTCAAAACTAAGCTCCATCAGCACCACACCCAGGACGTTTACTACAGTATGCATTTCAAATAAGCACATATGGATTTTCTGTATTGATGCTTTTTCTTTGAGTTTGCTAAAGGCTTGAGCTAAGTTAAATGAAACAGAGAAGCAGAAGAGGATATCTAAATGCTGGGTGACAAGTGGGGGTGATGGATGCCTATAATTTATACATCTAGAAATCTGATCTATTATTACTTTAGGAAGAAAAGCATTTTATATGGTTAAGGATTGGCTACCTTTACAAATCTCTTTCATTTCAGAATTCCCATAAGTTAAAGTTCCATTTATATTTATATTTGTAATACAAAATGAATATTTGTACATTTTTAAATAGAAAAATATTTGGCATATAATATTGCGTAAATTTAAAGGATACAACACGCTGATCAATGCATTTATATATTGTAGTATGATTGTTATTTTGTTGATAATTAGCACCTCTATCACTCTATTATTTCTTATGGATGGCTAGACAAATTAAATTCTAGTCTTTTACCAAGTTTGATGATTATAATGTAATATTGTTGTCTATATTCACCATAATGAGCATTATTAGATCGCTAAACTACTCACTGCAAGTTTGTACCTTTAAACAAAATATGTCTGATTCCATTCCTTCCCTCACATCCCTGGTCACCACCATTTTTTTCTACGAGTTTGGTTTTTTAGATTCTACATAATGAGTGAATCATGTAGTACTTATCTTTCTCTGTCTGATTTACCTCACTTACCATAATGTCCTCAAGGTTCACCCAGGTTTTCACAAATGACAGCATATCCTTCTTTGTCATGACTGAACAATATTCGATTGTGTATATGCACCATAACTTTTTATTTTTTTTTATTTTTTATTTTTTTTGCTCTGTTGCTCCTGTTTCTCTTTTTTTTTTTTATTATTGTTTTTGCCATACATTGTCATGATATCACCATGGGTTTACATATGCTTCCCCTCCGGGTCCCCCCTCCCTCCTCCCTCCCCCCCCGGGAAATCTCGCTGCACCAGTCCCGAGCATCAATCCTGGGCTGGCGATTGATTAGACACATGACAATTAACATGCTTCAATGCCCTTCTCCCATCTCATCCCACCCTTACCCTCATCCACAAAGTCCACAAGTCTATTCTATACATCTGCGTTCCTTTTGTTGTCTCCCATGTTGGGTTCTCATTACTGTCTTTCTAAATTCCATATATATGTGTTAATATACTGTATTGTTGTTTTTGCTTCTGGCTTACTTCACTCTGGATAATGGGCTCCAGTTTCGTCCATCTGAGTAGAATTGCTTCAAATGAATTTTTTTTTAATGCTGAGTAATATTCCATTGTGTATATATACCACAGCTTTCTTATCCATTCGTCAGTTGATGGGCATCTAGGTTGCTTCCATGTCCTGGCTATTGTAAACAATGCAGCGATGAACATTGGGGTGCACGTGGCTCTTTCAATTCTGGTTTCCTCGGTGTATATGCCCAGCAGTGGGATTGCCGGGTCATATGGCAGGTCTATTTGCAGCTTTTTAAGGAACCTCCACACTGTTTTCCATAGTGGCTGTACTAGTTTGCATTCCCACCAACAGTGTAAGAGGGTTCCCTTTTCTCCACATCCTCTCCAGCATTTATTGCTTGTAGACTTTTGGATGGGAGCCATTCTGACTGGCACCATAACTTTTTAATCATTCATCTGTTGGTGGGCACTTAGGTTGTTTCCATATCCTGGCTATTGTGAATAACGCTGCAATAAACACGAGAGTGCATATATCTCTTCAATATCCTGTTTTCATTTCTTTTAGATATATACCCAGAAGTAGCACTGATGGGTCAAATGGTAGATCTGTTTTTAATATTTTAAGGAATTTCCATATTGTTTTTCATAGTGACTGGACCAGTTTACATTTCCACTAACAGTGTCTATGCTTTCCCTTTTCTCCATATCCTTGCTGACAGTTGTTATCGATTGTCTTCTTGATAACTACTTAATATATATGATGTGATATCTCATTGTGGTTTTCCTAATTTTAATTTTTTGGCTGATATAGATTTTTGTCTATTTTCAGATCTCATTAGAACATCAAATACCTATACTTTCACTGTGGCATAATTTGAATTTCCCTGGTGATTAGTGATATTGAGCATCTTTTCATGTACCTGTTGGTCATTTGGATGTCTTTGAGAAAAAGTTTATTTATTTCTTCTACTTATTTTTAATTAATTTATTTGTTATTTTTGTTGTATGAATTTATACCTTTTAATATTCACAATTATATGGTATGTCGTATCCTTATATACTGTACCTTTTGTACGTGACTAAAAGAAAACTTATGCATCCAGAAATCATTGGATTCTGGATGAAATCTCAATTCCCTGACAGTGACAGAGACTGAAGGAAAAAGACAGATTTCCACATTTTTTATGATAAGCCCAATGTTGGGTAATGCTGCCCTATATGGGACTTAGATTAATATAATATCCAGAGTGAAGTAAGCCAGAAGGAAAAACAAAAATACTGTATACTAACGCATATATGTGGAATTTAGAAAGATGGTAACGAGAACTCTGCATGCGAGACAGCAAAAGAAACTCAGATGTATAGAACAGTCTCGTGGACTCTGTGGAAGAGGGCAAGGGTAGGATGATATGGGAGAATGGCATTGAAACATGTTAATTATCATATGTGAAATCAATCGCCAGCCCAGGTTTGATGCTCGGGGCTGGTGCACCGGGATGACCCAGGGGGAGGGAATCGGGAGGGAGGAGGGAGGGGGGTTCTGGAGGGGGAGCATATATATACCCATGGCGGATTTATGTCAATATATGGCAAAACCAACACAATAAAGTAAAGAAAATTAAAAAAAAATGAAAAAATATATATTATCAAGTATTTTCTAAATGTCTACTCTATGCAGGCAGTGCATAGCCATTCTGGATACATAGTGGTGAATGAGATACATATTATCCCTGCTTCCTAAAACTTTCAGTCCCTTGGTCAAGACAGAAAAGATAAATAAATAACTACAAACTGTAAAAATACTGTAAAAGAAACGAACAGGGAACTCTGGTAGGGAATATCTGGGATGAAGGAGATGGGTGAAGAAGACCTCTATGAAGAGATGACCTTTAAATAAAATGCATGATGAAGTGGGATAGTGGTGAGGTGTTCTTTTCATTGCTACCACTATTTTGAGCTGTAAAATCTGAGCTAAAATTTTAAATTTATTATCTCTCACCTCTATAATATGATGCCCACATTAAAAGATGAGCAAATTTAGGCCTTAGTTACCAAGGTCACAAGGCCAGTAGTAAGTGGAAAGATCAGTTAGTTCAGTTCAGTAGCTCAGTCATGTATGATTCTTTGTGACCCCAATGACTGAAGCATGCCAGGCCTCCTGTCCATCACCAGCTCCCAGAGTTACTCAAACTCATGTCCATCGAGTCCAACCATCTCATCCTTTGTTGTCCCCTCTCCACCTGCCCTCAATCTTTCCCAGCATCAGGGTCTTTTCCAATGAGTTAGTTCTTCGCATCAGGTGGCCAAAGGATTGGAGTTTCAGCTTCAACATCAGTTCTTCCAATAAATATCCAGGACTGATTTCCTTTAGGATGGACTGGTTGGATCTCCTTGCAGTCCAAAGGACTCTCAAGAGTCTTTTCCAACACCACAGTTCAAAAGCATCAATTCTTTGGTGCTCAGCTTTCTTTATAGTCCAACTCTCACGTCCATACATGACCACTGGAAAAAACCATAGCCTTGACTAGATGGACCTTGGTGGCAAAGTAATGTCTCTGCCTTTTAATATGCTGTATAGGTTGGTCATAACTTTTCTTCCAAGGAGCAAGTGTCTTTTAATTTCATGGCTGTAATCACCATCTTCAGTGATTTTGGAGCCCCCCAAAATAAAGTCTGTCACTGTTTTTGCTGTTTCCTCATCAATTTGCCATGAAGTGATGGGACCAGATGCCATAATTTTAGTTTTCTAAATGATGAGATTTAATCTAACTTTTTCACTCTCCTCTTTCCCTTTCATCAAGAGGCTCTTTAGTTCTTCTCCGCTTTCTGCAATAAGGGTGGTGTCATCTGCATATCAGAGAAGACAGTGGCACTCCACTCCAGTACTGTTCCCTGGAAACTCCCATGGACGGAGGAGCCTGGTAGGCTGCAGTCCATGGGGTTGCTAAGAGTTGGACACGACTGAAGCAACTTAGCAGCAACAGCAGCATCTGTATATCTAAGGTTATTGATATTTTTCCTGGCAATTTTGATTCCAGCTTGTGCTTCATCCAGCCCAGCATTTCTCATGATGTACTCTGCAAATAAGTTAAATAAGCAGGGTGACAACATCCCGCCTTGACATAGCCTTTTTCCTATTTGGAACCAGTTAGTTGTTCCATGTCTGGTTCTAACTGTTGCTTCCTGACCTGCACTGACAAAATGTGGTTCTCTGGAGAGGGAATGGCAAACCACATCAGTATTCTTGCCTTGAGAACCCCATGACAGTATGAAAAGGCAAAATGATAGGACACTGAAAGATGAACTCCCCAGGTCGGTAGGTGCCCAGTATGCTAATGGAGATAAGTGGAGAAATAACTCCAGAAAGAATGAAGAGAAGGAGCCAAAGCAAAAATAGCACCCAGTCATGGATGTGATTGGTAATGAAAGTAAAGTCCAATGCTGTAAAGAGAAATATTGCATAGGAACCTTGAATGTTAGGTCCATGAATCAAGGCAAATTGGAAGTAGTCAAAGAGGAGATGGCAAGAATGAACATAAATATTTTAGAAATCAGTGAACTAAAATGGACTGGAATGCATGTATTTTACTCAGATGACCATTATATCTACTACTGTGGGCAAGAATCCCTTAGAAGAAACAGAGTAACCACCATAGTCAACAAAAGAGTCTGAAATGCAGTACTTGGATGCAATCTCAAAAATGACAGAATGATCTCTGTTCGTTTCCAAGGCAAACCATTCAATATCACAGTAATCCAAGTCTATGCCCTGACCAGCAATGCTGAAGAAGCTGAAGCTGAGCAGTTCTAGGAAGACCTACAAGACCTTCTAGAACTAACACCCAAAAAAGATGTCCTTTTCATTATAGGGGACTAGAATGCAAAAGTAGGAAGTCAAGAAAAACTTGGAGTAACAGGCAAATTTGGCCTTGCAGTACAGAATGAAGCAGGGCAAAGGCTCATAGAGTTCTGCCAAGAGAATGCACTGTCATAGCAAACACCCTCTTCCAATAACACAAGAGAAGACTCTACACATGGACATCACCAGATGGTCAACACCGAAATCAGATTGATTACATTCTTTGCAGTCAAAGATGGAGAAGCTCTACACAGTCAGTAAAATTAAGACTGGGAGCTGACTGTGGCTCAGATCATGAACTTCTTATTGCCAAATTCAGACTTAAATTGAAGAAAGTAGGGAAAACCACTAGACCATTCAGGTATGACCTAAATCAAATCCCTTACGATTATACAGTGGAACTGACAAATAGATTCAAGGGATTAGATCTGATAGACAGAGTGCATGAAGAACTATGGATGGAGGTTCATGACATGGTACAGGAGTCAGGGATCAAGACCATCCCTAAGAAAAAGAAATGCAAAAAGGCAAGAGGGTTGTCTGAGGAGGCCTTACAAATAGCTGTGAAAAAAAGAGACATGAAAAGCAAAGGAGAAAAGGAGAAGTATACCCATTTGAATGCCGAGTTCCAAAGGATAGCAAGGAGAGATAAGAAAGCCTTCCTCAGAGATCAATGCAAAGAAATAGAGGGAAACAATAGAATGGGAAAGTACAGAGATCTCGTCAAGAAAATTAGATACCAAGGGAATATTTCATGCAAAGATGAGCACAATAAAAGACAGAAATGATATGGACCTAACAGAAGCAGAAGATATTAAGAAGAAATGGCAAGAACACACAGAAGAACTATACAAAAAAGGTCTTTACGACCCAGATAATCACGATGGTATGATCACTCACCTAGAGCCAGACATCCTGGAATGCGAAGTCAAGTGGGTCTTAGGAAGCATCACTACAAACAAAGCTAGTGGAGGTGATGGAATTCCAGTTGAGCTATTTCAAATTCTAAAAGATGATGCTGTGAAAGTGCTGCATGCAATATGCCAGCAAATTTGGAAAACTCAGCAGTGGCCAGAGGCCTGGAAAAGGTCAGTTTTCATTCCAATCCCAAAGAAAGGCAATGTCAAAGAATGCTCAAACTGCCACACAATTGCTCTCATCTCACAGGCTAGTAATGCTCAAAATACTTCAAGCCATGCTTCAACAGTACATGAACCATGAACTTCCAGATGTTCAAGCTGGATTTAGAAAAGGCAGAGGAACCAGAGATCAAATTGCCAACATCCCCTGGATAATCAAAAAGCAAGAGAGTTCCAGAAAAACATCTACTTCTGCTTTATTGACTCTGCCAAAACCTTTTACTGTGTGGACCACAACAAACTCTGGAAAAAAAGGGAAACGGTAGAGGGAACAAAATCCTAAGTCTAACTTCAGAGTTCATAACCTTTGAAACTCTAATTCCATTTCCAGAAAAACTATGACAAAGGAATAATCAGAGATTCAATTACAAATATATGTAAAAGGATGATTCTCTCAACTCATTATTTTTCAAATTCCCACTAGTCTTTGATCAGGGGGATAGGAGAGATTTCAGATGAAGTTATAATATCATTTAATCACACTCTTTGTCTTTCATTTTAAAATGATTTATATATTATAGGCTATCAAACAGGTAACCATCAAAATTCTAGAAAAGTGGTCCGATGTTATCAGGTTGTACTTGGAAAAAAGCAAAGAAACAGACAGTGAAGGGCAAATATAAAGTGAAAATGCAAGGAATAACCATGAGAGGAGTTGGGTTTTCAGTAAATCTTTTATTTAGAGGTTAGCTTAAAAGACACTGTTTTCACCCCACTATCTGAAGCTAATGAGAGCTCTAGGGTTACCCTAAATATGATTATAGAATTCACTCTCAGATACTTTTCAGGAAGTTTTAACAGAGAGTATTCACATATAACATGTGCATCTCCATTACTCCCTTAATTCCATAGACTTGTACAAAATTAAATAGAAACAGAAAACCTAGGGCAATAGAAAATATATTTACAGAATTTATATAGTTGGGTTTGAAAGTTATTGCACTTTTGATGACTGAGTACTAAATAAAGCAAACGTAGAACAAGAATCAACAACTCTCTTGGTCAATTAGAATTTTCATCCTGATCCATGAACTGGTTTGGACTCACCTAGATTATGGTTCTACAGAAGTAATAACATGACATGCCAGAAAATTTACCCAAAACTTGGAAATAAGGCCAGAAAAAGAAAAGGTGGACACTCTTCCACCTTTTATATAGCAGGAGCCAAGGCCACCCAAGGATTGTGTAGGGAAGGTACTCAGTTCATAACAATACTTAGTACTGATTAAAGGCCCAAACTTTGGTGACATGGCTCACTAACTCAGAGACTTTGTCAAGTGGAGATAGTGATGGAGTCTGCTAGAAAAGAAAACCCCAGAGATTTATGGCCTATTGGTCATTACCAGTTTATGTCTTAACCCAGGAATCTCATTCTAATATTTCTTTGTTAATTTCTCATAAATATCTTAGCTTCTTAAATTCTTTTTGAACTTATCTTACTGGCTTTCTTGTTAAAGAGTTAAAGAAAATCCTTTACATGTGCTAATTTTATATTTGCTTGAGAGTCATGATTTTACTTTTTGAAAATTATACTTTAACATGAAGGATAAAGACTCTCTCTATATAACCTGGTTTTATTGTGCTTTATTGATGCTTGTGAAATGGGGTTATTTTTAATTTGCTATGAATATTTATTCCTATTACTTGATTTATAATTCACTGGGCTTCCCCGGTGGCTCAGATGGTAAAGAATCTGCCTGCAATGTGGGAGAACCAGATTTGATCCCTGGGTCAGAAAAATCTCCTGGAGAAGGGAATGGCAACCCACTCCAGAATTCTTGCCTGGAGAATTCCACGAACAGAAACTACAATCCACGGGGTTGCTAAGAGTTGGACATGATTGAGCAACTGAATGTTCGTGTGTATATTTATGCCTCAAACCTCTATAGAAGAGGTTTTGTTCTTTTAAATTAGTGCTTTTGCAAGCAAATCCTCAAAATTTTTCAATTAGATGAAATATCTAAACTTAGTGGACCCAATTAACATTTGCAGTAGGAGCCTAATGCCCAGAATAGATGAAGTAAGCTGAGGCCAATCTGATGCTACAGCTAAAATGGAGATGACATCAACATAGATCTTTCTGTACCTGATTTCTTCCTTTGCCTCACTTTCCATTTATCCTCTTGTACATACTTTGCAGGATATGTTGAGACAGGTATTTTAAAGAGCAATTAAGTGGGTCAGTATTTCATATCTGTTTGCCTGCCTTTGTTATTTGCCATTCAGTAAGGTGAATGGATACCCAATTGCGAAGAGCATTGTTTATGCTTGGGTTCTATATGCCTACAGTGTTCCACCAATTTAAAAGAATATAGATTCCAATTTAACAAGCAGTGTTCATTAATGGATTTCTCCATTTCTTTCACTGGAAGTTACTGACAGACAGTTAAGATTGCTTTAAATTAGGAGGAAACTCTCTGATATGAATAAAATGGACTGATAATGAAGCACTCACTTTATTGACCACATCTCATTTGTCTACATTCCATTAATTCTATATAACTTCATGCTCATTGACCTAAGGTGTTTTGTTTCTGTTATGCTGATATGCTGTGGAAATAACAACTTTTAAAATTTCAAGTTCAAAGTATCCTACATAAAAGTTGAAAGTGATAATTTGAGCTTTGAAGGAGAGGGATGCCATATTACACCACTGGTACTTTTCAGTTTTGTAGAAAACAACGGCAAAGTAGTTGAAATGTAAATGATCCAACTCTGCCTGATTATTATGTCAGGTGATTTCCATTACTGATAACTGTCATACATAAACCAATTAGTCATCTCTGCACAATTCTAGACCAGGGAGTTGCCACATTATTGAAATAGAAACTAGAGGCTTCCTTTGTGTTTTATGTTCACTTGCTGTAGACAAGTTAAACTGTTGTTAGGCCCTGGATGGGTTTTTTTTTTTTGTAACAAATTCAATAAAGAATTTTTACTTTACAATATTGTGTTAGTTTTGTCATACACTGACATGAATCCACCATGGGTGTACATGTGTTCCCCTTCCAAAATCCCTCTCCCACTTCCCTCCCAATTCCATTCCTCTGGGTCATCCTGGTGCACCAGCCCTGGGTACCCTGTATCATGCATCAAACCTGGGCTGGCGATTCATTTCACATATGATAATTTACATGCTTCAATGCCATTCTCCCATATCATCCCACCCTTACCTTCTCCTATTGAGTCCAAAAGACTGTTCTATACATCTGTGTCTCTTTTGCTGTCTCGCATACAGGGTTATCATTACCATCTTTCTAAATTCCATGTATATGCATTAGTATACTGTATTGGTATTTTTCCTTCTGGCTTACTTCACTCTGTATAGTAGGCTCCAGTTTCATCCACCTCATTAGAACTGATTTGAATGCTGTCTTTTTAATGACTGAGTACTATTCCATTGTGTATATGTACCACAGCTTTCTTATCCATTCGTCAGTTGATGGACATCTAGGTTGCTTCCATGTCCTGGCTATTGTAAACAATGTGGCGATGAACATTGGGGTACATAATTCTGGTTTCCTAGGTGTGTATGTCCAGCAGTGGGATTGCTGGGTCATACGGCAGTTCTATTTCCAGTTTTCTAAGGAATCTTCACACTGTTCTCCATAGTGGCTGTACTAGTTTTCATTCCCACCAAAGTGTAAGAGGGTTCCCTTTTCTTCACATTCTCTCCAGCATTTATTGCTTGTAGACTTTTGGATGGTAGCCATTCCGACTGGTGTGAAATGGTACCTCATTGTGGTTTTGATTTGCATTTCTCTGATAATGAGTGATGTTCAGCATCTTTTCATGTGTTTGCTAGTCATTTGTATGTCTTCTTTAGAGAAATGTCTGTTTAGTTCTTTGGCCCATTTTTTGATTGGGCCATTAATTTTTCTGAAATTGAGCAGCAGGAGTTGCTTGTATATTTTTGAGATTAATTGTCCATTGCTTCGTTTGCTATTATTTTCTCCCATTCTGAAAGCTGTCTTTTCACCTTGCTTATACTTTTCTTTGTTGTTCAGAGGCTTTTAATTTTAATTAGGTCCCATTTGTTTATAGGTTCTGGATATTAAAGTTCCAAATAAGTCTCATCGTGTTCTGAAACTTTAAACTTTTCTAAAACAATCATCTTGCTTTGATACTAACTGGTGAAGTGATGTTTGGCAAGGTAGTTAACCTCTCCTAGGTTTCCTTATCATGAGAAGGTGGTTATTGAAGCAGGTGACTGGAAAGACTTCTTTTCTAAGTGTTTTTGAGTCTTTAATTTGGGCCTTAATTTAATGAAACTCAGGCATTTATAGACTTACTAATTTGTGAATTTCCTTTTGAAATGACACTCTACATTAGTGTTTACAGTTTACATACCACTCCCAGAAACAGGTTTGTCCCCTCAAAACTAACAGCTTGTTGTGAGTAGTAAATGCTTAGTAAATATATTTTTTTGTGAATTAATACATTCTACTACAAATGTTTATGCCTTCCTAGTGAAGGTTTTTGTTTTTTGTTTTTTTTCAAGTATTAGAATAATAATAGGGCTTCCCTGGTGGATCACACAGTAAAGAATTTGCTTGCAATGTAGAAGACCTGGATTCAATCCCTGGGTTGGGAAGATCACCTGGTGAAGGAAATGACAATCCACTACAGTATTTTTGCCTGGGAAATACCAGGGACAGAGAAGCCTGGTGGACTACGTCCCCTGGAGTAGGAAATCCTCTGGAGTAGGAAATGGCAACCCATTCCAATATTCTTGTCTAGAAAATTCCATGGAGAGAGAAGCCTGGCAGGCTCCAGTCCATGGAGTCACAGAGTTGGACACGATTGAGTGACTGAACTGACTGATTATAATAGAAGGTAAATATTTTCTTAAGTCATTTGCAATAGTCAAAATGTGGAAAGAGCACTGGATTTGTAGATAGAAGAACTTGTTTCTAGTCCGGTTCTGCAACTGAGTTGGACAATTCATATCTCTTATCTGTAAAGTGGGAATACTATCTCACAGAGTTGAGATATATAGTACTTCATCTGTGAAGTGCTTTGCAAATCTGAGATAGACTCATTTTTTGATTAACTTATATAATTCTACATAGTAGATTGTGTGTGTGCTTATTTGCTCAGTTGTGTCTGATTCTTTGAGACCCCATGGACTGTAGCCTGCCAGGCTTCTCTGTCAATGGAGTTTTCCAGGGAAGAATATCAGAGTAAGTTTCCATTTCCTACTCCAGGGGATCTTTCCCACTTAGAGACTGACCCCGTGTCTCTCAAATCTCCTGCATTCACAGGTGGATTCTTTACCACTCTGCCATCTGGGAAGTTCCACATACTAGATTAAGACCTCTTGATTCTTTCCCCCCAGGGTTGAAATAGAAAACCGGAAAAGTTGATGAATTTATGCTCACAAAACCAAGTTTAAAAGCCAGGGCAGCTATGACAAGGTTGAAGTTTATTGATCAGAAGTGAATGAAACAGAAGGGAAAGCTTCCTCATCATTTGATCACCAGGATAATGATGACTGACCAATTAAATTAGTCATTATATGCAGCATAAAAATGGCCATAACAGATGTAATCATCCACACTGTAATTTAATGGAAAACAACAATAATTAATAACACAAGACTGGAGGCAAGGAAACCTGGATTTAGACTCCCACCAGTAATAAAGAATATGATCTAAAGTTAATCACTCAATCTTTCTGAGCCCTAGTTTCCACTTCTGTGATACTTTGCTTAGCAGTAAATGATTTTCATGTTTCCTATTTGGCATCATTGCTGATTCTTGTTCCAGCCATGCCTTCCAGTGATAGAGTTGAGGTAGGTATTTTCTTTTTGTTACATTTCTATGTCTTCTCAAATTATCTGGAATGGCATGTTAAACTATTCTTTATTTTGTGCCTACTGATCATTGCATTTAGGTTAGTCAAAACATCTGTCTTGGCTTTTATGATTTGAAGTTTGGAAAGGATATTTCCAAAGGAAATTTAAAGAGGTTGATAATTAAATGTATCTGTACCCAATTCAGAGGATAAGTTAGGCAGGCTCTTTTAATACCAAAAAATTTTCTCAACACAGTCCAAATTAATAAAATGATTGCAGTCTAAGATTATGTATACTTAAATCATAAAATAGAGCTTCTGATTTTTTAAAAATCATATCAAATAAGATTTTTCTTCAATAGCACATTATCACTCAAGCTTAAAAATATTTTGAAGGTAAGTAAAGCAATATTCCAAGGTCATATTTACAAAAATATTTTTTTTCTCAAAAGAACTAAACAAGTACATTGCATCACGACATTGAGACTGATAAGGCTGGTGATCAGTCAATCCTAAAGGAAAATCAACACTGAATATTCATTGGAAGGACTGATGCTGAAGCTGAAGCTCTAGTACTTTGACCATCTGATGAGAAAAGCCAACTCACTAGAAAAGACCCTGATGCTGGGAAAGATTGAGGGCAAAAGGAAAAGAGGGCAAAAGAGGATGAGATGGTTGGATGACATCACTGACTCAGTGGATATGAACTTGGGCAAACTCCAGAAGGTAGTAAGGGACAGGGAGGCCTGGTGTGCTGCAATCCATGCTGTGCTGCAGACAGAAAACTGTACATGACTTAGCAACTGAACAACGAAGTCTGGTAAATTGTCTTCCAAGGAAACTAGAGAAAGTAGTCTCCCTCGAGACATGTAAATGTGAATCAACCTGGTGAGGCAATTCATGAATCAACTTAAATAACTAAAATGAAACAAAGCCTCTTTATGAAACCATATACCTTGTCAACATTTGTTCATTTGCCTGTCAACCTTATTTGGCTGTTATAAAGGCCAGCTAAGTAGGACGTGAAAACTCAGAGAAATGACTGAGGACTGTAAGGTTTTCTTGAGGCAGGATGGGGTCTAAGCCCTGGGTCTCTGTAGCTGGTAAGCCTTTACCTCTTTGTTAGGGCCTACTACACTCGGGACATTGTTGTTACAAAATCAGGGTTTTCTGTATGAAGGGGAGGAAACCACTGCCTTCCATGCATATTGTCCTGTATACTCCTATCTGACTGACTTCCTCTAAGTGAGGACCTATTCAAGCAGGATTTCCAACTTTCACCCCCTTTCTTTTATGCTATGGAGCTGCTAGAAAAGAAAAAAAGAAATCCATGCAAAATAGAAAAACAAAACTAATGACTTTTTCTGCATAAACATTGCTGAGGTAACTGCCATGGAACCACAGAACTCTGAAGGACAGCTTGTAAACCACTGTATGTGTTTGTCAATTTTTTAAAAGTTGTGACATCCAAAAATAAAGACATAATTCAGGGCATGCATGAAGTTTGGCACGCATGAAATTGATCTGTCAACTCAGTTGCTTATATCTGGTAGGTGTTTTTTTTTTAACCCATTTTCCGTTTACCTAAATATCAGATTAACCAAGTATCTGTTCTGTCAGTAAAACTAACCCACTGAAGCCTGCAGTGCTGAAGACTCAAGGCTAGGGAGGCTATTCTCTAGTATGGTCTATGTGTCCTCTCTCCCAGTTGAGTGTTACACTTACCAAGACTCAGTTGAGCATTTCTCAGTTGTTCATATAGTTGTACTTATTACTGCAATAATGTAACTCGAATATTATGTAACCAAAGAAATATGAATGCAAAAATAAAAGTGCTATCTTCTGTTTATGATTGCCAAAACATGAAAGCAACCTAAACGCCCATCAACAGAAGACTGGATAAAGAAGATGCAGCAGATATATACAACGGAACATATATATCCAACATGGATGGGCCTAGAGATTGTCATACTGATGACTTAAGTCAGACAGAGAAGAAGAAATATCATATGACATCCTTTACATGTGGTATCTAAAAAGAAATGATACAAATGAACTTACAAAACAGAAAGAGATTCACAGACTTAGAGAATGAGCCTATGGTTGCCAGAGGGAAGGATACAGGGAGGAGATAGTTAGGGAGTTTGGGTTGGGCATGCACACACCGCTATATTTAAAATGGATGACCAACAAGGACCCACTGTATAGCACATGGAACTCTTCTCAATGTTATGTGGCAGTCTGGATGGGAGGGGAGTTTGGGGGAGAATGGATACATTTGTATGTATGGCTGAGTCCTTTTGCTGTTCACCTGAAACTATCACAACATTGTCTGTTAATCAGCTATACCCCAATACTGGAGAAGGCAATGGCACCTCACTTCAGTACTCTTGCATGGAAAATCCTATGGATGGAGGAGCCTGGTAGGCTGCAGTCCATGGGGTCACAAAGAGTTGGACACAACTGAGTGGCTTCACTTTCACTTTTCACTTTCATGCATTGGAGAAGGAAATGGCAACCCACTCCAGTGTTCTTGCTTGGAGAATCCCAGGGTCGGGGCAGCCTGGTGGGCTGCAGTCTATGGGGCTGCACAGAGTCGGACATGACTGAAGTGACTTAGCAGCAGCAGCATACCCCAATACAAAATAAAAAGTATTTTTTTTAAATAAAAGTCCTGTCTTGTGAAAACTAGATTGACAAAAATTACCTCAAAGAGGAAAACATAGGAGACAATCTTTGAAACCTTGGCTTAAGCCTAGCCAAAATTTCTTAGATGGAACACAAAAAACACAGACTATGAAAGAAAAAAAAATCAATGAATCAGACTTCATTGAAATGAAAACAGTTTGATCTTTGAAAGAAAATGAGAAGAAAAGCTTGAACTGAGAGAAAACATTTGCAACACATATACTTGATAAAAGACTTATTCACAATCATAAGGGATAAGTGAAGAACTCTTACAATTCAATAAAATTACACACACACATGTATGTGTGTGTGTATATATATATAACCCAGTTTAAAAATGATCCAAAAAGTTGAACAAATAAGTAATGGGTGGTGGATGAGAAGAGCCAGATTTCTCCCTGTTGGAGAGGGAAGTTACAGATGAGCAAGAAGAGAAGACTAGAATGAATCCTATGATACTGGATTAGAGCCTGAGACAGCTTTTGAATTCACTAAGTAATCTTCCCAGGTGGCTCAGTGGTAAAGAATCCACCTGCCAAGCAGGAAACGTCGGTTTGATCCCTGGGTCGGGAAGATCCCTGGAGGAGGAAGTAGCACCCCACTCCAATATTCTTGCCTGGGAAATCCCATGGACAGAGGAGCCTGGAGGGCTACAGTCTTTGGGTCACAAGGAGTTAAACACGGCTTAGCAACTAAACAACAACAACAACAACAATGTAGCTAGTACATGCAAGAACCTAATTCTACCTAAGAGGGCAAAGGGATTTCAAATATAGCTGGGCCTCATGAGAACAGGAAGGAGGTCTCCATAATGCGGCCTCCTGAGGGCTCATCAGACAGCTTCTCTCTCTCTGATGCTCTCTGTGGTCACAAAGTGTCTTGGTTATCTCGCCTAAAGCTTCTACATTCTCCAATTCTTCTTATAAGTGTCCTTTTCCACCTTTGAAACTGCATGCAAGTGGTTGCAACTTGCCACCAGCTTAAAGTCTACATTAACTATGCTCAGTGCTAACCACCATTGAATTAAGTTAGTCTCTGTCTCTTAGATTTAGTTCTTCAGAGAGGATATCATTGGGCCAGCTTGGGTCACCTGTGTCTGGGGAGCAGGGTTACTTGTGTAAACGTGGCTGCTGGGCAAGCAACTTCATTGGTGTGCACCCTGTGCAATCACATGGGGTCCTGGGCTCCGAAGGACTCTCCACACTCACTTTAAGGTTCCACTGTCACTATCATGAAATTCTTTATATATACAAATATTATAATTTTTAATTTATTTATTTATGGCTGTGTTGTGTCTTCATTGCTGCTTGAGCTTTTCTCTAGTTGCAGTCTGCAGGCTTTTCATTACGGTGGCTTCTCTTGTTGTGGAGCATGGGCTCGAAGGCGCATGGGCTTTAGTAGTTGTAGCACATGGGCTTAGTAGTTGTGGTTCCCAGGCTCTAGAGCAGTGGCTCAACAGTTGTGGTGCATGGGCTTAGTTGCTCCCAGGCATGTGGGATCTTCCTGGACCAGGGTTCCAACCCATGTCTCCTGCATAGGCAGGCAGATTCTTAACCACTAAGCCACCAGGGAAGCCCTATCATGAAATTCTTAATTTCCAAATGAGGGTCCCGTAAATGATTTTGCCATTTCTGTTGCTGGGCTCAGCCATGGGACAAGATTTGGTGGTGTGGATAGAATCTCTTATAAGCAGATACTGGCAGAGAGGAAATTTTTGGTGTACTTAGAGTCTTGAGTTTCAAAACTAGGCTTCTTCCTTCTTTGTTGTCACATCCCTGCTTAGTGTTTCATTCATCTCATCAGAAAATTGTTGTTGGTTCCCTAAGTCATGTCTGACTTTTTTGCAACCCCATGGGCTGTCCATGGGATTTTTTTCCAGGCAAGAATACTGGAGTGGGTTTCCATTTCCTTCCCCACGGAATCTTTTCAACCCAGGAATTGAACCCATGGCTCCTGCCACATCTCCTGCATTGCGCTGTGTTCTTTATTGCTGAGCCACTGGGGAAGCCCATATATATTGGCTCCTAATGTACTATTCTGTGCTAGGTACTGAAAACACTCAGTAAACAAGATAGATTTAGTTCTTTGTCATGGAACTTAGTGTCAAGCCAAGTTGACTCCAGTCCTAGAGTTACTGCCTCGTTCAGTTCTTTCTCATGGAGCTGGGATTCTGGTGGTAAGTAACCTCTGACCTTCCCATCCTGAAGCTTCCTGTCTGCTCTTGTCATAACTCGGACAAGTATAACTGAAAGGTCTGCAGGGACCTTAGTGGCAGACACTGGTAGGGAAAAGAAGCCAGTAGTAAGATCTGTAGATATGCCAGACTGAAGTTTCCTTTATTGCCCCAGTTCAATTACACTGAGTTCCAAGAGACTGAGAGTCGGCAGCCTAATATGGCAAGTCCAAAGGGCATAGTAAGTTTGCCCCCAGCTGCTATTAATGTAAAGGTTGGTCTTATCTGATAGGAAATGGGAGTGCAAGGCATCAGGGAGTTGTAAAATTCAGATGGGTAGCAACATGGTGGTTTTAAGTCCTGGATTTATTTTATAGCAAGATAGTTAGCTAGCAGCTGGGAACGTAAGGAAACACAGCCTTTGAAGGAGGGAAGAGGCATGACATGTCAAGTATATAGATGCTCAGATATTAATAAAGATTTACTAAGGAAGCCAACACAGAATACACGATAGAAAGTCTTAAGAGGAGGCTGAGATCCCTGGTCTCCTTGCAAATCATGGTCCACACACCAACACAACCATTTTCAGACCCAACCAACTGTTGACTCTTCCTTGTACTGTGCAGAAGTGACTCAGGAACCAAGTGTGGCTGACTGTGGGTTGAAGATATCCGGATCTACAACTTATCAGATTTGCTTAAATGCATACATTTGTGAATATTGTTAACTCTGCAGTTATTCTATGCTGAAGATAGCTCAGAGGTAAAGAATCCACCTGCCAGTGCAGGAGATGTGGGTTGGATCCCGGGTTGAAAAGATCCCCTGGAGAGGAAAATGGCAACCCACTCCAGTATTCTTGCTGGGATAATCCCATGGACAGCTGCCATAATTCCATGGCAGGCTGCAGTCTTTGGGGTCACAAACACAAAAGCGAACCACATTTTGAGGTACTCATCTACTTTGTGGTATACTTTTCTTATTCTAACAACTTCACTAGAGCATGCTTTATGATGTGTCCTGCAATAAAGCCACTTTGCTATGGCAAAAATTGCTAACCCTTCTTCCTGTTAGTAAGAGAACACCTGAATTTGGCTGATCACATGACTGTGCAACTTTATTTTTCAGCACCCTAGGAGAAAGATGTGGCTTATAGAAGACTAAGCTTTGCCTGTGTGATGTGACTGGAGATGATGCATGCAACTTCAGCATCATTTCCTTAAGAATAAAACTGCTCACTTGGAACCTCTACTTTCCCTTTACCTGCTGGCTGGATTTCCAGGCTACAACTGCAGCAGTGTCCTTGACCTGAAGTGTGGCGGAAATAGTAATTTGGGCCTCAGGGTGACCCTCCCAAATTAAGCACCCCCACCAACTTGGGACTGTTAAGTGATAGAAAACAACTTTTTAACCCACTGTTTCGAGAGTCTCTTTACTGCAATTATTGTAGCCTATACTCTAATTTGGGCTTCCCCATGGTTCAGCGGTAAAAAATCTGCCTTTGATGCAAGAGCTGCAGGGGACTTGGGTTCGATCCTTGGGCCAGGAAGATCCCCTGGAGAAGTGCATGGCAACCCACTCCAGTATTCTTGCCTGGAGAATCCCATGGACAGAGGAGCCTGGCAGGGTGGGGTCCTTGGGGTCGCAAGAGTCTGACACAATTGAAGCGACTTAGCAATAATCTAATTCACCCATTTATTGAGGACTCCATTGTGCCAGACACTGTGCTGTAAGCATTTTTATACAGCTGTATAAAATAAAGCTGTAAGCTGTATTATCTCATGCAGCTCTCCCAATCATGCTGTCAAGACAGTAGTAATATCGCTATTTTATAGGTTGCTAAATTGAGGTTCAGAGGAGATAAGCTAATTACTCAAGATTTCTTAGCTATTAAATGGCATAGGATTCAAGTTCAGGGCTGTTTGACTACATAATCCTTGTTGTATCTCCCATGTATCTCCCATGATGCTGCTGAGCCTTCTAGGAATTTTGTTTCCTCTTCTAATGTGACATTGTACAAATGTTGCTGCAAATAGTAAAACATTCTCCTCACCATATCCCACTTCATCCACACAAAAACGCAGACAGTTTAATGCACATTATTATTAAAGGTAATAAAAACAAGTGGGATGGGCCATTTCCAGTTATCGTGTTTACCCCTTTGATTCTATCTTCATTTTCTTCTTGTAACATTATTAATGAGGTTATGACTCTATGTACCCCAGGGGTCATTTTCTGTAATAAGTTTCCTTTCCTGACATATAATTGAAGAGAAGCTCTGAGACTATTAGAAAAATTAACCTTTTAACTATATAAGGGTGTTATTGCTTGTGTCTATTTTTTAATTATAGGAGAATGTCATCAGTAGATAAAATATAGTCTCTGCCTCCATGTGCAACATAGTGGTGGGTATATTGCTTTTTTAAAAATTTAATCTGGGAAAGCCTTGGTTGCAGGAAGGGTATGACTTAGGTAGAACTGAACTCTAGCAAAATCTTACTTTAGGATTTAAGACCAGGAAATGCTGAGATTAAAAACACACCGATATCTTCAGGAAACAGTTGTGAGTGTGTGGTATGGGAGAGAGGATGCAGTCTAAGTCATATAAATAACAAATATTTGAGTTCACTAATTGTCAGGCACTATAGGCACACCTCATTTTATTACACTTCACTTCATTGTGCTTCACAGATACTGTGTTTTTTTACAAGTCAAAGATTTGTGGAAACCCTGTGTCAAGCAAACCTATCTGTGCCATTTTTCCAACAGCATTTGCTCATTTTGTGTCCCTGTGTCCCATTGTGGTGATTCTTACATCATTCCAGACATTTTCATTACTATTATATTTGTTTTGGTGATCTATGATGAGCGATCATCGATGTCACTATTGTATTGTTTTGGGGCACTATGAACCATGCCCATGTAAGACAGTGAACTTAATCCATAAATATGTGTGTTTTGACTTCTCCATTGACTGTTCTCTCAAGCTTCAATATTTCTGTGTGTGTGTGTTGTGTCTGTCTGTATATCTCTGTCCTTGAGCCTCCCTATTCCCTGAGACACATCAGTATTGAAATTAAACCAATTAATGATCATCTAATATCCTGTAAGTGTTCGAATGAAAGGAAGTGTTGTATGTCTCTCACTTTAGCTCAAAAGCTAGGAATGATTAAGCTTAATGAGGAAGACATGTTGAAAGCTGAGACAGTCCAAAAGCTAGATCTCTTGGGTCAAACAGTTAGCCAAGATGTAAATGCAAAGGAGATGTTTTTGAAACAAATTAAGAGTTACTCCAGTGAACACTTGAATGATAACAAAGGAGCCAAGTCTGTTGCTGATATGAAGAAGGTTTTAGTGCTCTGGAAAGATTATCAAACCAACCACAACAACATTCCCCTTAAGTCTAAGCCTAATCCAGAGCAAACAAGGCTCTAACTTCCCTTCAAATCTCTGAAGGCTGAGAGAAGGGAGGAAACTGTAAGAAAAAAATAAAGCTTGAAGCTAGCAGAGGTTGTTTCATGAAGTTTAAGGAAAGAAGTCATCTCCATAATGTACAAGGTGAAGCAGAAAGTGCTGATGTTGAAGCTGCAGCAAGTTATCAAGAGGATCTAGTTAAAGTAACTAATGAAGGTGGCTACACGAAGCAACAGATTTTCAGTGTAGAGGAAACGACCGTCCATTGAGGACAACGACATCTCAGACTTTCATAGAGTTTTGTGCCTTGCTTCAAAGCTTCAGAGAATAGATTAATGCAGCTGGTGACTTGAAGTGGAAGCCAGTGCTGATTTACCATTCTGAAAAACCTAGGGACTTCAAGAATTACACCTACAAAATCTACTTTGCCTCTGTTCTGTCAATGAAATAACAGAACCTGAATGACAGCATATCTGTTTACAACATGGTTTACAGTAATGCTGAAGAAGCTGAAGTTAAATGGTTCTATGAAGACCTACAAGACCTTCTAGAACTAACACCCAAAAAAGATCTCCTTTTCATTATAGGGGACTGGAATGCAAAAGTAGGAAGTCAGGAAACATCTGGAGTAACAGGCAAATTTGGCCTTGCAGTACAGAATGAAGCAGGACAAAGGCTAATAGAGTTTTGCCAAGGGAACACACTGGTCATAGCAAACACCCTCTTCCAAGAGCACAAGAGAAGACTCTACACATGGACATCACCAGATGGTCAATAGTGAAATCAGATTGATTATATTCTTTGCAGCCAAAGAAGGAGAATCTCTATACAGTCAGCAAAAACAAGACCAGGAGCTGACTGTGGCTAGGATCATGAACTCCTTATTGCCAAATTCAGACTTAAATTGAAGAAACTAGGGAAAACCACTAGACCATTCAGGTATGACCTAAATCAAATCCCTTATGATTATAGAGTAGAAATGAGAAATAAATTTAAGGGACTAAATCTGATAGACAGAGTGCCTGATAAACTATGGACGGAGGTTCATGTCATTGTACAGGAGACAGGGATTAAGACGATCCCCATGGAAAAGAAATGCAAAAAAGCAAAATGGCTGTCTGAGGAGGCCTTACAAATAGCTGTGAAAAGAAGAGATGCAAAAAGCAAAGGAGAAAAGGAAAGATATTCCCATTTGAATACAGAGTTCCAAAGAATAGCAAGGAGAAATAAGGAAGCCTTCCTTAGCAATCAATGCAAAGAAATAGAGGGAAACAATAGAACGGGAAAGTGCAGAGATCTCTTCAAGAAAATTAGAGATGCCAAGGGAACATTTCACGCAAAGATGGGCTCAATAAAGGACAGAAATGTTAGGGACTTAACTAACTGAAGCAGAAGATATTAAGAACAGGGGGAAAGAATACACAGAGGAACTGTACAAAAAAGATCTTCACGGCTCAGATAAACACGATGGTGCGATCACTCACCCAGAGCCAGACATCTTGCAATGTGAAGTCAAGTGGGCCTTAGAAAGCATCACTACAAACAAAGCTAGTGGAGGTGAGGGAAATCCAGTTGAGCTATTTCAAATCCTAAAAGATGATGCTGTGAAAGTGCTGCACTTAATATGCCAGCAAATTTGGAAAACTCAGCAGTGGCCACAGGACTGGAAAAGGTCAATTTTCATTCCAATCCCAAAGAAAGGCAATGCCAAAGAATGCTCAAACTATCACACAATTGCACTCATCTAACATGCTAGTAAAGTAATGCTCAAAATTCTCCAAGCCAGGCTTCAGGAATATGTGAACCATAATCTTCCAGATGTTCAAGTTGATTTTAGAAAAGGCAGAGGAACCAGAGATCAAATTGCCAACATCCGCTGGATCATCAAAAAGGCAAGAGAGTTCCAGAAAAACATCTATTTCTGCTTTGTTGACTATGCCAAAGCCTTTGACTGTGTGGATCACAATAAACTGTGGAACATTCTTAAAGAGATGGGAATGCCAGACCATCTGACCTGTCTCTTGAGAAACCTGTATACAGATCGGGAAGCAACAGTTAGAACTGGACATGGATCAACAGACTGGTTCCAAATAGGAAAAGGAGTATGCCAAGGCTGTATATTGTCACCTTGCTTCTTTAACTTATATGCAGAGTACATCATGAGAAATGCTGGGCTGGAAGAAGCACAAGCTGGAATCAAGATTGCCAGGAGAAATATCAATAACCTCAGATATGCAGATGACACCACCCTTTGGGCAGAAAGTGAAGAGGAGCTAAAAAGCCTCTTGATGAGAGTGAAAGAGGAGAGTGAAAAAGTTGGCTTAAAACTCAACATTCAGAAAACTAAGATCATGGCATCTGGCCCCATCACTTCATGGGAAATAGATGGAAAAACAGTGGAAACAGTGTCAGATTTTATTTTTGGGGCTCCAAAATCACTGCAGATCATGACTGCAGCCATGAAATTAAAAGACGCTTACTCCTTAGAAGGAAAGTTATGACCAACCTAGACAGCATATTAAAAAGCAGAGACATTACTTTACCAAACAAAAGTCTGTCTAGTCAAGGCTATGGTTTTTCCAGTGATGATGTATGGATGTGAGAGTTGGACGGTGAAGAAAGCTGAGCACCAAAGAATTGATGCTTTTGAACTGTGGTGTTGGAGAAGACTCTTGAGAGCCCCTTGGACTGCAAGAAATCCAACCAGTCAATCCTAAAGGAGATCAGTCCTGGGTGTTCATTGGAAGGACTGATGTGGAAGCTGAAGCTCCAGTACTTTGGCCACTTCATGTGAAGAGTTGACTCAGTGGAAAAGACTCTGATGCTGGGAAGGATTGGGGGCAGGAGAAGAAGGGGACAACAGAGAATGAGGTGGCTGAATGGCATCACCGACTAGATGGACATGGGTTTGGGTAGACTCCAGGAGTTGGTGATGAACAGGGAGGCCTGGTGTGCTACAATTCATGTGGTCACAAAGAGTCGGACACGACTGAGTGACTGAACTGAACTGAACCTACTAAATTTACCAGCACAGTATTGAGACCTACTGCTCAGAAAAAAAGATTGCTTTTAAAATATGACTGCTCATTGACAGTACACCTGGTGAGCCTAGAGCTTTGATGGAGATGTGCAATGAGATTCATGTTATTTTCATGCCTGCTAACATAACATCCATCCAGCCTCCCATGGAGGAGTCATTTCTACTTTCAAATCTTATGATTTAATACATTTTATAAGGTCATAGCTGCCACAGATCGTGATTCCTCTAATGGATCCAGACAAAGTAACTTGAAAACCTCTGCAAAGCATTCATCATTTTAGATAGACTTAAGAATATTCATAATTCACAGGAAGAAGTGAAGATATCAGTATGAACAGGAGTTTGGGAGAAGTTGATTTTAACCCTCATGGATGGCTCTGAAGGCTTCATGACTTTGGAGAAGAAATAGCTGTAGACGTGGTAGGAATGGCAAGTGAACTGGAATTAGAAGTGGATCCTGAAAATGTGACTGAATTGCTGCACTCTCATTCTAAAACTTGAACTGATGAGGAGTTGCTTCTAATGGATGAGCAAAGAAAGTGATTTCTTGAGATGGAATCTAATCCTGGTGAAGATACTGTGAACACTGTTGAAATGACTCTAAAGGATTTAGAATATTTCATCAATTTAGTTGATAAAGCAGCAGCAGGATTTTAGAAGACTGACTTCAGCTTTGAAAGAAGTTGTATTGTAGGTAAAATTTTATCAAACAACATTGCATGTTACAGACACAGAAAGGAAGAACCAATCAATGTAGCAGATATCGTTGTTTAAGAAATTGCTACAACCTCCCCAGTCTTTGCAACCACCACCTTTATCCATCAGCAGCCATGTATATCGAGGAAAGACCTTCCACCAGCAAAAAGATTAAGACTTGCTGAAGCCTCCAGTGATGGTTAGTGTTTTTTGGCAATGAAGTATTTTTTATATGCGTCCATTTTTTTAGACATAGTGCTATTATGGACTTAATAGATTACAATTTAGTGTAAGCATAGCTTTTATATGCACTGGAAAACCAAAAAATTAGTGACTTTCTTTATTGCAATTTTTACTTTGTTGAGGGGATCTGGAACAAAACCTACAGTATTCCTGAACTATGCCTACATACTCTGCAACAGGGATACAAAGATAAATAAGACATGGATTTCATGTACATGGGATTTTGCTTTTGCTTTTTAACTCATTTGAGTTATTATAAGTTTGTTCCTTGGGTTTTCTGTATTGTACACTATAGAAAATAAAATTTGCTTTTAAAAGATAGGATTTCAAGATACAACGATGTTCTGACCTAGAACCAGCTCATCCCTCATTAATATCACTATTCAAAACTATAACTATAATTGCTGCATGGATGATTCAGAAGACACAATAAAAAGAATCGTAGGACCAGGAGAAAGGGACCTCAAAGTGTTTGGGGGAGGAGACAGGGTTTTGCTTCACAACTTAGAATGAAATAGAATATGAAACAGATTTCCTGAGTCAGAAAATTTGGGTTAGAACCTTGCCCTTGCTGTATAACTTCAGGTAAATTACTTCAATATTCAACACTTATTTATTGGAAATTGTTATTGTTGTTGTTTAAGTGCTAAGTCATGTTCAATGCTTTTGCGACCCCATAGACTACAGCCCACCAGTCTCCTCTGTCCATGGGATTTCCCAGGCAAGTATAGTGGAGTGGGTTGCCATTTCCTTCTCCATACTGAAAACTGACTATGGGTCAAACACTGAACTAGGTGTATATTGTAGTGAACATCATAGACAAAGTTCTGTCTTTGTGTCAGTTTAGTGGTAAGTATTTGACAAAATAAAGCCCATAAAGGAATAGACAAATACTATCTTAGAAAGGGTGATCAGGAAAGACCTCCCTAAGAGGGTGTCACTTGAGGTGAGGCTTAAATGAAGCAAAGATACTATCTCCTCTGATCTTGGCTTTCTCATCCATAAAATGAAAAGTAATAAAGGCCTACCTTATGGGGCTGTTAAAAATAGACTGAAACGGTATATGCGGTTAGTAAACCATAGTCCTTAATCCAAAGTGAGGTATTCTTACTTTTACTGTTACTGTTGGGTTTCTCCTTGAAAATAATGTTCTAGGCATTTATGGAGGTTGAGAAGGAGAAAGGAACAGATTATAGAAAATATGAAAGAGCATAAAAAGAAGTTTAAGGACTTTCTTGGTGATACAGTGGATAAGAATCCACTTGCCTATGCAGGGAACATGAGTTCAATCCCTGGTCCAGGAAGATCCACATGCCACAGGGCAACTAAGCCCATGAGCCACAACTGTTGAAGCCTGCACACCTAG
This sequence comes from Antilocapra americana, assembly GCA_007570785.1. Classification (NCBI taxonomy): domain Eukaryota; kingdom Metazoa; phylum Chordata; class Mammalia; order Artiodactyla; family Antilocapridae; genus Antilocapra; species Antilocapra americana. Next base: position 11,992,916 of record ML663563.1, on the reverse strand, counting down.
AGCCCATGCTCTGCAACAAAGAGTAGCCCCCACTTGCCGTAACTAGAGAAAGCCCACGCACAGCAATGAAGGCCCAGTGTAACCAAAAAATAAATAAAGACGTTTAACCTATTTCATAATTTAGTATAGAGCATCTGTGGTACTTGTTCATCCTTTTTTATAATCCAGTCTTTAAAATCACAATTGTGTAAACAATTCACTTTTTGAAAGTAACATTTCCCCCCAAATTTAAAAATAACTTTTATTGAAGTATACTTTGCATATAATAAGATGCACTTATTGTATACAGAGGGCTTCCCTGGTAGCTCAACTGGTAAAGGATCCACCTGCAACGCAGGAGACCCTGGTTTGATTTCTGGTTGGGAAGATCTGCTGGGGAAGGGATAGGCTACTCACTTCAGTATTCTTGGGCTTCCCTAGTGGCTCAGCTGTTGGGAAGATCCCCAGGAGAAGGGAACGGTTACCCACGTCAGCATTATGGGCATCCCTGGTGGCTCAGATGGTAAAGAATCTGCCTACAATGCAGAAGACCCAGGTTCAATTCCTGGGTTGGGAAGTTCCCCTGGAGAAGAGAATGGCAACCCACTCCAGTATTCTTGCCTGGAGAATTCCACTGACAGTGGAGTCTGGTGGGTTACAGTCCATGGAACTGCAAAGAGTCAGACACGAAGAAGTGACTAACACTTTTTCCCTATACTGTATACTTACAGTTCAATCCATTTTGAGAAATGAATGCAACTATGTAACCAGTACCACAAACAAGATTTAGAGCATTTCTATAACTCCTTGTGTCCTTTCCAGTTTAATCCTCTCCACTCTTGATCCCAGGAAACTATTGATCTGCTTTGTGTTACTACTGATTAGTTTGCCTGTTCTAAATTTTATACAAATGAAAACATACAGTATGAAATCCTTAGAGTCTTTTTTTTTATTCAACATGTTTTCAAGACTCACATGTATTGTTGCATGCATCTGAAACTTTTTTCGTTTTATTGCTGAGTAGTATTCCTTGTCATGGATTTAGAGCAATTTGTTTATCTAGTCACCTGTTGATGGACATTTAAGATTCTTCTAGCTGTGGGTTTTTATTAATAAAGCTGTTATAAATACTCATGTACAGACTGTGTGAACATGTTTTCATTTCTCTTGAGTAAATATCTAAAAGTAAGATTACTAGTTGTATGTATTTAACTTTATAGGAAATTGCCAAACTGTTTTCCAAAGTAGTTGTGTTATTTAAAGTTTCCACAGGTAATGTATGAATGCTCCAGTTGCTCTGTATTTTCACCAATGCTTTGTATTATCAGTCTTTCTAATTTTAGTCATTCTAGTAGGTTTGAAGTGACATCTCATGTGGCTCTGTTTTATTGTACATACCTATGATGACAAATGATGTTGAACTTTTTTCATGTACCTATTGGATATTAATACCTTTTATTTTGTGAGTTATTTATAATATTAATATTTAAATCTTCTGCCCATTAAAATTTTCTTCTTATTGCTGTAAATTGCTTTGTATATTTTGGATACAAGTCTTTTGATCAATATACGTATAGTGAATATTTTTTACCCCATCCTTTGCTTGCTCTTTTTATATTTTAATTTTTTTTCTTTTGATTTTTTAAAAGAATATTTTTAAAGAGTAAGATTTTAGTATTTACAAAGCCCAATTTATCAATTTTTTCTTTGATGATTAGTTCTATTTTTTTCTACTTTTATGAAACATTTATGTACCCCAAGTCCATAAATACTTTCTTCTGTTTTCTTCTAAAATATTTGTATATAATTAGAATTTTAGGAACCAATGAACTAAATTCATTTTAGGAATCAGTGAACTAAAATGGACTGGAATGGGTGAATTTAATTCAGATGACCATTATATCTACTACTGTGGGCAAGAATCCCTTAGAAGAAATAGAGTAGCCATCACAGTCAGCAAAAGAGTCTGAAATGCAGTACTTGGGTGCAATCTCAAAATGACAGAATGATCTCTGTTTGTTGCCAAGGCAAACCTTTCAGTATCACAGTAATCCAAGTCTATGCCCCCACTACTAAGGCCGAAGAAGCTGAAGTTGAATGGTTCTATGAAGATCTACAAGACCTTCTAGTACTAACACCCCAAAAAGATGTCTTTTTCATTATAGAGGACTGGAATGCCAAAGTAGGAAGTCAAGAAATACCTGGAGTAACAGTCAAGTTTGGCCTTGGAGTACAAAATGAAGCAGGGCAAAAGCTAACAGAGTTTTGCCAAGAGAATGCACTGTTCATAGCAAACACCCTCTTCCAACAACACCAGAGACAACTACACATGGATATCATCAGAATACCAAAATCATATTGATTATATTTTTTGCAACCGAAGATGGAGAAATTCTAAACAGTCAGCAAAAACAAGAATGGGAGGTGACTGTGGCTCAGATCATGAACTCCTTATTGCCAAATTCAGACTTAAATTGAAGAGAGTAGGGAAGACAACTAGACTATTCAGGTATGACCCAAATCATATTCCTTATGATTATACAGTGGAAATGACAAACAGATTCAAGGGATTAGATCTGATAGAGTGCGTGAAGAACTATGGATGGAGGTTCATGACATTGTGCAGGAAGCAATGATCCAGACCATCCCCAAGAAAAAGAAATGCAAAAAGGCAAAATGGTTGTCTGAGAAAGCCTTACAAATACCTATGAAAAGAAGAGAAGCCAAAAGCAAAGGAGAAAAGGAGAGATATTCCCATTTAAATGCAGAGTTCCAAAGAATAGCAAGGAAAGATAAGAAAGCCTTCCTCAGTGATCAATGCAAAGAAGTAGAGGAAAACAACAGAATGGGAAAGACTAGAGATTTCTTCAAGAAAATTAGAGATACCAACGAGCATTTCATGCAAAGATGGGCACAATAAAGGACAGAAATGGTAGGGACCTAACAGAAGCAGAAGATATTAAGAATAGGTGGCAAGAATACACAGAGGAACTATACAGAAAAGATCCTAATGACCCAGATAACCATGATGGTATGAACACTCACCTAGAGCCCGACATCCTGGAATGTGAAGTCAAGTTGGCCTTAGGAAGCATCATTACAAACAAAGCTAGTGGAGGTGATGGAATTCCAGTTGAGCTATTTCAAATCCTAAATGATGCTGTTGTGAAAGAGCTGCACTCAATATGTCAGCAAATTTGGAAAACTCAGCAGTGGCCACAGGACTGGAAAAGGTCAGGTTCCATTCCAACCCCAAAGAAAGGCAATGCCAAAGAATGTTCAAACTACCACGCAATTGCACTCATCTCACATGCTAGTAAAGTAATGCTCAAAATTCTCCAAGCCAGGCTTCAACAGTATGTGAACCGTGAACTTCCAGATGTTCAGGCTCGATTTAGAAAGGGCAGAGGAACCAGAGATCAAATTGCCAACATCTGTTGGATCAGCAGTACAGCTTCAGAAAAGCATCTACTTTTCCTTTATTGACTATGCCAAAGCCTTTTATTGTGTGGAGCACAACAAACTGTGGAAAATTCTTAAAGCAATGGGAATACCAAACCACCTTACCTGCCTCCAGAGAAATCTGTGTGCAGGTCAAGAAGCAACAGTTAGAACTGGACATGAAACAATAGACTAGTTCCAAATACGGAAAGGAATACATCAAGTCTGTATATTGTCACCCTGCTTCTTTAACTTATATGTAGAGTACATCATGTGAAATGCCAGGCTGGGTGAAGCACAAGCTGGAATCAAGGTTGCCAGGAGAAATATCAATAATCTCAGATGTGCAGATGATACCACATTTATGGCAGAAAGCAAAAAGTGAAAGAGTGATGATTTCATCTTCATCATCACTTTGATGGAAGTGAAAGAAGAGAGTGAATAAGTTGGCTTAAAAGTCAACGTTCAGAAAACTAAGATAATGGTATCTGGTCCCATCACTTCATTGCAAATAGATGGGGAAACAATGGAAACAGTGACAGACTCTCTTGAGCTTCAAAATCACTGTGGATGGTGACGACAGCCATGAAATTAAAAGATGCTTGCTCCTTAGAAGAAAAGCTATGACCAACCTAGACAGCATATTGAAAACCAGAGATATTACTTTGCTGACAAGGTCCATGTAGTCAAAGCTATGGTTTTTCCAGTAGTCATGAATGGATGTGAGAGTTGGATCATAAAGAAGGCTGAACACCAAATAATTGATGCTTTTGAACTGTGGTGTTGGAGAAGACTCTTGAGAGTCCTTTGGACTGCAAGGAGATCCAACCAGTCCATCCTGAAGGAAATCAGTCCTGAATATCCATTGGAAGGACTAATGCTGAAGCTGAAACTCCAATACTGTGGCCACCTGATGCGGAGAACTGACTCCTTGGGAAAGGCCCTGATGCTGGGAAAGATTGAAGGCAGGAGGAAAAGGGGATGACAAAGGGTGAGATGGTGGGATGGCATCACTGACTTGATGAACATGACTTTAAGTTAGCTCCAGGAGTTGGCATTGCACAGGAGGCCTGGAGTGCTGCAATCCATGGGATCTCAGAGTCGAACATGACTGAGCGACTGAACTGAATTGAACTGAATTTTTTTTATATTTACCTAGTATTCTGTGGCCTTCATAGACTAACATTTATTTTAATAGATTTTTGGAGATTAGTTTGGATTTTCTGTGTTAGCAAATCTATTAATGAGGGGAAAAAGAGTTTTATATTTGCAGTCTGTATGCTGTTTATTTCTTTTTGTTGACTTATTTTACACTGCCTATATTGAATGTAAGTTGTTTGAGTGAACATCCTTCCCTGTTGTCAGTTGCAAAGGGAAATGTTCAATCTTTCACCATTAAGTATGATATTATCTTTAGGTTGTCCATATATATCATGTATGATTTTTATCATTACAGATCTTGAATTTTGTTAACAGCTTATTCAACATCTATTATAATAGGTGCTTTTGCTACTTTAGTTTGGTGAACTGCAAACCAACTGCATGGATTAATTTTTGAATATTAAACCATCTTTGCATTTGTAGGACAAATCTTTTGTCCAGGTTTATTAAATTTATTATATGTTGCTAGATTTGAGTTCATAATATTTTATTTAAAATTTTTAACTTTTGTCTTCCTGTATTACCTAGCTGATTTTGGTGTCAGAATAATGTGGCCTCACAGAAAGATTTGTGAAGTGTTCTCCTGCTTTTTATTTCCTGTATTGTGTGGGATTACCTCTTTTCCTTCCTTAAATGTATGATATTATTCATCAGAAGAGTCTCACCTCTGATCTTACCTTTTGTGTTATTGTCACAGTTACACTTCCAACTTGAATTATTTTGAGTATTAACTACTTAACCAAAGAGTGCTGATAAACAGATGCTGTCTGGGAATGATAAGTTAAAAGCTACTTAAAAAAAAAAAGCTAGTTAAAACTAGATTAGAAAAATGAGAATTTAGCTCACTTACATTATTCCTGTCTTTTTTCCTCTCCTCAGTATATTTGATATTTGTATTATTTTTAGTTCTTCTACTGTACATCTTTATAGCTCTAATGTATATTCATAACCCTCTATTTCTTGTCCCATAAAGTTTCAACAATCTCTTTTAACTCCCATTTCTTTTAAGTTTATAGTATGAATGCATCTATTTTATTTTTTACTTTTCATCCTGTTTCTATATCCTACCTCCTGTCGACTAAACTTTAAAGTTTTGCTGTCAGGGACGTTGAGATTTGCATTTGGTCTTAGAAACACAACTAGGTCATCTGTATTTTGCCGTAAGTTAACTCTTGAAGTTAAAAAGCAGTAGATAGTCTTTATTATCACGGTAAAATTTATTCAATGCCAGTTTAATTTACTGTGCCAAGATTGCATTTCTTTCTTTATAGATTCAAAGTAAAACTGGCCTTTTTGAAGAAAAATATTGCTTGTTTTTTAAAAATTAATTATTTATTTCTGTCTACACTGGATTTTCACTGCTGTGCCTGGGCTTTTCTATAGTCACTGTGAGTGGGGGCTACTCTAGTTGCAGTGTGCAGGCTTCCCATTGTGATGGCTTCTCTTGTTGCAGAGCTTGGCTCCAGGCACGTGGGTTCAGTAGTTGTGACACAACAGCTCAGTTGCCCCGCAGCATGTGGGATCGTCCCAGACCAGGGATCAAACCCATGTCCCCTGCATTGGCAGGTAGATTCTTAACCACTGGACCACCAGGGAATTCCCAAAATATTACATTTTAAGATTGAGGGTATACTCTTTGTTACGCTCTTATTAACCAGTAGCTTCCTTTTAATTTTTTTCTTAGTTAGACCATGTGTTTTATTTTGTTTTTCCTGGGTTTCTTTTCTTTTTCTGCTTGCATTATCTGCCTCTGTCATGTATGGGTTTCCTATGGCTGCTATAATCCATTACCATAAACTCGGTGCCCTATAATAATACACATTTATTATCTTACAGTTCACTAGGTAAGAAGTTTAAAATGGACTAGTTGGGCTGCATTTCTTCTGGTGTTCTAGGAGAGAATTTGTCTGCTTGCCTTTTGCAGTTTCTAGATACTGCACGCATGTTCCTATCCCCCTGACCCTGCACTACTCCAGCTTCTGTTTCTATTGTAACACCCCCTTCTCTCACTCTGATTCCCCTGTCTCCCTTTACTAAGGACTTTTGTAATTACAATGGATCTACCTGGCTAATCCAGTATAATATTCTCATTTCAAGATCCTTAATTTATCCACATCTGCAGAGCCTCTGTTGCCAAGTAAAATAACACATTCACAGGTTCTAGGGACTAGGATGTGGATGTCCTTGGGAGCCGTATTCATATGTACAGTATTTTACAACTTATCAATCATATTTTACTCTAGCAAAACATAAACATATAAGAGTACCCTGGGAATCAAGTTTTCTCCAGAATTAATTTCCAGTTAGTTCTTTCCTCCATCCTTTTCCTGGCACTAACCTTGTATAGAGTAGGAATTTGTATTTTTTCAATCAGATTACTAGACAGTCATCCATCTTGCTTATTAGAAAGAAAAAGCTTTTGAACGAAGATATATGTGCTTCTTTCCCCACTTCTAATTCAACTGAAAGTTGTCCCCTTTTTGGAGAAAACTACCTGAGGCCTCAAAGAAAAGTCAACACATTATGACATCCAGGTTTGTCCTTCCAAGGCTCTGAATGTTGCATTTTTATTAAGTACACTGTCTGAATCACAAGATTCAACAGACAATTAACTAGCTGTGTGCTACAACATAATAAAGTAGAATTTGACTTTTTAGTTACAAGCAAAAGCCACTCAGTGCGCTAACCTAGTCACTGTGCTAATTCTGTTGATGGGTATGATGATGAATATCATGGTTCCATGATGGTTTAATGAAACTCAATCTTGGGGTTTTATATGGACAACTGAAAATAGAATTTTTTTTCTTTAAGGTTTTTGTACTGATAGAGATGTCCTTTGGAAACTGCTGGTAGCCTTCTTAGTATCATAAAGGGAGAGTCTATGTGAAAGAAAAACCAACAGAAAGACTAAGCAGAGCTATGAACTGGAAAGACAGAGATGGTGAGTCCCAGTGACAGTTCCTAAGCCCTTTGATCTAGTTACAGCTAAATCCAACTGTACATCTCCATTGTCTGAGATAATGAATTCTCTTTTAAGCTAAATAGGTCTTAGTTTTTTTTATTCTTTTTTAAAAATTGAAATACAATTGATGTAAAATATTATTTGGTTTCAGGCATACTACATAGTGATTTGACATGTGCATACATTATAAAATGATAACCATGAAAAGTCTTGTAACCATATGTCCCCATATAAAGTTATTGCAATGTTATTGATCGTATTTTTGTGCTGTATATTACATCCACGTAGCTTATTTATTTTATAAATGGAGGTTTGTAACTCTCAATCCTCTCCTCCTATTTTGTCCCCCATGTTCCTCCCTTCTGGCAACCACCTATTTACTCTCTGTGTCTGTGAAACTATTTTCCTTTTGCTTTGTTTGTCGATTCATTTTGTTTTTCACACGTGTGAGATTTTGTGTGTGCCCTTTAGGAACAGAGTTGCTGTTTCCTGTAGCTCTCCACCTCTCTACCTCTCCCAAACATAAACCCTGCTGGTTTTTAAAGCCAGATGTCCTGGGGGTTTATTTTCCATGTTAGGACCTCTGGTTGAGAAGCCCAGTGTGGGTTTCAGACACCTCTCTCTCTGGGGAGGACCTCTAAGTTGTGATAGTCCTCTCATTTGTGGGTCACTAACCCAGGGATGTGGTCCTGACTGTACTGCTCTCTACGCTTCTTATCAATCTATTTGTGATTCCTTCTTTATGTCTTTAGTTGTGGGGAATCTTTTCTACTAGCCTTTAGGTCATTCCCACAGATAGTTACCCTGCAAGTAGTTAGAATTTTCATCCGTGGAAGGAGGTGAGTTCAGAGTGTTTCTATTAATACTCCTCCATCTTGGCCCTTTCTAATAGTCTTCATTTTCTTCACAAGCTAAAAATAGCTATTTAGGTAAGAGATTTGTGAGGACAGGAATATGGATCAATAATTTACTCATTTGAAAATTCCCCTGAGACAATGTGAAACTCTGATCTAAAGCTCTTGTATTTGTAGTCTATATTCTGTTTTCTCAAAAGGAGCAGTAGAAAACACAGAATATCATTCCCTAATGGTAATTTCTGTTACATGTTTATTTACTCACTTCTCAGAATAAAACTTTGTAGTGGGAATTGAGTGGCTATGACTTTCTAACAGAGGAAAACAGTCATTTAAGCTCTCTGAAATTCCCAATTACTGGGCTTCCCCAGTGGCTCAGTAGTAAAGAATCCACCTGCAATGCAGGAGCCGCAGGAGATGTGGGTTCAATCCCTGGGGCAGGAAGATCCCCTGGAGCAGGGAATGGCAACCCATTCCAGTATTCTTGCCTGGAGAATTCCACAGACACAAGAGACTGGAGGGCTACAGTCCTATAGGTTCACAAAGAGTTGGATGCAACTTAGCATGCACATTAGCTTTTGGGCTTCCCAGGTACTGCTAGTTGTAAAGAACCCTCCTGTCAGTGCAGGAGACATAAGAGATGTGGGTTCAATCCTGGGTTGGGAAGACCCATGGAGGAGGCCAGGGAACCCCACTCCAATATCCTTGCCTGAAGAATCCCACGAACAGAGGATTCGGGCGGATTACGGTCCATAGAGTAGCAAAGAGTTGTACACAACTGAAGCGACTTAGCATGTGCATGCATGTTAGTTTTTATCTTTTGCACATATAGACAGACAGACAGACAGATACACACACACCCACACACCAAAAAGAAACTAAAATACTCCACAGAATGTTTTAATAGAAAGGTTAAATCTATGTCCTTTTACTGATCAATCCTCTTTCATGTACATAATTACTTACAAGGACAAAAAAAAATTCTCATTCCAAACATCTGTATATTTAACACATAATCCCTCTGCTGGATTTACTTTGGATTTGGTTCTCAAAGATAGACTCTAATGTCTTTAACTGAAGCTTTAAAAAATAGATTTTAGGTACCCAGGCACTAATCTGAATTCTAGGGAGAAGCCGCCTCAGTGTGTATCAGATTTTTACAAGAACCATCTCATCTTCCAATATCCACTTTAAAAAATATTTTCCATGCTCTTTCTGTTATCTGCTTACAAAATATTGGACTGGTTTGTCTAATGTTATTTGCAAAGGAGTGACTTTTGTGTTGCCCTCCCCCAAATCCCAGGATAATCCTCTCTGAAGGTCTGATAGACTTTATAGAATTAATATGACATTCAGAGTGCTCTCAGGGCTCTGAGCCACACAAAGTATTCTTCCAATATTATAATTTATCTGTCATCTTTTTACTACCGTGTCCTCTAAGATACTCAGGAAGACAAAGTCAACATGGATTATTCTCTAGTACTTTTTGTTTTGTTATGGGAAGACAATTTTTGAATGTGAGAGGGAGATAGTGGTACATTCATAGTTTCCTCTTTGGAAGTGAAAAGTATCATTGTTTTTTCACCAATGGATTTAGTGGCTTTGGATACATATAACTTAGCTAGATCCTTTGTCATTCTCACAGTAACATGTACCCATTTCCCAGTATTGGGGGGATATGTGGGGTATCCAGGTGTATAAGCAGAATAACATTCACACTAGGTTTGATAAGGGACTCTTAGCTCTGAGTTTTGTTCTGAAATTGCTTCATTAACCCTGCAGCATCTCAGGTTCCTGAATTAGCTACTTCTCAGGAGAGATGGGTATGTGTATTGGCCCATAGAGTCATACCTAATCATTAGCAGTTTAGTGGGGGAATTGCTTTATTCCAGAGCTATCATCTCAGAGCTCAGCACTGGAGAAATAGGATTCTGATATGTGAGAGTTAAGAAGTATCATTTTGAAGCCCTGATCATTGCCCAAGTCTACATAGAGAACTATGAAGGGCGGTGCTAGATGCTGTGGAAATCTGAGTTACAAGGAATCAGGAGAGTGGAGAAAGGCTTGGAATTCAGACAAGTTTGTCTGTCTCAGTTTTGTCAAATGGTGGCTCTGTTTCAGAGCCCAACTCCAAGGGTTGGGGGGAACAAAAACTTTGAGTTTATTCTCCTCCCTACTTTAATGCTTGTTTTAAATTTTTTTCCTTTGTGGTCACATCTGAGTTTTCTTGACTTCTACACTCACAGAAACAATTTCATGTTGAGAATTGTTACAAAGAAGATCAGTGAATAAAAAATAAGCCAAATGTTCGCATCTAAGGTCAAAACATTTATACTGCTCAGATAAAGACACCCAGTAATTTTCTCATTATTTAAATGGAACTTATGTCTATAAGCCATTCCAAGAAACAATCTTCCATGTAGCTACAGATAAAGGATTTCTTTGACCACTAGCTCTCTACAAAACCTCTATTAACAGAGCACAAAGTAATTATATTGTCTGGCTGTTTGGTAATATTTGGAAAAAGTAATTGTTTAAAAAAGGAGAATATGCAGACAGACTGATTTAATAATTTATATATCAATTTTGCCCTTTGGGTGGTTCTTATTAACATATAAATTAACTTATAAAGCATATTCTGAACAGTGCATAAATTCTGGAGCAATTAGATAAAATAAAACCAGGCTCATAAAGTTTCCCTCTACACTCTAGAATTTCTCATAGTTCAAACTGGAAAAATAACTCAAAATTCTGAAAACATGTGAGACTGCCTCACTGTGCTATAGAGTTTTGAATTGCTCCCAACAAAAGACTTTCTTTAATATTTGGGCATAGATCTCTTGCTAAACAGGGCAGCAGAACATAGAAAATGCAAGCATTGGAAGCTCTTCTTATATGTCCCATTCAGTTATTGAATAGTCATACCCTACTTGTATGTTAAAAAAAGGTACGAGGGTTCAGGGTGCAGATTCCGCCAAAAATCCACTTGTGAATAGACTTTTTTTTTAATTAATTAATTTTTTGAAAGATAATTGCTTTACAGAATTTGTTTGTTTTCTGTCAAACCTCAACATGAATCAGGCGTAAGTATACATATGTCCCCTTCTTTTTGAAATTCCCTCCCATCTCCCTCCCCATCTACCCCTCTGGGTTGATACAGAGCCCTGAATAGACTTTTAAAATCTACTCTACTAAAGCCCAGAAATAATTGCAGCAGTTTATGCAATCTAGTCTTAAATACTTTTGAAGCCCAGGAAATGGATCATTCCTAAAAGGCCCAAGATAAGATGTTTAAGGATATTGTAGTATTTCTAAAAATATTATAAATGGCCATGTGCACTAGATGGTAATTAATTCAGTAATCATTGAAGATATCTTTATAATTATTGTCCCTTAAAATCCTTCTTTCTGATCAATAAGATCCCTTTCTGAATTCATTTTTATTTGGGAAGAAATCTCAACATATAGAAAATGGAATGAACATCTTTTTGCCTTTTAATATTGTTCATGGGGTTCTCAACAAAAGATCTTCATGACCCAGATAACCACGGTTGTGTGATCACCACCTAGAACCAGACATCCTGGAATGTGAAGTCAAGTGGGCCTTAGGAAGCATCACTACAAACAAAGAGAGTAGAAGTCATAGAATTCTAGTTGACCTATTTCACATCCTAAAGATGATGCTGTCAAAGTGCTGCACTCAATATGCCAGCAAATTTGGAAAACTCAGCAGTGGCCAGCAGCCTGGAAAAGGTCAGTTTTCATTCCAATCCCAAAGAAAGACAATGGCAAAGAATTTTCAAACTACCGCACAATTGCACTCATCTCACAGGCTAGCAAAGTAATGCTCAAAATTCTCCAAGCCAGGCTTCAATAGTATGTGAACTGAGGACTTCCAGATGTTCAAGCTGATTTTAGAAAAGGCAGAGGAACCACAGATCAAATCGTCAACATCTGTTGGATCATCGAAAAAGCAAGAGAGTTCCAGAAAAACATCTATTTCTGCTTTATTGACTATGCCGTAGCCTTTGACCTTGTGGATCACAACAAACTGTGGAAAACTCTGAAAGAGATGAGAATACCAGACTATTTTATCTGCCATGGGGCTTCCCTTGTGGCTCAGCTGGTAAAGAATTCACCTACAATGCGGGAGATCTGGGTTCGATCCCTGCGTTGGGAAGATTCCCTGGATAAGTGAAAGGCTACCCACTCCAGTATTCTGATCTGGAGAATTCCATGGACTGTTATAGTCCATGGAATCACAAAGAGTCGGACATGACTGAGTGACTTTCACTTTCACATTTTACCTGTCTTATGAGAAATCTGTATGCAGGTCAAGAAGCAACAGTTAGAACCAGACATGGAACAACAGACTGGTTCCAAATCGGGAAAGGAGTACATCAAGGCTATATATTTTCACCCTGCTTCTTTAACTTATATGCAGAGTGAAAGTGAAGTCGCTCAGTTGTGTCTGACTCTTTGCGACCCCATGAACTGTAGCCTACCAGGGACCTCAGTCCATGGAATTTTCCAGGCAAGAGTACTGGAGTGAGTTGCCATTTCCTTCTCCAGGGGATCTTCCCAACCCGGGGATCGAACCCAGGTATCCTGTATTACAGGCAGATGCTTTACCATCTGAGCCACCAGGAAAGAACATCACATGAAATACCAGGCTGGGTGAAGCACAAGCTGGAGTCAAGATTGCCAGGAGAAATATCAATAACCTCAGATATGCAGATGACACCACCATTATGGCAGAAAGTGAAGAACTAAAGAGCCTCTTGATGAAAGTGAAAGAGGAGAGTGAAAAAGTTGGCTTAAAACTCAACATTCAGAAAACTAACATCATAGCATCTGGTTCCATCACTTTATGTCAAATAGTTGGGGAAACAATGGAAACAGTGACAAACTTACTTTTCTTGGGCTCCAAAAATCACTGAGGATGGTGACTGCAGCCATGAAATTAAAAGACACTCCTTGGAAGAAAAGCTATGACTAACCTAGGCAGCATATCAAAAAGCAGAGACATTACTTTACCAACAAAGGTCCATCTAGTCAAAGCTTTGGTTTTTCCAGTAGTCATGTATGGATGTGAGAGTTGGACTATAAAGAAAGCTGAGGGCCGAAGAATTGATGCTTTTGAACTGTGGTGTTGGAGAAGACTCTTGAGAGTCCCTTGAACTGCAAGGTGACCAACCAGTCCATCCTAAAGAAAATTAGTCCTGAATAGTCATTGGAAGGACTGATGCTGAAGCTGAAACTCCAACACTTTGGCCACCTGATGCAAATAACTGATTCATTGGAAAAGACCCTGGTGCTCAGAAAAATTGAAGGCAGGAGGAGAAGGGGACAACAGAGGATGAGATGGTTGGATGGCATCACTGACTTGATGGACATGAGTTTGAGAAAGCTCTGGGAGTTGGTCATGGACAGAGAAACCTGGCGTGCTGTTGTCCATGGGGTCACAAATAGTCAGGCATGACTGAGGGACTGAACTGAACTGAACTGAATGAACATCTATGATATTCACCTTCAAAATAAACAAGTATTAACTTTCATTCCCTTCAGTTGTTTTTTCTTTTTTAAATAAAGCATTAAAATCTCTATGTTTCCTTTGTCCTGGCCCATTCTCTTCTCTTTCCAAAGGTCAGTGTCATTTGTGTATGCATCCCAATTGTATTTTTGTACCATATTAATGTTACGTTCTTTAACATAGCTTTTTGTGATATTCTTCATAAATGTCTTAATTAAAAAATTTGAATTGTATTTCCTATTTGTTATTGCTAGTGTTTAAATTTCTATTGCTTTTTGTCTGTCAATCTCAAGCCAAATAATCTGATTTCTCTTAATTTTACATGTTATCTGAAGGTTCTTTTGAATATTTTAGGAAGGTAATTATATGGTTTACCAATTAAAATTTTGCATCTCTTTTTTTCTAGCTCTGATATCTCTTTTCTTTTATCCCTTTGATTAGGAATTCCAGTTTGATTTTGCAGACATCCTCATCTCCTCATGTTACCGGATATGCTTCTAAAGTTTTACCATTTAGGCTAATGTTTGTTGTTAGTGTTTGATAGACTCTGTTTATTAGGTAGGAGAAGTTATCTTCCCGCACAGGCTGTGTGACCTTGGAGAAGTTACTTAATCTCTCTTCACCATAATTTTCTCACCCATAAAATGAAAATAATTATAATTGAATCTACTTCATGGGAACATTGTGAGGTGGTTTATTATTGTCAATAATTGTCAATTTTGATTACAATTAGAATGATTATTACCATGTCTTTGTGCAGGTACTTCCATGTTTCCTCAGGTTTCCTGGCTTCCCAGGTGGTAGTATCATTACTTAGGAATGGTGGAGCTATGCTTGAATCCTCTGACTCTAACGCCCATATTCTTTTTTTTTTTTTTGAAAGATGGTAGATTTTATTTATTTATTTATCATTATTATTATTTTAATTAATTAATTTTTTCCTTTATATTATCATGTTGGTTTTGCCATACATTGACATGAACCCTCCAGGGGTATACATGTGTTCCCCTTCCAGAACCCCTTCCCTTAATCACCACCTTCCTGTGACTTCCTGAGGTTTATGAGAGGATAAATCCAAGGAAGAGTTTATAAATTCTGGCATCATTCTACAATATCAGGTATCTGAGAGTGAAAAACAAGAGGACTTAGGATGCCTTGTGACCATTCTCATGTTGTCATCAATGTTGCTGCTATTTAGACCACTCAATCCTAATTGCAGTCTACAAGACATCCCACAAACTTCACTGAAAACACTTCAAGAATGTCATGCCTATTTTCTTTACCACAAAAAGGCTAACATCACTTAAACAGTTTTGTTTGGAAAAAGGATGGTTTTTGGCATTGAACCATTTAGCATGAGGATATTTTATGGAACATCAAATATTCAATGATAGCTAACAATGCTGGTTTTGCTTAAATGAAAGCCAGCATGAAGCAACCAAGTTGTTGCACCTAGCCAAGAGCCACAAGACTCATTACCATGGGAGCATCTGTATCAAAGGGTAAAATTTTCCAGCTACTACTTAATCACAATGTTAATCTCTTTCTGGAAAAAAAGCAAGGTAGAGGGACAATGAGAAAAAAGAAAGAGAAAAGAAGTTCTAGTTATTGGGAACTAGCAAAACAAAGTACTCCAAGTGCCTTCATTTCATGAATAACAAGTTAGAGGTAGCACTGCTTAGAGGTATAAAATAGCATTGATAAGGATTCTGCAATTAAAGTTTGAATTCTGAGTAATTACATTAACATAAGTAATGTGGGAACCAATCTCCAGTAGAGAATGGGAAGCTCCAAAGAGGGCCACCGAGCAAAGAAGAATAAAATAGATAAAGAAGAACATCTGGACAGGAGAGCTCAAGGACTCCCACTGTGATCCTCTCATTCAGGATTTACCTATCCTTTTATTTTTTTATAACTTTTATTTTGTATTGGAGTATAGCTGAATAGATGTTGAAGCTGCAACTCCAATACTTTGGCCACCTGATGCGAAGAGCTGACTCGTTGGAAAAGACCCTGATGCTGGGAAAGATTGAGGGAAGGAGGAGGAGGGGATGACAGAGGATGAGATGGCTGGATGGCATCATCGACTTGATGGCCATGGGTTTGGGTGGACTCCAGGAGTTGGTGATGGACAGGGAGTCCTGGCGTGCTGCAATTCATGGGATTGCAAAGAGCTGGACACGACTGAGTGACTGAACTGAACTGATAGCTGGATAACAAACAATGTTGTGATAGTTTCAGGTGAACAGCAAAAGGACCCAGCCATTCATACTCATGTATCCATTCTCCCTCAAACTCCCCTCCCATCTAGGTTGCCAGACAACATCGATCAGAATTCCATGTTACAGTATTACCTATCCCTTTATAAGAAAAGATTAGAGCAAATACTAGAAGCATCCTCTATATTATTTGTAGTTTGTGGTGTTATGAATGGTTGCTTAGATTGAAAGTAGAGTAGCAGTATATGATATAGCATTTATCCTTTTATATCAAAATAAAGTCCTGAATAAAATACCTCCATCTCCAGCATTGTTATGGAACTATGGAGGATTCAGCTGGTAATAGTGGTGTAGGCTTGTTATGCATGCAATTTTCTCAGGGAGAAAGGAAAAAACAGAGAGAAAAACAGAATGAGAAAGAGAGACAGAGAGGTGAGAAATTAGCCCTAATGCCCTAAGGCATCCATTGTATGTAATGAATAACTTCCCTCTTTTGCATCTAGAATGTTACTAGTTATTCTATGTCACCATCCTTGGCAGAAATGAGAATATAATATTCAAATCACTTTTTGATAGAGTCTAATTTTCTTGTGGAAGCTGCATTGAAAGAGGCAACTAGAAAATGTTTTCAGAGGAGGCCTTGGCCCATCTGGATGTGTCAGAGGTTTCACTGATGTGTTGAGAGATGTTGAACTATTATTTCTTGTTACTGACACTTCACCCAATGGCATTAAAACAGCCTGTAAGTACTGACTTTAGAGTCTGACAGGCATGGATTCAAATTCTAGGTCTTGCATCTCTAGGCTGTCTGATTTCAGGAAATCTATTTATCTACACCTGTGACATGTAGAATACATAACATAATAACAGTGTCTACCTAATGGGTTATTGTGATTTCAGGAGACAATGCGTGTAAAAACAGGCTTCAGCACACTGTGAACACTCACCAGTGCTATTGTTAATCACTGGTTGTGACAATCCTGAGTACCCCCCACTGCATAGCTCTCCTCTGGGGGAGATGGAGAACAACATAGAGCCATTAGACCTGTCTGCTAGTGAGCCATCTGGCATCGATTTTTCAGCTGCACATCCTGGGGACAAGCTGCATCTCACTAGGGCCATAAAATAAAGGAAGCAATAATTTTCCTCTGACCATTCAACTGCTAAAATGAAGGGATCTGGAATTTTACACCCTCTAGTTTAACACAGAGAAAGCCTTGTAATAGGTTACCCTGTTGCTGGTTTCAAGAATGTTAGCTAAGGGGGAAGGGATATTCTGTATGCTAGAAGACCTTCCATTATCCATTAGCATGGTGGTCTCTTTCAGCTCTTGTCATAACCTGCAGTGGTATTTTATGAAAGAATTAACCCCAAGTATCTTTGGAACCAATAAAATTATATTCTGTAGAAGGCTTATTCATCTTCTGTCTATATTTTACTGCTATGTAAAACATAGGGAGTGAGAAAATGGCAGAGAAAATGCATGAGAAGAGGCAGAGAGATGAGCAAAGAGAAAAGGAACAAGTATGAATTGATCCTATTCTTTTTTACTTTGAATAAATATGTATTTTCTTTTTTAAATCGGAGTATAGCTGCTTTACACTGCTATATCAGTTTCTGCCGTATAGCAAAGTGAATCAGTCATACTTATACATATATTTCCTCTTTTTTTGGATTTCCTTCCCATTTGGATCACCACAGAACTCCAAGTAGAGTTCCCGGTGCTATACAGTAAGTTCTCGTTATTTATCTATTTTATACATAGAAGTGTATATATGTCAGTATATGTATATATGTCAGGCAAGTGATTACTCCCAAAATATACAAACAGCTCATGCAGATCAGTGTCAAAAAAAACACAAACAATCTAATAAAAAAATGGACAGAAGATCTAAATAGATATTTCCCCAAAGAAGACAACAAACACATGAAAAGATGTTAATAAAAACATCACTAATTATTAGGGAAATGCAAATGTACATAGTGTATATACGTCATGCCCTCCTCCCTTCCTGCCTTGGTATCCATACATTTGTTCTCTATATCTGTGTCTCTATTTCTGCTTTGCAAATAAGATTATCTATACCATTTTCCCCTAGATTCCACATATATGTGTCAATATCTGATATTTGTTTTCCTCTTTCTGACTTAATTCACTCTCTTTGACAGTCTCTAGGTCCATCTATGTGTCTGCAAATGACATTATTTCACTCCTTCTTATGGTTGAGTAATCTCCCTGGTCGCTCAGACTGCAAAGCGTCTGCTACAATGCTGGAGATCCGGGTTCAATCCCTGGGTCAGGAAGATCCCCTGGAGAAGGAAATGGCAACACACTCCAGTATTCTTTTTTTTTTTTTTTGAAGCTCACTTTTTTTATTTATTTATTTTTTATTATTGTTTTTGCCATACATTGTCATGATATCACCATGGGTTTACATATGCTTCCCCTCCGGGTCCCCCCTCCCTCCTCCCTCCCCCCCCGGGAAATCTCGCTGCACCAGTCCCGAGCATCAATCCTACACTCCAGTATTCTTGCCTGGAAAATCCCATGGATGGAGGAGCCTGGTGGGCTACAGACCATGGGGTCGCAAAGAATCGGACACGACTGAGCGACTTCACTTCACTTTATGGTTGAGTAATATTCCATTAACCAAAATAAACAAATGGGATCTAATTAAACTTAAAAGACTGCATAACGAAACCATAAACAAGATGAAAAGACAGCCCTCAGAATGGGAGAAATTATTTGTTAATGAAACAACTGACAAGGGATTTATCTCCAAAATACACAAATAGCTCATGCAACTCGATGTCAAAAAAACACAAACAGCCTAATCAAGAAATGGGCAGAAGACCTAAATAGATATTTCCCCAAAGAAGACAAACAAACACATGAAAAGTTGCAAATAAAAACATCACTAATTACTAGGAAAATGCAAATCAAAACTACAATGGGGTATTACTTCACACTGGTCAGAATGGCTATCAGAAAAATCTACAAATAATAAATGCTGGAGAGGGAGTGGAGAAAAGGAAACCCTCTTACACTGTTGGCTTCCCTGGTAGCTCAGCAGTGAAAAACCCACCTGCAATGTAGGAAACTTGCAGGAGATGTGGGTTCTGTCCCTGGGTCGAGAAGATTTCCTGGAATAGGAAGTGGCAAGTGGCAAGTGGCAATTCCACTCCAGTATTTTTGCCTAGGAAATGCCATGGACAGAGGAGCTTGGTGGGCTACAGCCCTGGGGGTCTCAAAAGAGTAGGACACTGCCAAGCGACTAAACAACTAGCAATAAAAGCTTACACTGTTGGTGGGAATGTAATTAAATATATATTTTCTAAGTCTCTTTTTCAGACTACAAAGTAAAAAGCAGAGCCAAGTTTTATTTTTTTTAAATTACCATGTTCTGCTTTTTCTTTCTGGTTATAAATATTCACTGGGCTTCCCAGGTAGTGCTAGTAGTAAAGAACCCGCCTGCCAATGCAGGGAACATGAGACCCAGTTTTGATTCCTGGGTTGGGAAGATCCTCTGGAGAAGGGAATGGCAACACACTCCAGCATTCTTGCCTGGAGAATCCCATGGAGAGAGGAAACTAGCAGACAACAGACCATAGGGTTTCAAGGAGTCAAACACAACTCAAACGATTTAACACACACGCATGAATATTCGTTATAGAAAATATAAAGAGGATATTGAAAATAATACTTGAAATTTCCCATAATGCTATTAACCAGATGTAAACATTTATTACATTTTGGTATATTTCCTTTCTAGTATATTTTCTATGTATATTGGTGAGGGTCATATTAAACATGTAATTTTTATCTTCCCTTTTTTATCCTAAAGGAAAACAGTCCTGAATATTCATTGGAACGACTGGTGCTGAAGCTGAAGCTCCAATTCTTTGGCCACCTGATGAGAAGAGCTGACTCATTGGAAAAGACTGCGGTTCTGGGAAACATGGAAAACAAAAGAAGAGGGCAGCAGAGGGTGAGATAGACAGCCTCACTGACTCAACGGACATGAATTTGAGCAAGCTCCCGGAGACAGTAACAGACAGGGAAGCCTAGTGTGCTGCAGTCCATGGAGTCACAAAAAGTCAGACACGACTCTTAGTGACTGAACGACAGTAACAAATAGATTCCTAGGAGCTGAATTACTGAGATAACACATGCAGTACTTTTAAAACACTTTTAGCGTGGGATAACACTTTTAAAACATTTGATGACATATACTGTCAAAAAGCTTTGGGTAAGCTTCTATACATTTATTCAGTTATTCACTTATTTCACCCATATATTCATACCAATTTACAGTATTTTGCATGCTCACATCCCTCCTCAACACTGAAAGTAAATTTTCTTAATATTTCCAAATGTATAGGAATTTTATTACATTTTTGTTACTATATACATTGTATTAGAAAAAACATTTTAATATGCTTACTAGCCATTTATTTGTTCTTCTAGGAATTTTCTGTTTTCTGCTTATTTTTGAGGATGTTGTGGGTTATTCATTGATAAGTATAATTTGTTTATGTAGAAGATGACACTTGGCTGCGTTCATTGCAGAAGATGAATGGCTTAGTTGCTTGACTTTTAACTACACAGCCCTGGCCCTAATGTGCAGAGGAAGGCTTAGCAGGAAACACTGAAGGTGCTGGTAGGCTGCAAAAGTCCTGGTAAGTGGGGCTAGCTGAGTGAAGAGTTAGATTATAGAGAGAAAAACAAAAAAAGAACATTTAAATAAACATGAGGATAGGGGAAAACCTTCCCAGGGAGCAATAGTTCACAGGCCTAATTAACTTCATGGCAAGAGACAGTGGGAACAGCCCCTGGCATACTGGGCTGAAAGTGCTCCCTGCCAAAAGACAGTGAAAGGCCTGTCTCTAGGTGGGACCTACGCTCCTTGTGGTATCTGGGTACCAGATGTATGAGCACTGAGAGGCTTTGAATAGGCAAAATGGCCAATTTTATCAGTTATGAAGGTAAGGACACAGCATTATATCAAATGCCATTCTCTGAGACGGGAGACAGTTTGCATAGGTAAATTTCACCATTCTCCTCCATCTCTAATTCCAGCAGATGTGCTATTTATTTGCACAGGTAACAGATAACCAAATCTGATTTCTGGCGTTCTGGTGAGACTGAGATCAAGTTCCTTTCTAAGGCTTATTCAATCTTAGATGATATTGCTGCGAGTCTGCTATGATGTTTGTCAATGTCAAATTTTGAGATCTTGGGATTTTTCTTTTTTCTGGAATAATGACTTTATGTACTAGGTGATTACCTTTTTATTTCTTCAGCGGGTGTTTGGGGAGATTCTGTGTCAATCTAGTACATTCTGTTAACTCTTCAGGAGGCTCATGATAAAGCAGGTCCCACAAGAGGCTTCTTTAGCTTCTGAGGCCCTGAAAGAAACATTCCTATCCCAGGAAAGACAGCTGAGGCTGTAGCAAACCAGGAAACACTGATTCTTTCTTGGCATTCCAAATGGTAGACTGAGCAGAATACAAAATTAGAGCATAATTTAATTTTTTTTGAACTTTAACTCATAAGAACAAGAGAATCTGATTTAAGACTTAAAATCCTCTGGATATTTATATCTTTGGATTCTAATATGCAAAGAATTTTAAGCTTTAGACTTAAATTTCTCCCCAGGAATTTGCAGTGGAATGTTAGTTTATATAGCAATATTGGGCATCTTTATACTGGTATTTTATTCTTGGAGTACTTCAGTTGGTTAATCTCATTGCAAAGCCTCTGCTGGGCTGTGATGAGCAATGTGGCTGGATATAATTTGGAATAGGAAATAGAATGAGAATTTTCTTCTTTGAGATTCATGAAAAATAACCATGCCCAGGATGACTGTTTCAGGGCTCTTCCAGTCTCTTCCTTGACCTGCACCACAATCTAGGCTAGGTTATATTGCAGTAAAGATCAGCCATAAAACCTCAGTGGTTTAATACAAGGAAACTTCTTTCCCTAACTCATCCCATACATCTAGTGCAGGTCAGTGTGCACTGCTTATCATAACCCGAGCTGATGAGTGCTCCTTCTTGGCCTGAGCTTCTTTTGGCATCATGGCAGAGGGAGGAGAACACGATGAATCATAAACAGGCTTTTAAGCTTCTGCCCAAAGTGATACACATCACCTCAGCTTACATCTCATCAACCAAGAAAGCTGCACTCCAAAGAGGGTGAGATAATGGCATCCTACTATGTGCCTAAGAGAACTAAGATAGTTGTCAATGGCTCTTCCACAAACACTTTATAAAAATCCCACCTCCAAGTGTGCATTAATACACCACTATTGATTCCTCTCACTTACTACATTCAAGAAATTGAGTTTCTAAATGAATGTGGAAAATTAGACATCAGTTTGCATGAGTAAATGGTGTATAATGATCTGGACATGTTAAAAGCCATAGCCTGTGGCTGCACATTTTACTCATGGGTAAAGACCCTGAGTAGAATAACCCAGAGACAGTCATAGGCGGGGGGTGGGAGGGGGAGATGAAGTGTCTTCTCACTTCTGTTCAGGCCAACAGTTTCCTCTGTGTCAAAAAGGAATGTATTATAGACCACTGAAAATAGATTCTCAGTCTAGTTCCATCAACTTGTGGTTTGTGTCTATACTTGATTTTGGCAAACACTGTCAGTCTTAGATTTTAGTATTATTGTTACTGCCATATTTTTTTCTGTGTTGCTTCTAATTGTTTTAATGGGGAATTGGTAAAGTTGCATCAGAAGCCATGTAAAAAGGTTAACTATTGAATTTTTATAGTATTGTTCTATGAAGTCTCATAAAGGGCTTATTTTCATTTATATTGTTGATTTTAAGTAATGTCTATGGATAAGCTGTTGACGTCCCTTGATTTTGATTGAAGAATTTAATTTTTAAATAAGTGAAAGTTTAATAAATATAAAATCTAAATCTTCCAAGCTAGAAGACTTAGAGAATGAACTTAACGGCTGCTGGGGTGGGGAGAAGAATGGGGGGAAGGGATAGTTATGAAGTTTGAAATGGATATGTACACACTACTACATTTAAAATGGATAAACAATAAGGTCCTACTGTATAGCATAGGGAACTCTCCTCAATGTTATGTGACAGCCTGGATAGGAAGGGAGTTTGGGGGAGAATGGATACAAATATATGTATAGCTGAGTTCCTTTGCTGTTCGCTTGAAACTATTACAACAGTGCTAATTGGCTATACCCCAATACAAAATAAAAAGTTAATAAATAAGTAAAACAAATCTTCCAACTAAACATTTCGGAGAAAGCTTTAGTCCTCATTATTTTCTATATTAGTTTGCTGGGATTACAGTATCAAAGTGTCAAAAACTAGATGGTTTAAACTTACATCTCATAGTCCTGGAAGTTAGAAATCCCAAATCAAGGTGTTAGTAGGGTTTATTCTTTCTGGGGGTTGTTGGAAAGAACCTATTATAAGCTTCTGCCTAGCCTCTGGTGGCAATCTGTGACATTCCTTGGCTTGTAGAAGCACCACCCCAATCTCTGGGTTAATTTTCACATGGTGTTCTCCCTGTGAGCATGTCTGTGTCCAGATTCTTCCTTTTTATACGGACACTTGTCATACTGGATTAGAGGACCACCCCACCCCAGTATCAGAGAAGGCAATGGCAATCCACTTCACTGTTCTTGCCTGGAGAATCCCAGGGATGGGGGAGCCTGGTGGGCTGCCGTCTATGGGGTCGCCCAGAGTCGGACACGAAAGAAGCGACTCAGCAGCAGCAGCAGCCACCCCAGTACAAATTTTACTAACTACAATAGTGCACCCTTATCTTATTGGGAGATGCAATCCAAGACTGCCAGTGAATGCCTGAAAATGCACAGAGCGCTAACGTTATATATACCATGTTTTTTACTATGCATACATACCTAAGATAAAGTTTACAAATTCAGTTCAGTTCCATCACTCAGTCATGTCCAGTTCTTTGAGACCCCATGAACTGCAGCCACGGCAGGCCTCCCTGTCCATCACCAACTCCTGGAGTCTACCCAAATCCATGTCCATCGAGTCAGTGATGCCATCCAGCCATCTCACCCTCTGTCGTCCTCTTCTCCTCCTGCCTTCAATCTTTCCCAGCATCAGGGTCTTTTCAAAGGAGTCAGCTCTTCACATCAGGTGGCCAAAGGATTGGAGTTTGAGCTTCAACATCAGTCCTTCCAATGAACACCCAGGACTGATCTCCTTTAGGATGGACTGGTTGGATCTCCTTGCAATCCAAGGGACTCTCAAGAGTCTTCTCCAACACCACAGTTCAAAAACATCAGTTCTTCAGCACTCAACTTTCTTTATAGTCCAACTCCCACATCCATACATGACTACTGGAAAAACCAGAGCCTTGACTAGACAGACCTTTGTTAACAAAGTAATGTCTCTGCTTTTTAATATGCTGTCTAGGTTGGCCATAACTTTCCTTTCAAGGAGTAAGCATCTTTTAATTTCATGGCAGTAGTCACCATCTGCAGTGATTTTGGAGCCCCCCAAAATAAAGTCTGCCACTGTTTCCACTGTTTGCCCATCTATTTCCCATGAAGTTATGGGGCCAGATGCCATGATCTTAGTTTTCTGAATGTTGAGCTTTAAGCCAACTTTTTCATTTTCCTCTTTCACTTTCATCAAGAGGCTGTTTAGTTCTTTTTCATTTTCTGCCATATGGGTGATGTCATCTGCATATCTGAGGTTATTGATATTTCTCCTGGAAATCTTGATTCCAGCTTGTGCTTCTTCCAGCCCAGCATTTCTCATGATGTACTCTGCATATAAGTTAAATAAGCAGGGTGACAATATACAGCCTTGACGTACTCCTTTTCCTATTTGGAACCAGTCTGTTGTTCCATGTCCAGTTCTAACTGTTGCTTCCTGACCTGCATACAGGTTTGTCAAGAGACAGGTCAGGTGGTCTGGTATTTCCATCTCTTGAAGAATTTTCCACAGTTTATTGTGATCCACACAGTCAAAGGCTTTGGCATAGTCCATGAAGCAGAAATAGATGTTTTCCTGGAACTCTCTTGCTTTTTCAATGACCCAGCGGATGTTGTCAATTTGATCTCTGGTTCCTCTGCCTTTTCTAAAACCAGCTTGAACATCTGGAAGTTCACAGTTCATGTATTGCTGAAGCCTGGCTTGGAGAATTTTGAGCATTACTTTACTAGCGTGTGAGATGAGTGCAATTGTTTACAAGTTAGGCACAGTGAAAGATGAACAACCATAGCAAATAATAAAATAGAACAATTATAACAATATACTGTAATAAAAGTTATGTGAATGTGCCCTGTCTCTTGCTACCTATCTTGTTCTCTCTCTCAAAATATCTTACACAAATTTAGTGTCTTTTCCATTTTAACTAATCACTTATGGCACCATAGCCATAACTTTTGCAGTCTGAGGGATGACAACAAAACTGTATGATTTTATTTTTCCTTCTTCATGATTTATTCTTACAATAGACCTTAGCGACCTCAGCATATGAAATTTTTCTTATAAAGTCAAGAACTTTCTCCTTTTCACTTAAAGGAAGCACTTTATTGCTTCTCTTTGGCATATCCGAAATGCCAGTAGCGCTTCACCTGTGCTTTGCAGCTAGCATTAAGTAAAATAAGAGCTGAACACAAGCACCGCAATACCATGACAGTCAGTCTTGTAACCCAGACAGATGCTAAGTGACTATGGGCACGATGTGGTGGACAAAGGGGTGATTTATGTCCAGGGCAGGACTGAGTAAGGTGGTGTGTGAGTTCACCATTCTGTTCAGAACAATATGCAATTTGAAACTTGTGAATTATTTCTGAAGTTTTCTATATAATAATTTTGGACCATGATTTACCATGGAAAACTGAAACTGTGGCAAGTGAAAGTATGGATAATGGGAGAAGGGGACTGTTGTAAGTACATTTGCAATAACTCTTTCCAAATAGGTTCACATTCTGAGGGGATTCCCGCATAGCTCAGTCAGTAAAGCATCTGCCTACAATGTGGGAGACCTGGGTTTAGTTCCCAGTTTGGGAAGTTCCCCTGGAGAAGGAAATGGCAACCCACTCTAGTATTCTTGCCTGGAGAACCCCATGGACAGAGGAGCCTGGCAGGCTACAGTCCATGGGGTCACAAGAGTTGGACACAATTTGGCACTATCATTTTTTTTCACATTCTGAGGTATGGAACATCAACATAGAAATTTGGTTAACTCATAATATATAGGAATATGAAAACATAATTTAACCCATAACCTTTAATATATAATAAAGATCTACAAAGGTAAAAATGTCCCCCACAAACTGATTTGGCCACCTTCATAAGGAAAATGTAATTGTAAGGGACAAATAGAAAGCAGGGATAAGAAAGTGAAATAACTTTCACTGAGCTCTTATAATGTGTCAGTAAATATTTAGGCATTTGAAGCATATATCATTTAATCTGATATCAATTGTATTAGGGAGATAAGTATAAATGACAAAACCAAGTTTCAGTAATTAAATTACTTTCCTTGGATAAATTAGAAACTGGATTCACACTTGGGCAGGTCTGACTGCAAAGCCCAGGCCTCTACCTTTTCCTTGGCTCTCTGCAAAACCAAACTATCAACAATAATGATATAATAATAATAACAACCTCAACACATGGGAAAGTTTCACTAAAACAATCATTTCTTAAATTAAAATGATTAAAACAATCAGTGTTACATCTGACAGGGTGATGACTCCCAAAGCTTCAATTCTCCCTAAACACTCATAGCAGAATTTTCCTTCTTACAGCTGAATAGAGGCTAATTTCTAAGAAAAAAGAGGGATAAAGAACAACAGAACACAACTGAAGTATTTGTGAATGCCAGAAATTAAAAACACCTTTTTCACATCCGATTTTTAAATCTTCAGGCTAATCATAAAGCCAATCTTATCCTGAGAATTTCATGAGAGCAATAGCTAGAAGTTATTAAAATTTCCTAGGTGCCAAGCACATTTGCTTGTCACATATTAACTTATTTAAGCCTCACAATGATCTTGTGGGTTAGGGATAAGGTCTCCATTTTACAGATGATGGAGCAGAGGAACGCAGCCCAAATTCAGAGCCTGATTCTCAGACACTATGCCCAGCTCTTTCCCACTGAATAGAGATGTTAAACCATAGATAAGAGCTCTGTGTGACCAAAATTCTGCTCTGTAGCCAAATCTTTCCTAATGGAGGATTTACAGTGGTTAGAGCAAGAGGTTTGGAATCAGTCAGACCTGAATTCGAATTCTGGTTCACCTTTTATTAGGTAACTGACCTTAGGCAAGTAGCTTTGCCCTCAAGGGCCTCATTTATCATTTGCAAAATTAGGATAATAACATTTTTGCCACAGGTTATTATAAAAATTAAATGAGGTAATGTATGCAGAGCACAATCACTGGAGCTTAGGTAATAACTATCAAATTTATTATTATTATACATACACTTTTGAATTATATTCAAATACATTTTCATGTCTTATAAATCTTGTCAACTAGCAACTTATCACCTTTTAAAAAAGGGAGTTTAAGTGCTTCAAGGAAAGGATAGATACCTGTTAAATCAAAGAGATTATGGCTAATATATTTGCTTGAGATCAAAGCAAAGCAATAGTTTTAAAAGCCTCATTTTGCCAAGGAAGAAATGATTTAAAATTTTCTTTTACCTTTATTAGCGTACTGCAAATTGAGCCTGAATTTCTAAAATACAAATGTATTTCCTTGAGTAGGGCAAAGACTTCTGCAGTCTCTCTTGGGTGGCTTTCTGTCTAGACTGTAATGAGAATAGAGCATAGAGGAAGTAGGAATTGCAGTCAGAGCATTGCACAAGTAGATTAAGGAAGTCAACCAGCAGAGTACTTCTAGTAGCTCTTTCTGCTTAGGACAGGGAGCACCAGAAAGCACCTCAAGAAAGTTAGTAGAAGGAAGCATTTTCAAAAACACCCAGAGAATTTAGGAAGCATCCAGAAACATCAAGGTTTATAGCCAGCTTTTCTGGTCTGGGTATAATGTGGGAAGGCTGCAGGCATCTGGGAGAAGCCTAGCTTAGGACTAAGTGCTACACCCATATGGTGTGGGAGCAAGATCATGGAGGTGGTGGTAAGAAAACACCAGGTCAATGGGGCTTAGCTGCATTCCTGGTTCCATGGAGCTCACAGGTGGCAAATGCATGCAGGAAAGTAAGCAGGAGCACTAAAGAGGCCAGAAGCAGAAGCCTAGTTTAGAGTGAAGAGCAGTAAGTCCCCTTCTAGGAACTGGTAACAGAAAATACAGATTCTCGTAGAGGGTGCTGATGTGTACATGCTTATTTAGTCGCTTTAGTCATGTCCCACTCTTTGAGATCCCATAGACTGTAGCCCTCCAGGCTCCTCTGTCCATTGGATTCTCCAGACAAGAATACTAGAGTGGGTAGCCAATTCTCTTCTCCAGGGGATCTTCCCAACCCAGGAATCAAACCTGTGTCTCCTGCATTGGCAGGCAGATTGTTTACCACTGAGCACCTGGGTGGGTGCTGGAATGCCTCCTTACAAACTGTGAAAGTTCAAGCTACACCTCAGTGACCACCAGGCCAAGGAGCAATCTGAGTCAGAAACTGCACAGCAGCAACTGGCCAGGGCTTTCCAACTATCTTTCCTCATAGCTAAATTTAGCCTGTAGACCCTTTTCTCTTAGTACCAGCTTGGAAAGAGCAGAAGAAAAAAGCAAAACTTTGAGTGACTGGAAAATTTCCTGAGGCATCCAAGCAGAGATTATAGAAATTAAAACATAGGTCACACAGATATCATTGGATTGTTCTAAAATGTAGTATATTTTCTTCTGCTGCCTGGTGGGTTGGGTCTCCTGGGGTAGAACAGATAAGGCATAGGAGACAGGAAGTCCAGTTCCTTTGCACATCTTGCCTCATATAAGAGCCTGTGAGGATACTTAAAAATCAGTGTATAATTGATTTTAACCCTACTAAAATTAGAATGCTATGGTTTTTCCTATAATCATGTATGGATCTGAGAGTTGGACCATAAAGAAAGTTGAGTGCCAAAAAACTGATACTTTTGAAATGTGGTGCTAGAGAAGACTCTTGAGAGTCCCTTGGATAGGAGGGAGATCAAATTAGTCAATCCTAAAGGAAATCAACCCTGAATATTTATTAGAGGTACTGATGCTCAAGCTGAAGCTCCAGTACTTCAGACACCTGATGCAAAGAACAAACTCATTGGAAAAGACCCTGATGCTGAGAAAGATAGCTGAGGGCAGGAGAACAAGGGGGCGACAGATGATGAGATGGTTGGATGGCGTCATCAACTCAATGGACATGAGTTTGAGCAAACTCCAGGAGATGATGAAGGACAGGGAAGCCTGGAGTACTACAGTCCATGGAATCACAAAGAGTCAAACACGACTTAGTAACTGAACAACAAGATTAGAATGAAAAGTTTTCCTAAGGACCAGGCCATGAACCTATGAGAAAAACACAGGAGGAATTCAGGCTGTCATATAGATATGCAGAGAGGAAGAAAGACCTAGTATAAAGTTTCTGGTGTTCAAAATAGGCTTTTTGGATAAGTAGCATGATACTGAATTTGAAAGTCAGTCTTTTAAAGAGAGTCTTTGGAAACAGCCTACACAAGCTAATTTCTATGTTGGAAAAAAATGGCATTGAAGATAGTGACAGACGACAAATGGAAGGATGAGTGTTGTAAGTTGGCTCCTCTGGAAATAGATGCTGAGACAGAGTTTGGGGGGCAAGATGTTTTTAGGGATCAGTACTGGTGAGAAAGGGGGACACAGTATTGGACAGAAAGAGAAATTGATGAGGTTGTGATGAGACTCAACAAAACCTCAGCTAACCCAAAGGGAAACTCTAGATTGAGAATTGCCCATTAGCATTGTTTTGCAGTCTGCCTAACTGGTCAGGTCTTTACACCCTACCTCATTTAGGGTTGCCCTGGGAAGGGCATGACCTTGGCTGAGATGACTTTTTCTAACTGAAGGAGATTCTGAAGGAGTTGTAAGCCCAGATGCTATCTGCTGACCACTCTCTCAGCAGCCAAGGCAGCAGATCTTCCCTTGAAGGGGTATCTGAGCAGTGAGCCTTAGGTCTGCCATCTGGGGTTGGAGACAGAGCTCCCAATACCCCTTTCCTGAAGGACTCTGAAGTATCTATTAGTCCCAAAGGGGCACGCTCTGAATACTGGCTTTGGGGACAATCCAATAAGGTCCTGAGGTTATGATGGAGAGGCTGCTGGGAGGACTTGCAGAAAAATAAGGCCAGCAGCCCCTTGATGAGTGCCACATGAAGTGGCATCCCTTCTCAGCCCCTGTATATCTAACACCAGAAGGATTCTGAGTCCACAATAGAGCTAGGACCCCTGTCTTACCAGCTGAGCTACATCTATATTATTCTGTACAGGCAGACACTACCTTGGAGTGGAACAAAAGGAGCAACAAAGGATTTAGTATTTATTGGGGCCAACTGACCAGAAATTGAATTCCCTAAAGAGATTTCAAGTGAGTGGACCAGACTAAAACTTGGCTTTTAATTTTCCATTATCTATGAGGCTGAGAGACCATCAGAGAGAGAGCATCAGTTGAGAAATGCTCAGAGCTTCCCTGGTGGCTTAGTGGTAAAGAATCTGCCTTCAATACAGGAGACACCAGTTCAATTCCTGGGTCAGGAAGATCCCCTGGAATAGAAAATGGCAACCCACTCCACTATTCTTGCCTGGAAAATCCCATGGACAGTGGAGCCTGGTGGGCTACAGTCCGTTGGGTTGCAAAGAGTCAGACACAGTGGTGACTGAGTATGCACGCACGCAAGGAAACCACATCTGCTCTGCACATTTGGGTGTAGTGTGAGGGACACTTTATATTTGCTGCTTTACCAAAGGAAAAGAAGCACCAAAAGTTCATTCCAGACTTGGAGGGCAAAAATGACACTGTAAGAGGGATCAAGATTATGTTTTTTGAGAAAGTACATTATGCAATTGGTGGGTGGACAGTGTAATTTTTCATTCTGGCTTACTTCCTATATGAGGTTCTGAAATAATAGGACCTTACTCATTCTCACTGGCCATAAAAGTTATATGTTAAACAAAGCCCAAGATTTAGTAATCTACAAATCACTTCTGACTTCATGCTACTGTGAAAATCTACACCCAGCGAAAAAAAAGTTTGTCATTGATCTAGCTGCCTATGAACATTATAAACACCAAAGTCAGCAGCCAGAGACTAAAGAAAATTAAATTCACATAAATCTCTTCATCAGCAAGTAAAACCCCAAAACAACACAACTAAAACTCTGGAATCAAAGGATGGCAAGATGTGAGAAGCAGGCGGTATACTATCAGAAACCCAAAGCACAGCACAAAATTAATGAAGAGAGTTTCACATGAGAGAAGCCTGGCCGTCCCTCGGCTGTGCCAGCCCCTTGAACAGGAAGCCACAGATGAAAACGTCAAACAAAGCCTGGAACAACTGGGGTCTTAATTCAGTCTAAATTTACTAATCCCTTGAAAATGCTCAAATGCTCAAAATGATCTCTTTTATTATGGCCACAAAAGTCTAACTCTGGAAGGAGTTTTAGCCCCAATTCTAAACCTTTTTTGGACAATAGAATAGAACCTTGAGGCTTTATTGTGTAATATCATTATGTGTACTCAGAGGTATGCCAACATATCTTTCCAACCTTGCTAAAAGATCTGTAAATGAACCTCCTTTCCTTTTTCCGTCTCTCCTAGAGCTCCATCATGTTGCAAATAGGACTGATTTTTATAATAACAACAACAACTGACATTATTGAGCATTCACTATAGTCCAAGCACTATACTCAGTGATACATTTAAAATTTTAATTACAATCATTTAAAAATTTTAATTCCTCCCACTCTTCACAAGATAGCCATTATTATTATCTCCATATAACCTTGAAAAATAGGAGGCTCAGAGAAATAAAGTAATTTTTTCAAAGTCTCACATTTAGGATACAACTGAGTGAAAAGCCAAAAAAGTGTCCCTAGGTGAGAAAAGCCAAAATTGATGGTGAAATCGGCATAGTTTTGTCCATGGATCCTGTGGTGTTGTCTCAGCCTGTGTTACGCAGACAGCAGAGCTGGAGGCAAGGAGCTTAGAATACTTCTACTTGATTAGAGAGTGCATTTCCAGCCTGGGGGACAAGAGGCATGAAGCAGAAAAGGAGGAGCCAATATAAGACCACAGTACCAAACTGGCAGCTGTCAAGTGAGACTGACTGTTCAGAGCCGCAGGATCATCCTTCAGAAGGTCGCATAAACAGCATCTCAAAAGAGACCATCCAGAGGGAGAAAGAGAGATGAGACTATTTATTAGCTGTCTCCTGCAAAAGTTTGCCTCGTGGGGCACCCACTCCCTGCACTTCAGGGCTTTATGAGCAGAATCCTGTAGCGCCCTTAGTCTTGGCATGAACACCTCCCTGGGGCTGGAGATGAGAGGCCCGTGATGCAGCCTAGTGTGAGGTACTGTCAGCAGGAGCCCATATAGAACTGCTGGTTTTAAAACAAGAGACAGGTAAGTCTGAGAGGCTCTGACACCTCTGAGGGGTCTGAGACGTGTGTGCCCTTCTATTTTGCAGGATAGAACTCAGTTCTAGGATGTTAAAAATGGTTGGGATGCTTAATAATGACTGAAATATAGGAAGTTAGTTTTTAATCTCAGGTAGACACTGAAGCAAATTCTTATGCTCTAGTCCAGAAAGCAGACTCTTGAGGCATCTGGACAAACAGCAGTTATACAGCACAAAAATGGTCAGGGGTAGAGAAGAGGAATATAAGAAAAGCCACCTAGTCATGAATTCTTCCCAGGAAACTAACCAGTGGGGTCCAAATACATACATGGAGGATCCCAAGAAGTGCACCCTCTTTCCTGGAGGAAACAACCCACTGTGGTGTGATTCCATCTGGGTTGAGACCACTGGAGTGCTTAGAATATCACTGCACAGGTCTCTGACCTAGAGTCTGATACAGCATTTTGCTCTTATGCAATAACGTCAGAAAACAAAATCCTTTTTGTTTTGGACTCACCAAGATAATAGCCATAAGCCCACCTGGAGTCTATGAAAGTTAAAATTTGTTTTAGTTAAAATTAAAATTTAAGTCTCTAGCTAAAATTAATGTTATAAGCCCTTTGTGGATAACTCTCTATGTGCCAGAAGGGAACCCTCATAGTTCTAAGCAAAGTGGACCATGATGAAGAAAGTACTTCTGATCGCTGGAGCCTAGGCCACCTGACTGTACTGCGCTACAAGGGCTACAGGAAAGGCGTGTCATCTTCAACTAATATAGTGGGTGGCAAACTTTGCCTCACAAATTATAAAAATTACCCAAACATAGAAAGGAGGTTCAGGGCTCCCCAGGTGGTGCTAGTGGTAAAGAACCTGCTTGCCAATGCAGGAGACACAAGAGACGCGGGTTCATCCCTGGGTCAGGAAGATCCCCTGGAGTGGGAAATGGCAACCCACTTCAGTATTCTTGCCTGGAAAATTCCATGGACAGAGGAGCTGGGCAGGCTACAGTCCAAGGGACTGCAAAGAGTCAGACACATCTGAGCGACTGAGCACACAGGAAGGAGATTCAGATTCTAGGTAACCAAAAAGAAAGTCAGATGTCTGTTTTTGTCCCCATTCCCTTTTCTGTTAACTGATTCTTTGCCTGATACCAATGTTCTCCTTGTAGCTAGGTCCCTGATATTTTCTGCTAGGCTTCCTTGACAGCTAGTAAAGTCAAAAGAACAAAATCATGCCACACATAACTCTGCAGGCCTCCTCAACACTCCCTGACTGAACTTCCTTGATTTTCCTGGTCCAACAGCTGGCCAAGCCCAGAATATAATCCTCTCATTACAAATCTGTCAGAAAACCCTGCCACGTGGAATCTGAATGAATATTGGAACCACTAGTGGAAACAACCATGTTACACAATGTAATCCAACTCCCCAGTAGAGTTAAGGCTGATATATTGTGATATAAGAGACCTGGATGTCAGCCCTTTGTCTCACATTAACCAACTATGTGACCTTAAAGAAGTGACTCAAATACCTTGGTTTCATAATCTGTTACAGGTTTTTGTTTTGTTTTGGTTTGTTGTTCTGCTGCCTCACCACATGGCCTGTGGCATCTTAGTTTCCCAACCAGGGACTGAACCGGGGCCCAAGGCAATGAAAGCATTGAGTCCTAACCAGTGGACCACCAGGGGACTCCCTCTAATCTGTTTGTTTGTTTGTTTGTTTTATTCAAAGGTTTTCAATTTAATTTTTTTTTAAACAAACATACATGGATTCAGTAAAGGTTACTAACTGAAGGAGATCTAACACACAGATTCTCTCTGGCTTTGACACAACTTCTACATGATCAGGTAGTTAGTTAGGACTGTACACCTGGTACTTTTTGCTGTTGTTCAATCATTCAACCATGTCCAACTCTTTGCCACCCCATAGAGACCCCATGGACACCCCACGGACAATGTGAGCACCCTATGGAGCCCACAAGGCTCCTCTGTCCATGGGATTTTCTAGGCAAGAATACTAGGGTGGGTTGCCACTTCCTGTTCTGACCCTAATCTGTTTTTTAAAAAGTTTTTTTAAAGAAAGACGGAAAAAGCCACTGGACTTGGGAAAGTGAAAAGAAAACTAATAAATGGGAGTACTGATAATGTACAAAGAGTTTTATTTTCAGTCTTTACAGTAAGTTTCCTTGGACTAGCAGCCTTCTTCCCTGCTCATATCATCATATATAACCACTCTTACCATTTCAGTGTACTTCCTGCCCGAGTTTTTCTATGCATTTAAACACTACACATTAACCTCAGAAATCATATAATAGTGCTTATATATATATATATATATATGTTCATGTGTATACTTTTCTACGAAAAATGATGGCATCTTTGTGCAGCTTGTTTTTTCCTTTAATAATATGTCTTGGAGAGCTTTGGTTTTCCCAATAGCTCAGCAGTAAAGAATCTGCCTGCAATACAGGAGATGCAGGTTGGATCCCTGGGTCAGGAAGATGACTTGGAGGAGGAAATGGCAACCTGCACCAGTATTCTTGCCTGGAAAATCCCACGGACAGGGAACCCTGGTGGACCATAGTCACAAAGAGGGTCACAAAGAGTTGGACATGACTGAGATACACACACACACACTTGGAGACTTAGGTATATGAGTACCTAGAGAGTTATCTCATTCCTGTTCGCTCCTGCATGGTATTTCATAGTATGGAGATAACTGGTTTATTTATCCATTTCCCTGCTGGTGGATATTTCATTTGTTTGCTGTTAGCACATGTTTCTATTCCCATATTCTATAGATGAGTTCCCTCATGGCTCAAATGGTAAAGAATCTGCCTGCAATGCAAGAGACTCAAGTTTGATTGCTGGGTGAAGATTCCACCGAAGAAGGGAATGGCTACCCACCCACTCCAGTAGTCTTGCCTAGAGAATCTTATGGACAGAGGAGCATGGTGGGCTACAGTCCATGGGGTCACAAGGAGTCAGACACAACTGAGCAACTCTTACTTTCACTCACAGGCTCTTCTAACTCAAAAATTCTGTGCCATGAAGGAAATGATAATGTCTAAGGACATCATAATTCACTTCCAAACAACTCATTTATTAAGCAGTGAATTGACACCAAATTGTGATGTTTATATGTTACCATTAAAATAAAAGAGCTAAAGAGACAAAACAAAAGGATCTAAACAGGTCCAGGCAAGGATAATGTCTCTTTGGTAACTAGAGACAAACCAGAGTCTACTCTGCGTTCATTTAACTTTGTGACTCAAGGCTTTGCATGGATAATCTTGATTATAGCAGTTTATTCCAAAATACTTGAGGCTTAACAAGATACCATGCGATATACTGGATAGTACAGGCATTATCTTTTTAATCCTTGATAATAATCCTTTAGAGAAGATATAATTATCTTTGTTTTATTGATGAAACCCCTGAGGTTTAGAAAAGCTAAGTAACTTTGCCTAAAGTCACCAACAAGTGACAGGACAAAGTTTCCAACCTAAATTCCCTGACTCTAGAAGTCTGCCTTCTTTCCACTATCATCAATTCCTTCTCTCTAGAGTCAGTTCAGAAAGACTTGCTCCTAAAGAATGGATTCTCAAAAAAAGAAAAGAGTATGGTCTCACCTAGTGTAACAGCTATCAACACCCTGCTGTGCTTACCTTCTCAGCTCATCTCCCACTCTCTTTTCTGCCCTGGCCCTAAATTACTTAGAGTCTCCCTGAACACATTACTATGGACTTTTACACATATTATTTTTCTTTTCCTGGTACACTTCTACTCTTTGTCCAGGAAACTCCTACTTATCTTTCAGCTCAAACATCACTTCCTCCAAGAAACATTCCTTGTAGCATCCCCAAGATTAGGTTACGACATTTTCTTAGGTTCCTAGCTTTCTAGGACCTGTGCTTTCTGTTTACTTTTCATAGAGTATTTGACATAATTATAAATATTACAAGTTTATAAATATTTATAAATTATACATATTTGTTACCTGCCTGTCTCCCTATATTACATAGTGAACTCTGTGCATTGACAGGCAGATTCTTTACCACTAGGGCTATCTGGGAAGCCTTGAGAACAGATACCACAGCTTATTCATAATTAAATCTCTAACTCTAGCATAGTGTATATTACACAGTTGTTTAAGTCGCTAAGTCATGTCCAACTCTTGCCATCCTATGGATGGTAGCCCACTAGGCTCGTATGTCCATAGGCTTTTCCAGGCAAGAATATTGGAGTGCGTTGCCATTTCCTTCTCCAGGGTATCTTCCTAGGGATCTAACCCATATCTCTTAATGTCTCCTGCATTGGCAGGTGGGTTCTTTACCAATGAGTCACATAATACACGATAGGCATTCAATAAATGTTTGAAACCTAAATCTCACAGTGATGACAAAAGTGAACCTGGAAGTGGACCTTTTAGCACCACTTATGCTGATGGGCCCAAGACAGTCACCTTAGTCTCCCCAATGCCAGCCTGTTGACCTTCCTGAGCTTTCAAGATTTTTTTTCTGCATATGATAACAAGGGAATATCTGGGGTCAGAAAGTCTGGGTTTAAGAAAGCTTGGGAATCTGAGACATAAAGTCTGTAAAGACAAAGCAGCCCTTCCTTATGTGGAGTCCAGATTTATCTACAAAAGATGGTGCATTCCTTTACTCTACATGAAGAAAGAAAAGAGCTGAATTCTACTGAAGAAAAAATAAATTGCAGAAGAAAAATAATGAAGATCCCCTGGGAAACTTCATGGAAAATATATTGTTCAAAAGTTTTAAAGAACAAGCATCAAAAAATCCAAACCAGAATATGTGAAACATAAACAGATTTTGCAGATTTTGCGCATGTTTTTCTCTTTTCAGTTACATTTGATGAAAAGAATTTGTTTAGTCCAAGTTTGCCGACAGAGTTTTTGTTTTGACAGTTCAAGGAATGTATCCACTTTCTCTAACTGTCTTTGAACCCTCAAGATGTAGAAATTTTGTGATCTAGACAATGTTTAAAAGATATTCATGGAACTGGAACTTACAATTTGGGTCAACTAAATATTGGGAAGAAAAAATAGAATGTGGCACCAGAAAGAAACTGACCTACACTCCAGAAAGGGTTGACATCTTCGTTTGATTATTCAACTATCCTTAAAAATGATAGGTAGTAATGATTATGGCTACCTTGTACTGAGTACTGACTGTGCCAGTTTGTGTTTATGTGTGTGTGTGTGTGTGTGTGTGTGTGTAGCTTGTGTGCCCATTTGCTCAGTTGTTGTTCAGTCACTCAGTCACGTCCAACTCTTTGCGACCCCATGGACTGTAGCCCATCAGGATCCTCTGTCCATGGGATTTTCCAGGTAAGAATACTGAAGTGGATTGCTATTTCCTCCTCCAGGGGGCTCTTCCATAGCCAGGGATTGAACCTGTGGCTTCTGTATCGACAGGCCGGTTCTTTACCACTAGTGCCACCTGGGAAACCCCTGCTATATGCTAGACGTGGTGCCAAATTATGGCAATGCAGTAGGAAGCAAAACAGATATGTCTTGTCCCTGGATAAGTAGATAGTAAACAGATCATTACACATATACATATATAATTCTGAAGGTTAGTAAAAAGAGATTTTTAAAGAAAGAATAATAGAGGAAGACCTACTCTATAATGATAATGAGGGGAGACCACTTCAAGGAGACAGTGTTTAAGCTGAGACATGAAGAATCAGTCAGCCAGGTAGAGTTGTGGGGAAATAATTGTAGGCAGAGGTCAAAGAATACGTAAATATCTTGACATTGGGAAGAGCTTGGCCTTTCCAAGAAACTGAAAGAAGGCTGTTGTTTTCCTGTTACCGCCCAGATCAATTCCTTCCCCTGAGCCAGGAATGCTGGCATCACAAAGATTTGACTCTGCAGGTTGTTTTAGGCTGTCTTTTCAGATGACTGCTGAACAGAGCCGACAGAAGGGACTGATAAGACATTGAGGTGAGCAAAAGGGAGAAACCAGGATACTTCTCTTTTCCCTGTCTGAGGAAACCCTCTCCAGCAATGATGACATCTTCTCTGCGGTTTTAGAGGTTTTTGGCTTTGGGGAAAACATGATGATGACCCCTTTCCTTTGTTTTAGAACTAGAATAGTTGGCTGGGGACACATTCCTATAGTTTAATGGTACCTCCTTGTGCACAAGGGTGTAGTTTGTTACAATCATCCAGTTGCCTCTGTTTAGAAAATAATAAGTTTATAAGAAACAAAAAGGCTAAAACATTGCAGCACTTGCACATTAAAACCCCATCTTTCTATTTTCCCACTAAAAGAGAGAAAAAAAATACTGTGACCCATTTCTGGAACATCTTGCAAAGTTATCCGAATTTTGGTCAGGGCAGCCAAGGTTTAGAACCGTGACTCACATGATCAGTAATCCACATGGAAGCAGCTGTCTGAAATTTTTTTTTTTCTTTTTTGGCTAACAGTAGTAAGTAGAAAAGTCTACCCTTGCACAGGAAAATTGCATGTGACCCAGAGTGATTTTAGTGTGTTACTTATACATTTATAGTAGTAGTTACCAGTAACTGGACATTAATTCTGCTCTGGCATCTAGATTCTTTACATATAATGATACGTTTTCATGATAGATCAAAATTACCCTCAAGATTGTTAGTATTATTACCTCCATTCTATAGATGAGAAACTGAATGTTGAGAATATTAGGAAATTTATTTAAGGTCAAAGAGATGGTAATCTGACACAAATTCGCACCTGTTTGACTTTAAAATCCACAATGCTGAACTACAACGGTATCTCCTTTTTTTCAGTAATCTCACAATAGCTCAGTTTCATGGTAGAATTGAATATTTTAAAAATGTGGCTTGAATTGTATTCAGCTTTAAATATCACAAGTAACTGAGCCAGTACTGCAAATATGTAAATAGTGGCAATGAGGTAAAAGCAACAAGGCTGTTAGATCCTATTGGGCTATGATTTTATTGAGGAAATGAATAGATCTTCAAAAACTGTTTTGCTGTAGTTGTTGTTTTAAATAAAAATTTGAGATGTGTTGCACAGGCTCCCAGCCAGTCTTGGATGCCCAGAACTCCTCCCATTTGAGTATGATCAATGCCTTCTTTATCACAGTAGGCATATATGAGGATGTTTGATGCTAACTCTAACTAACTGCAAGGGTTTTCTGGAGTGCTGTGCAAAAACCTCTAGGAGTGAATCAGCAGAAAAGAGGGCCTTGACACCTTTGGAGTACTCTGGGGTATGATGGATGCAGAGGGAAATTTATACTTGCCATTTCTGCCTTAGCGACCTATTGCTGATGTCGAAAAATGCCTTAATGCTTTGGGTTTCCTTCTTCTACTGGACTTCCCAGGCCACTTCCTCAAACCCTTTTAAAACAAGTCATTATAAGACGTGAACCTCGTATAGCCAAAGCAATCTTGAGAAAGAAGAATGGAACGGGCGGAATCAACCTACCGGACTTTAGGCTATACTACAAATCCACAGCCATTAAGACAGTATGGTACTGGCACAAAGACAGAAACATAGATCAATGGAACAGAATAGAAAGCCCAGAGATAAATCCACGCATCTATGGACACCTTATTTTTGACAAAGGAGGCAAGAATATACAATGGAGAAAAGACAACCTCTTTAACAAGTGGTGCTGGGAAAACTGGACAGCCACTTGTAAAAGAATGAAACTAGA